>JAEIGN010000477.1:1182500-1750000 GCA_018903745.1 Drosophila repleta | reverse complement strand
ATGTCTCACGATATCGAAGATAAGCCTTGAACTTGACGCTTTAAGTTTTACGTTGAACTTTCACCGTCTTCGTCTGCGCCTGCCTCTTTATAGGCGTCTTCGTCGGCATCTTTGTGAGCGTCTTTCTCGGCGTCTTTATCGACTTCTTCGTCTTCGTCTGCGTCTGCGTCTTCATCTGCCTTCAGCTGATCAGCATTTGTGCATGTATTGCTCTTTTCATAGCTTGACTCGATGCGCTCACGCATCTCGCACAGGGTCTGGCGTATGAGCTTAAGATCCATGTTGATCCTGCGATTGCTGTCGTTGAACTGTTCAAGCATGTTCTGGCACTCGGCCAATTCGAGATTGAGCGAATTGAATTGAACGTCATTCAGCTCCTTTTTAACATCGGCCAGGAGCTTCTCCAAGTGGGCAGCTTTTAGAAACGCCTTGGGATGCTTGGTATCTTCGGGCTGTTCCTGCTGCTTCTTCTGCTCCTGATCCTGCAGCACGCGATGCACAACATCGCTGATGATTGAAGTTAGAGAGGTTGTGGATATAGCTATCAGTGTATTGGACATAACTAACAATTTGGAATATTTACACGACGTTTTTTTCACCAACTCTGGGACAAGTAATAAATGAAATGGGCGAACATAGACTTCCAAAACATAGATAGCCAGGGCTCCCTGTGACAATGTTCTCAGTGATGACTGTGTTCATGGGAGAGCAACGAATGACGAATGAGCGGATTGGTGTTCGGCTGGACAGGCTATGGACGGACATATTGACGATTTTTTGATCAAAAATGGCAAAAATTAAAATATCAAAACTTTAAATGCCAATCAATAGTGACTCGTACGAGTCGAAAATGATATATCACTCTGATATCGGGCAAATAATACCCGAGTTAGAGTCATGCAAAGTTCAAGAGGACTAAAGTCATACTCAATGGGTTCAATATTCGTTCTCAATCGAATATTATGAAAACTTCTCAAGAACAAGGAAAATCTGTGGATACGGATCTGTACTCCGAATCAATAAGCTTCCGAAAAGGCATGACACACACTATTGTGATAAAAAATAACCAAGTTATGGCGTGCCAAAGTCGAGAAATAGTCCATTTTTTCGACCCGACCCGATTCTTACAAAAATGATAAGGGGTTACATCATATTTTTGCCAAAAAATGGCAAAATTTTATATATGAAAACTTTGAAAGGCAATCGATAGTCGTGGCTCGTACGAGTCGAAAATGATATATCACTCTGATATCGGGCAAATAATACCCGAGTTAGAGACATGCAAAGTTCAAGAGGTCTTCTTTCATTCTCAATGGAATATTAGGAAAACTTCTCAAGAACAATGAAAATCTGTGGATACAGATCTATACTACGGATCAATACGCTGCCGAAAATGTATGACACACGCTATTGTGATAAAATATCCAAGTTATGGTATGCCAAAGTCGAGAAATACCCAATTTGAATGCCAATTGATACTCGTGGTTCATACCGCTCCGAAACCGGACCGGAAATACCCAAGATATAGCCATATATGTTATATATATATACTCAAGCTTTAAGGGCGCCCTGCGCTCCATTGTCGTGGATTTTCACAAATTGGGTCAGAGCATAAAAAGGGCGTAAAAATTGAATTGAGTAAAACTTGGCATAGGTCAAGAACATGATTTACTTGAAGCTTTAAGCTTTATGTATATAGTATACCTATATCATAGATATCTATACGATTCAGTCTTCTAGCGAGAATTGTACTTGGCATAGTTGATCGAGGAAATGTGGGAATATGTATTTTGGTTACACAGCTAATCAACTCTTTTATTCGGAGCTGGGGCACGTCGGGGGCTGCTTGTTGCGTCGTTGCGTTGACCTTGCCTGGCAGCTTCGCTAATTGCACAGTTGGTCGACTTTGAGGAGTCCGGCAATGATTATTTGATTAAATGACAGCAGCCAAGCTGATTACGCGCACGTAATGCAATCGCCGCAGCAGTACATACGCACACCTCCACCTACACACGCTCTCATGGCCATGTGTCCATTTCTCGAATTGCATTCGCGCTGGCGTCAGAGCCACCCACCCACCCACTCAGAGCTCTGCCTCAGCCGTCGTCGTTGGTTCAGGTGAAGGTTATAACTAGATCCTCTTCCTCAATCCGCCCCCACCCCCCCAGCCATGTTTAATTAATGCAATTCGTAATTCTATTGCACTTTATATTGAGCTAATTTATGGCAGTCGTGTTTCAGTCGCCCGGCATTGTCACAAGCCAATTCCCCGGCGGGGGGTGGCCGACGGCAGCTGCTACTTACCAGGATTAGCAGCCTGATTGTCGCTAATAGATAGCCAAAAGGGGGTATTAAGAGACACACAGAGAGAGAGAGAGTGAGAGAGACAGAGGCAGATGCAAAGCAAATGCATTTTTGATTAGCTCATCCGAACGACGTGTGCATGCGAGCGAGCCAAATGGTATTGCGTTCGATTAGTTTGTCTATTGGGGTTTTTTTTTGTTTTGTATTGTGCTGTGCGAGCCAAACAATCCACATAATTGGCACAGGTGTCAGATGTTGTGTATCTATCTAACGTAACTGATAACACGCGAAAAAGGTGTCGAACATCTGTTTTTGGGACAAGGCCAAACACAAGGGGTCGCAGCGGGACGGCCTGCCAAAGGGTAATACGGCAGCGGTAGCGGCAGCAGCGGCGCCTGTGCATCAGTTACGAATGTGACGCAAAGAGGGAGCGACACAATCAGCTGCATACGGCCAGAGAAGGAGGAGAAGGAGAAGAAGAGGATAACTGGAGGAGAGAGAGAGAGAGGGAGAGAGGCATATAGAGAGAGAGAGAGAGAGAGAGAGAGAGAGGAAGAGGAATATATAGAGAGAGAGGAAGAGGAATATATAAAGAGAGAGATGCACATATGGAGATAAGGAGAAAAAGAGAAAGCGATATAAGAGAAAGAGAGAGAGAGAGAAGGGTAAGTGGGAAAGCAGGTGAAAAGAAGAAAGAGAGAGAGAGAGAGAGGAAGAGGCATATATATATATAGAGAGAGAGAGAGAGAGAGAGGAAGGAGAATATAGAGAAAGAGGTATATGTGGAGATAAGGAGGGAAAGAGAAAGAGATATAAGAGAGAGAGAGAGAAAGAAGGGTAAGTGGGAAAGCAGGTGAAACGGAGAATGAGAGAGAGAGAGAGAGAGAGGAATATAGAGATAGAGGAAGAGGCATATAGAGAGAGAGGAAGAGAAATATATAGAGACAGAGAGACACATATGGAGATAAGGAGAAAAAGAGAAAGAGATATAAGAGAAAGAGAGAGAGAGAGAGAGAAAGAAGGGTAAGTGGGAAAGCAGGTGAAACGGAGAATGAGAGAGAGATAGGCAGAGGTAAGGTAAAAACGGACGAAATCCCAGCTAAATGTAACTCAAGAGCAACCTGTTACAGACCTAATTGCCATACAGCGAAGAGCGAGGGGGGAGAGAGCGAGTGGGAGAGGGACTCGGATTATGTCCTGCTTTATAATTAAGGCAATTGTGAGACACAGCGGCAGCCAAGCCCAAATGAAAATGAAAATGAAAATGAGCTGAAACACAACGAGAAGAAGTTCGCTTCGTTTTTAATGTTGTTTTCCTTTTGGGTTTCACGCTTTATTTCCCGGCCGGGAGGAGCTCATTGAAAACCCCCAAATCCGAAATGAAAATGGAACAACAGAAAAACTTGACTTGAAAAATGTTGGCAGCGCTAAAGCTTTAATTCCAGGCAGGATTCCTGCGAACTCACACAGAGAGAGAGAGAGAGAGTCCTGTCTACTCTTCAGTCGCCTCTTCACTCTGTCAGCTGGATTGTTGTTATCCTTAATTCCTGTTATGTTTCATACCCTGTAAACAAACGACAAGCCGGCGTATGCCTCTATCTTATCTCTGCCCAGCTCCCAGCTAAGAGCCAAAATGCTCAATAAATCACTTGATGATAAGCAAGAGTTTGCCTAAATAAATATAATTGACATACCCTCCATTAGCTGCTTTGACCAGCCAGAGTATGAGACAGACAGCTAATTGTATATAGACTTAGCTCACATCTCGCGGTCAGGGTATTTGCCAGTCGCGCACTCCTCATAATTTGCTGCTCCCTGCAGCCGTCAACTGTCAGCATAATTTCATTTAATACTTTTCAAGCGCATTAATTACACACACACACACACACACGCACACTCGAGCACACTCTTCTCTCAGTGTATTTCCACTGACCCTGTCTGCAGTCTCTCGCCCTGCTTCAAGTTTTTTAAGTGAATAATGTGCAATAATTTGATGAGAGAGAGAGAGAGAGAGACAGAAAAGGCGAAATAAATAAAGTTGCAGCCATAAAGAAATTAAATTGCATTACGCTTTACATTGTCGCTAAACCAGATTCAACTGAATGGCAAACGCTCATCATAAATTGTGTCGAGTGCAGGGAAATATTGTCGCTGTTAATGTCCGTTTGATATGCTTATTGCCATCGACATTGCAACGAACGACCCTTGCCCTATATATCTCTGTCCTTGTCCCCATTCCTGCCTAGTCTTAGCTCCCATCACGCCTTGGTCTCCCTCTGCTCTTAGACTCCTCCAAAGGTTTCTCCGCTTAGCGTATTGTATTCGTGAAAAGTGACCCATTTGACACACAATGGAAACTGTCATCCGTCCAGGGGCTGGCTGGGCTGGGCGAGGGGTTATGAAAGGCGAAGCCCTTTCGCTGCAGCTGCTGCACACCTTCGACCCAGCTCAATGGGCTCGCGTGTTATGCTTAAGCGGCTTGCGAGTCGCAGTCAATAGCAGCAGCAGCATAATGTGACCAACTAATGGCAAGGCTTTTCGCACAAGGATGCCAGGCAGCCAAGCAGTCAAGGACCTCGTGCTACAGCTGAAATTGCAGTTGCCGCATCAAGTGCAAAACGTACCTAATTGCTGGCATTTTGTGTTCATTAGGCACATGTCAATGTCAACTCTCGAGTTGCTACTATTTCTCTCTCTCTCTTCCCGTACTCTCCAATTACCATCACGTAAGAGCAAACTTTGTCCTATTTTCTCTCCCTCTCTCTCTCTCTCTTTGTGAATAGCATTCATGGTATATGCATGAAATGCTTCACTGTCATCTGGACGTACCAAAATGTTCGCTCATAAACGAAGCGAGCTGCAAGAGCTATTGGAGAATGCAGATTCTCCTACTTGTGCATGCCCGACAACATTGATTGCTCTATAGTATAAGCTGAACTTTTAGACAGGCTAACTCACAGTCAGGCAGTAACATAATTCCAAACTTTTTGAGCTTGACTATGTATAATTGGACGCTTGTCAAGGTTGAGCTTATGTCAAGGCAAACAACTCGAATGTAGGGTATCTCTCAGTCGGGTATTCTCCAATCAATTCAAGGGCAGCATACAGAATACTATTTATTTTGAGCTTAAGCATATAGAAGTGAAATCATTTCGAGCTTGAGCCTACTTCAATCAATTATAGGGTATCTCAAAGTCGGTCAGTTTCTAAAGATACCAATAGGGTATAAATGATGGCAACCTTAACTGTCTTGATATCTCTATAACAACATATTCTAGCTTTCAAGCGCTATGCAGAGTATCTGCAAGTCAGGCGGACTCTCGACTTAACTCTCTCAGAACTTTAAAGCATTTCGTATTCAGACTTCAGCTTAAGTTTGACAATCAAAATTAGAAATTCAACTGCAGCTTTAAGTTATTGTCACAAGCTGTATCCTGTATCCGAAGGGCTCTACATGGAGCCTGACAGCATATTAAAGTGCTTAAAGTGACAGCGACGCTGTGGCCTAAAAACACTTTAAGCTTAAGTTTTCCCCTAGCCAAAGCACGCTGTATACTTGCTGTCCTCCTTTCTCCTTTCTCTCTCTCTCTCTCTCGCTTTAACTCTCAATCACATTTGCCCCGGCACTCAGAGTCTGTGTTGGCCCCCCTGTTATTTGGCCCGGCCTCTGCTGCATTTAACAATCTCAAGGCCTAACACATTTTCAATCTTTTATGCTGTTGCCGCCTCAGAGCCGCACACAGCGTCTACGTCTGCGTCAGATGGGCTTCGATTAATATACTTATATACATGTATACATATATATATATGTATATATATATGCTATATCTCATTTCCTTCATCTTATTTCGCTTTACTCGCTGGCTGGGCTGGGCTTGCCTTGCAGTTTATCTGACCCGGTCGAGCGAGAATTCATCGACTCTGTTGGCCCGTAATATCCATCATTCTGTCACTGGACTCTACTTCAGTTTCGCTTCGCCAGTGTCCTTCGTCCTTGCGCTCTTTGGTGTGTGTCTGCGTATTTATATAACAAAAAATCAATTCAATTAAAAGCTCATTAAATATAATTGTGCCCAACAATCGATATAAACTCTATTTGGAACCCGACTCACAAAGCACCCAACTTCAATTTCAACGTGCTTCCTTTACCTTTACGTTCACCTTTACCTTTACCTTTACCTTTACCTTTACCTTTACCTTGCCCAGTATTCTTTTTTTACGAGCGTAACAAAATTATCGACAAATTAGTATAAATGCTTTATGCTTTGCTACCTAGCGACCAATCCATCTCCCAGTCCCCCCACACACACACACAGGAACAGAAACAGACGCGCTCAGCTCGACCTCGCAGTCCCAGCAGCCCGAACCCAAACCCTTGTCAAAGAAGCAAAAAAAGTAATAATAATAATAATCAAAATCAGACGAAATAGACATTTCTTAAATACTCTTTAAGATAGAACTGCCTAATATAGTAGATCGAAGATTCTATGCATTATCTCTGGTGTTTTTGGATATATTTGATCAATTATCAAAGATAAATCTACCATTTACCGTTAATCATATATACTGTTTATAGAGAGTATATAGATAATATATATTTATATTTAGATTTTTATATTAAAATTTCTATTCATAAAATATCAAATTTTCCTTTGAGCGCAAAGCTTAGCATTTGTCTTGGAGTGCCTTGAGGAGCATCTTAGATTAAAGGTCTTTCAATTACTTTTATACCTTGATATATGATTATATGTATATATATCAATCATATCCTTATCCTACGACCAATCTTGCCAATAGCTACTATATTGTGCAGTAGTGGCAATAGTTCAGATCAGAGATACATGATATATGATGTGATATGATATGGTTATATGATCTGTGTACCATATATATGGCGTTGCCTGGAGACAGCTTGACATAATAAGAAGGAAACAACAAGTCTGGCTGACTGTCTGTATCATAAGAGTCAAGAATATATATATGCTATATACTGTGCATCAAAGTTTGACGAAAAGACGCCACTCTCTCTGCAAAGGGTATAAAAACAGGAGCAACAACAACAACAACGGCGACAACAACTGAAAATACAACATGCACAATTTTTTGTTCAGGGAAAACTTTTTGGGCGCGGAATTTTCTTCTTATTTTTTTATTATTTTATTATTATTATTATTATTATTATTATTATAGGTTGCTTTGTTTTCTTGCCTTTTTTTTGGCTTTGCCTTTGCTTTGGCTGCGGAGCATGCTTATTGTCATATATTTAATATTCACAATTACAGGAAGAACAACAACAACAAGAACAAGAACAACACGAACGTAATTCCTTGGATTCCCCTCTGTCGAGCCCCTCGCTTGATGATGTATTGTTTTGATACGGAGATTGGGCAGATACGCCGCTTGTAGAGGTCGGCTTCACGGGGTGCAATACGTGATTTTTTTTTTTTTTTTGCTGGTAGGGTATGTGTGCGTGCGTGGGTGTGGGAGAGCAAGGTGCTAAAAATAAACCGGCTGCTACGTGCCATCGACTAAATCACAGAGAGCCAGTTTCTCCAGCTCCCCCAGTTCTTCAGGTCTTCCCAGTTGCTGGCGCGACGACATCGAGGAACCAGGACATGTGCCGCATGGTGTGGGCGTATAGGTGGCGCACTGAAATGGTACAACTTTCCCTCAATGAAATTGAGTGCGTGTGTGTGTGTGTGAGTATATGCGTGGTATTTTGTTGTTTTAATACGCTTCGCAGAGAGCAGAGGCCGATATGAATTTCGCACTGATATATGTAACACTTGGAGGGCAACGATTCGATGTTAATCGAAATAATATCTGTTTGTCATGTTAACATTGGCATGACTAAGTCGAGTTGACTAATAATGTATAACAGTTGTAGATAAGACTTGCGTATAACAGTTGTGTATAACTGTTGTGTGTAACTGTTATGTATAACTGTTATGTGTAACTGTTGTGTGTAACTGTTATGTATAACTCTTGCTTATAACAGTTGTGAACAACTATTGTGTCAGACCATTAGCGTATAACACTTTTGTATAACAGTTTTGTATAACAGTTTTGTATAACTGTTGTGTATAACTGTTATGTGTAACTGTTGTGTGTAACTGTTATGTATAACTGTTGCTTATAACAGTTGTGAACAACTATTGTGTCAGACCATAGCGTATAACACTTTTGTATAACACTTTTGTATAACAGTTTTGTATAACAGCTTTGTATAACAGTTCTGTATAACAGTTTTGTATAACAGTTCTGTATAACAGTTTTGTATAACAGTTTTGTATAACAGTTTTGTATAACAGCTTTGTATAACAGTTCTGTATAACAGTTTTGTATAACAGCTTTGTATACCACATTTTTATAACAGTTTTTTTTATAAAACTTTTGTATAACAGTTTTGTATAACAGTTCAGCATAACACTCTGGATATACTACTATAACACATTTTCTAACACCTGCTTACGACATATATTGATATAATAATTATGTAAAAGATAAAAACATCAATTGTATAACAGTCTTACATGTATACAAATGTAGTATAACAGTAGCGTAATATGATGATGACATAGATTTTTGTATTCCATTGAAATCTCTTCGGTCCGATTCGCTTATCGATTAGGTTCAGTTCTCAGCATGAAGGGTATTTGACCTTCGCTCGAGTGAACTTCGGTGTTCACACTTGTTTTCTTTATTTTTTTTTTTTTTTTGTTTTCTTTTTATTTTGTTCTCTTTTTATTTTCGGTGTGTGTGTGTGTGTGTGTGTGTGTGTGTGTGTCTGTTGTCCTTTTTCTTTTGGTTCTCTGTTTTGTTTTGTTGGTTTTCGTTTAACTTCTTTTGACAGTTGCTGACAGTTTTGTTTGAAGGATGCCCTGTCTCTGAGCAGCCTCAAGCCCCGCACCGCCCCGTCGCTGTGCGCACGACTTTGATTTTGTTAGACCCGCCTCACAAAAAGTGGGCGTGTGTGCGGGTGTGTCTGTCTGTCTGTGTGTGTGTGTGTGTGTTTGATTTTTTTTTTTTGTAGCTGGTATCTGTTGCGTGCCTGGACGGATATGCGTGACAAAATGCCGCTGGCTTTGTCAGCGACAGAATGGGGCACAAACGGAGCGGGCAAGGTGGAACTGGCAACTGGCGCCAGAAATTGAAGGGGATAAGATAGAGAGGGGGGCCAGAGAGTGTGGGGGAGGGAGCTGGTGCTGCTGCATTGGCCATGGCCATGGCTATAACAGATTTTATGATCCCATCTCGCGCTGCTCCAGATATTCACTCGTTCTACTTTGTTTTATATGTATATTACTTGCGCCACACAACAATGTTCAAGGCAAAATCCAAAACTGACAAAATATAATAATGTCAATAGCTCAGCTCTGCAGCTCGACGACGTCAACTCTTCCAGACCCAAAACTGTTTGCGTTTGACATCAGCAATGACTTTATGCATTGGCATTACCACCATGATGATGACATTCTGCTCTGCTAGCAATTGATGAGAGTATATGGGTGCACGCTATCTGTATGTGATATAGTGTTCAGATAACTGCAAGACTATTCTCTAAATAGACTCTTCAAATATGTTGCCTGCCTGGGAGAGATTAAGATAATATAGAGGCTGTTATACCTTTCCGTTTGCGAGCTGTGAATAAGTATCATACAGTCGATTGCTGTGCTCATTCACATCATCATCTTTAATGAGCAATACAAATTTCTACAATTTTTAAAATAAATTATTTAACAAAAGCTATCCTATAAATAAAAACTTGATCTACAGATGCTTCAGATCAAATTTTTATTTAATAATTTTTTTACATTTTCTTTCTAACTAAAACTTTTTTAAAAATTATTATTTAAGTTTTTAAAATATTTTTAAATAATTTTTTTTTATTCCTAAAAGTTGTTAAGCCATTTCGCATACAAGAAAAAATATTCTTATCAAAATTTCCAATTTTCCTTTTAATTTCCCAAATATTTAAAAGTCTCAAACACAAAGTTTTTCCTTTAAAAATTGTGGCTGCCTCAGCAAAGTCCAGCTGCAAATAGCGTTTAAAATTTCGTCAAATTATTGACGAGTTTTCTCTTGCCTTGGATCTATAATTAAATTGTTTATTTAATAATCAAGAAATAATAATAATAATAATGTATCAAATAAATAAGAAATTCAATTACAATTCCAAGGTATCGCAATTGTTTTTTTCGTGGAAATTTCATATATTTCTTGGGTAACGCGAAATTTTCTTTGACGAAATTTTCTCTTAGCAAATTTGGTGTCTTTGCGACACACACACATACACACACTCTGGCCCTCTCTCATAGGGATCGACTTCTTTTTTGGTTAAAACTGAACCCGTGCAGTTAATTTGTTGTTGCTTTAGCTTTTGTTTTCCTGTTGCTTTGTTGGCTTCCTGCTGGTTCGTTTGTTTTCTCTGCTTTTTTGTTTTTCTTCTGGCTCAAATTTAATAATAAAGCGAACGCGGAGTGTGCGTATGAGAGCGCGTGTGCGTGCGTGTGTCGCTTGATGCTTACTTTAATTTCATAAGAAATTTCATTTGCCAAGCTGAAAGTATGAAATCGTTTTATGAACTTTGACATATTGCGCAGCAGCAGCCAAGCCGAAAGAGAAAGTTGTATGAAGAAGGATAACTCAACCTTGCCCAACTGCACTCACACACACTGTTTGCACTGGCAACTTGATAAGTCATTTGGCATATTTCCTGACTTTCCTTTTAGCTGCAAACTGCGTTCCGCATGCTCAGAGCGCGTAAGTTTCAAATAGGTCAATGCACGTGTCAAGCAACCAAAGTGTGTCAAAACCTGAAACCTGAAAACTTCACATAAATCTATTAGATGTCTGCATTACTGTAGTACACTTTTGTGGTGCAGCATCTTTGTATATGTAACAGGTGTGTTTGCTTGTATAACAGTATAACAGTTTTATGTAAAAGCAAAAACAAAACAGTTTGGATTAGTGGGTGTGTTTAACAGTATTGTATAACAGTTTCGTATAACAGTTTGCTTATATACAGTAGAACACTATTTAGTAAACAGTACAATTATGTACAACTGTTATATATAACAGATCTGCAGTTGAATACTTTTGCGGCTGGTCGCTTATAATACAATTGTATAACAGTTTGTATAGCAAGTCTTACTTAACTAGTTTGTATAACAGTCACGTAGAACAGTGTAGAGTTACGTATAACAGAGTTCGTATAACAATTTCGCATAACAGCTGAGCGAAACTATTCTGTATAACAGTTTTCCCTTTACCAGCCTTTAGATTAGTTCCAATTCGGTTCTATCAGATGTGACTAGATATATGTATGTATGTACATATATTTGGTGTAAAATATTTGAATTGGATTTGGCTTATGCAAATTTCCGTTTGCTGTCGGCTTTGCGCGAAATTTGGTGGAAATTGCAATTGCAATCGAAAATAACTGAATTTATGTAAACTATTCGAAGGCCCCGATCGAGGCGCAAGTTTGATTAATGCGGCCGCTGGCAGCTGATTGAGCACTGATTGACTGATTGACTGATTGAGTGATTGAGTGACTGCATTCGCTGTCTTCCATTGATGAATGCCACAAATTCAATTTCAATTTCGACAAGGTCAATTAAAAATCCCCGCCCCCTGGAAGTGGGGTTAGGGGTGGGGGAGGATGTTGGTCATTTTTATTACCTGTGCGCTCTGGCAGCAGCTCATCAAATATTGAAATGCCAATTTCACAGATACTCAGACAGAAACAAGAGCAACATTGCCAAATTCAATTTGGCAAACTAAACTAATTGCTAGATTAAATACAGCAATAGCAGCGACAACTAAGCACAAGCCACACTAAACAGCAGCGGCGAATGCATTAGCTGAACACTCGGACAATCGGATTGTTTTAGTTTCGAAATACCCTGGGAATCCATGGCCAAGGGGGCATGATGTCTTCGATGCAAACTGGTGAGTGGAGAGAGGATAGGTTTTCATTAGGCAGAAGGAGAAGAGAAAGGAAGGAAGAGAAAGAGAAGCTAGAGGAAGATTCCTTATAACTGGAGAGAAGCTATGGGATGGTTTCTGTCTGATTAAAGAGAGGCTTCTTGCTGATCACAGAAGTGGAGAAAGGCTAGAGGAAGGTTTGTTTCTGATTAGAGGGAAGCCAGATGAAGGTTTCTGGCTTATCAGAGAGAAGCCAAAGGAAGTAGACTCGGATCAGTAAAAGCAAGAGCAAGGTTACTATAATAAAAGAGAAGCTAAAGGAAGGAACCTTCCTATCAAAAGCAGAGGGCTTCTTTCAGTATAGAGAAGCTCGCGGCATAAGTCCTTTAGAGTTTGTATAGATAAACGCTTCCTTCATACTCGATACAAAGCAATACGTGCTATATATGTATATTAGGTATTTCCGACTGACTGGTCTCGCATAGCACACGCGGAGTATGTTTCGAGTCATTCAGTCCAGTCAATTGCACATTTGAGCCATTTCATTTGATTGTTCGTAACCAATTTTGGTAGCAAAAATAACTTTCTCTTGATTTGCTTAACTAGTGCTTGACCCACAAACGTGAATTAAGCGCGCGTGTCACAATAGAGCTTAACTATTTATTTCCGTCGAAGGACACAATCTGAGCTCGTTAGTGACACAGTTTTGAGGCGGCACTCAGGGCAAGGCTCACATGATATCGATAGCACACATGCTTCTTATATGCTGATGACAGCAATCGATAACACAAACTGATTAGATATATCTATACATGTAAGCTGAGTATTGAGTAAAGAAACTGATTTCTATTGAAAAGATAACTTTGAATACACATACAAGTAATCGCTTCTATCTTAATTCGTTTACAATCGATAACAGTTATCGATTAGTTAGCATTCATTGCCTTTACTCTCCTCAGTTGACTTACTCACTTTGCTGTTTGTCTACGCGATTACACTTATCGATAACTTCAACTTAACTTACTTTGATCTGTTCGATATCTTCGATTAAAATGATGCAGCGAAGAGGGAAAGGTGGGGGAGGGGGAGGCGGGAGGCGGGAAGGAGAGATGCGAATAGCTGTAATATGGCCGCAAAGTATGCAATAATAAATTGAGCCATTGTCGCTGCTGTTGCTGCGCCGAAGGGGGTTGTGGAAGGAGATAACAAGGGCGGCATGATAGCGCTGTAGGCAGCTGGAGCCGGAGCAGGAGCAGGAGCTTGGGGCAGGGGCTAGGTTTCGGTTCTGCCACTTGGCGCGCACGTAATGAGCATATTTGTAGCATACTTTCAGCGCGTACGTGCGCCGTATGTGTGTCTGTGTGTGTGTGTGTGTGTGTGTGTGTGGGAGAGTCCTTTGAGGCCAAGTTTATGCAAGTTATTCCTTGTGCTGGCCCCACAGCCAGTGCTCAGGACCTTGCCACTTCAACGCTGCTGCGCTTACCTTTCAAGTTGAACGCCAAACTTTTTCTTGCAGCTCATATATATATATATAGATGTAGATATATATATATATATAGGTGTATGTATTGACACAGGTGCCCTGAGGCATTCGCGAGGTGTGTGCGATGGGGCGTGGCGGCTGCCAACTGTGTGGGTGGGTGGGTGGTTGGCTGTGTTGACCCGAGAGGCAACGCTTTGATTTTGTGTCTGCATTTAATGCCAAATTACAAGGCCAAAGCGATAAACTACAAGAACTCTGGCAGTCGCCGCCCGTACAGCGTATACCCTGTACTTAATGGAAGCCGAGCTATTATAGCCCATAAGAAGTGCAGAGAGCGACGCTCTCTCTCTCTCTCTCTCTCTTTCGACACTTCACATGTGATCGTTGCTCGCCATGACAATTCCACTTGACACTCACAGCTAAATCACAAATATAGGTGAGTTTACTCAGCTCGAGGGCGCCTACTCGATTTTCCCAATATATATATATAAAAGTTGAGACTCGAAAGCAAATTACAATGAAAATCGAATCGACAAAGGCAAAGCAAACAAATGTTGCCTGAGAGCCCGGCAAGCGATTCGATTAAACTTTGATTTGGATTTCGAGTGGAGCTCAAGTGGAAGCGAAAACAGAGCTGAACGCCCTTCATACCCAATCATTTATCGTATTCAGCGAAAAAGTCATTTAAAGATATGTTTCGCTTGATTACTTTATAAATTGTAAACATGAGACTTGCGCCCATCAGCAACTCGTTATTGAGCTATTTGAAACTTGAGCTCAAAGTTTCCATATCTCTGCCCATTGACTTGATGCGAGGCAGGACCCGCAGCAGCCGCAGCAGCCGGAGCAGGCATCAGCTGGGTATAGGAACTTTGTGTTTTCTTTTTATACCCTGAACCCATTGAAAATGGGAAATCAGGGTATAATGTTTTTGTTGAAATGTATGTAACAGGCAGAAGGAGGCGTGGCAGACCCCATAAAGTATATATATTCTTGATCAGGATGACAAGCCGAGTTGATATAGCCATGTCCGTCTGTCGTCTGTCCGTCCGTCTGTCCGTCTGTCCGTATGTATGAACGCGTCGTTCTCAGAACCAATTTTTTATGTAGGTTCCTGTATAGCACGAAAAGATCGAGTTTGTTTCAGAAATTCGATAACTGTTATCGTTTTATTGTTATCGATTAAAAACGAAAATCTAAATTAAGCTATAAAATTCTATATAATTCATCTTTCTAGCTAGAGTCTTCAAATTTTGCATTTAGTGTTATGTAAGCCTTACGCAATTTCGGTTTTTGTTAAATTTTGGGTGCCACGCCCCCTTCGCCTCAAATTTGTAACTCCCGTATATCAAATACTAGAGACTTGTGCTTTGGCACATACATACATATGGATGACATGATTACGCCCAACAAGTTTGATCAAAATCGTTGGTCTAGAAAAAAAGTTATTAAACATTTAATTTCCCATAACATTGCCATGCAAAGCAGCCAAACAACAGCCGACGCACCGACTTGCGCTTGTGTATGAGTGCGCCTGTGTATGTGTGTGTGTATGTTTTGCTTGTAATGAACGTACAAGTGCATGTGTATATAAAAGAAATAAAGAATGCTTGGAATAGCGGTTCTTCGCAGGGTTCAGGGTATACCCTAGTCGAGCGGTCTCGACTAGAGTTTTCTTACTTGTTTCTTTTTTTTTTTTGTTTTTGGTTTATTTTTGGTGTGTTCAAAAGCGCAAAGAGCGTAAATTCATAAAACGTTCGCTGGGCGTGAAAGTGTTTTGACATACGCTGGGAAATCATATCCGCTTTATACACACACACAAACACACGCACACACAGTGACAACATTCGCTTACCTTTGGCTTTGGCTTTGGCGCTAACGAGCTTCAAGTTTAACAATGAACATTTTGCAGCTCATTGAATTTGAAGTCATGTGAAAGCAGCACCCTGAGAGAGACAGAGACAGATAGAGAGAGAGAGAGAGAGTACTCTCTCACACACACACACTCGCATAGCAATCAGTCAGTCCAAGGTTTTTTTCTCTCTCTGTTTGCGCACGGAGAAGGCGTTGACAATTGCATTGCAAAGGACAATGTCGAGTGCCTGTCAAATAAAAATGTGTGTAAAGAGAATAAAGAATAAAAAAAAAAAGAAAAGAAACGGAAAATGAAATGAAAATACAAACACAAATAAAAATGAAATGAAATAAAAGTAAAGAGCATAGAAATGAAAATCTTTCGGCACATACACAACACAAATCGCAGAGCCAATTGAACAATTCGCAATGCCGAGAGCCTCCATTGTTGTTCTGTGTGTCAATTTGTATAACACTAATAGCCAATTGAGCTCTGCTGACAACTTCGGATCTGTGCAGCCAGAGGGCGCATTCGGAAACGTTGCACTGGCTGCCAGTGCTGCGATGGCATATATGACGTGGAAAATCAAACCTTATGACAGTTGATAGAATTTGTTGATAATTGCCTTGTCTCTGCCTCTGTCTCTGTCTATGGATTCACATCTCTGAAATCCTCTTCTCATTCATTTATACTTATCTCACGCTTCACAACTGTTGCACTGGCTTCTCGGAGAGGCCTGTAACTCTTTTCTTCTTCAGCATGTGCCTCTCTCTCTCTCTGTCTGTCCCGCTTTGAGATATATTTATCTGTCTCTTACTCCCTTTTGTATCAATCTATAACCTACTTCTCTCTCTCTCTCTCTCTCTCTCTTGTTCTCGCCATATAACTCTCGCTACGTTACTTTTCCTATATTAATATATCTCTCTCTCTCTCTCTCTCTCTCTCTCTCTAAATCTCAATTTTAGTCGCTCTGTTTCTCTTACTGTCGCTCATTCGTTATATCTTTCTCTGATTCGCTCTCCCTATCTCTGTTTCTCTTTCTATCTCTCTGACTTGGTCTCTCTCTCTATCCATCTCTCTCTCTCTCTCTCTCTCATTCTGTTTCTCTTTCTATCTCTCTGACTTTTTCTCTCTCTCTCTCTCTCTCTCTCTATCTCTCTCTCTGATTCTCTCTCTCTCTCTGTTTCTCTTTCTATCTCTCAGACTTGGTCTCTCTCTCTATCTATCTCTCTCTCTCTCTCCCTCCCTCTCTCTCTCTTTACCCCTCCCATTGTCTCTCCCTTCTGCTCTTCTCTCTTCTTGCTTAAGCTTTAAACGGAATTTAACTGAATTTTCCAAGAGCTCTCGTCCCTTAGCTTAGGCTGGGGCATATCAATAATTATTTGATGCCTTGGCAACGCTTTCTGGCATTGATTTCCATAGAATCCGCTTTGCAGGAATTCAAGTTTCTCGTTTCGAGTTTCAAGCGAAAACTAAAGCCGCATTTATTCAATTACATTCGAGACGTCGCACACTCACACACACACGGACACACTCACCCACAACACACACACACACACACATGGAACACATTTCGCTGTCTTCCACAATTGGCAATGCAACATGGCCACAGACGAGACCGCATGCCACCCAACGCTGCCCCCGCCCCATTTCCGCCTGCAACAGACGCCCAACCGCAACACCACAGCCACAAGCGAGCACCCAACGGCCGTCCAGAGTGTAGCTGGACGGACAGTCGGTTGTACGTGAGCCAAAAAGTGTTTTATGCATTCAATTTTATTTCACAATACCCTGCAGTGAGCGCAGCAAGTTGGACATGATGGGCCTACGAATGAAGCTTGCTAGAGAGATGAAACTAAGAGAGAGAGAGTTTGAGATGAACTTGTGGAAGTATTAAAAGTCGTCAAGGCAAGGCAGTTCCATGATATACATTATAGTGTTGGGAAATACTAGAAGAATGTACTATATTCATATCGAATTCAATTAGAATATATATATTATATATATTATAGACTTTCTGTCAATCTCCAATAGTTTTCTAGCCTGGTATGTCGAAGTGTTTTGTGTAGTCTAAACAACTGAACTTTATGCCAAACTACAGGGTATTTAATAGTTTTAGGCCTATGAATGCAGTGCATTTCTCTTGTTGGAAATTTATTTGCATAGAAATGCTTCTTTAAGCAGAGCAAGCCGAGTATATTGGCTTGCTCAAAGACTGAAATGTGGAATATATTTCTAGTGTAGCTTTAACTATCAGATCTACCTATAAATATAGATCTTGCTACTAGAAATGTATGCTGTAGTAGACTCGCTCTTCATTATAATAATAATATATTATCAATATCTCTCATGGTTTTCGCACAAGTCTCATCAAATATGTCATTGAGTTATAGCTGACCGATATAGATCTATGGATGTAGTATTAATGTGCTCTTGAAATAGTTCTATTAATTTTATTTACGATCCATCAAGGTGCAGTCAGCTATGCCCGACTGCGCTGCTCTTTCGCCTGATTTCTGGTTTTTCAGTTGCATTTTGTGGAATTTAGAGCTTAAGCGCATTTTCTAATTTATATTTATCTATTGTTTCCTTGCAGCTGAACATAAATAGAGAATCGAAGTCCAATATGCTTAGAATGAACTAAAACTGAATAGTTCAACTAAGCAGCGGAACCGAAATGTGATCTTAATAAGAGAAGAAGAAGAAGAAGACGAAGAAGAAGACGAAGAAGAAGAAGAGAAGAAGAGAGATTGTCCAACACTAGATGACATGTGTGGTGTGCCAGCGTTGCCAAACTCAAATCGAAACCAATAGGAGAACTCATTCAAACTCAATAGCAATAAGTCTGAAGATCGATAAGTCGATAACTCGATATACCGATCAACTCAAACCGATGTGCATATATGTATCGCTGTAGCCATAGCCAAGTACACAGACAGAGACTTTAACGACCACTGTATATATCATGACCAAGAAGTACGAGTTCGATTGGATAATTCCGGTGCCGCCGGAACTGACAACTGGCGCGGTCTTCGATCGCTGGTTCGAGAACGAGAAGGAGACCAAAGAGAATGACTTTGAACGCGATGCGCTCTTCAAGGTCGACGAATACGGCTTCTTTCTCTACTGGAAGAGCGAGGGACGGGTGAGTGCACCAAACGGTGGGCCGACTCGCCCATATAGACCGCTAACTCGATTCTAATATCAATTTTCTTACTCGATAGGACGGCGATGTCATCGAGCTGTGTCAAGTGAGCGACATTCGAGCGGGCGGCACTCCAAAGGTAAGCAACGAAAGAGTTTCTATAGAATTTAGTTAACCTAAGCAGCATAGTTGATAGAGTTAGGTATACGTATAGCCCAAGTCAAGAGTCCTACAAAAAGAAAGTTTTTCCTGAGGTAAACGAGTTATTTGTTACAGTGACAGCAAATGCAAATAGTAACAGCAAGACTAACAGTAGCTGTAGCAGTGACAGCAATAGTAACAGGAGCAGTAACAGTAGTAGTAACAGGAGCAGTAACATCAAGGCTAACAGATATAGTAGCAGTAACAGAAAGGTTAACAGCACTAGTAACAGGAGCAATGACAGCAATAACTGGAAGGTTAACAGCAATAGGAACAGCAACAGCAATGTTTGCCGTAACAGCAACATTAACAGTAACATTACTCTTAACAGTAGCTGTAGCAGTAACAGCAATAGTAACAGGAGCAGGGACAGCAGTAGAAGCAAGGCTAACAGCAATAGTTACAGTAGCATCAAGGTTAACAGCACTAGTAACAGGAGCAATGACAGCAATAACAGAAAGGTTAACAGCAATAGGAACAGCAACAGCAATGTTTGCCGTAACAGCAACAGTAACAGTAACATTACTCTTAACAGTAGCTGTAGCAGTAACAGCAGTAGTAACAGGAGCAGTAACAGCAGTAGAAGCAAGGCTAACAGCAATAGTTACAGTAGCAGTAAGGCTAACAGATATAGGAGCAGTAACAGGAAGGTTAACAGGAACAGCAACACTAACAGCAGCAATAACAGTAACATCACTCAAAAGTTATGAGTTATAACAGTGGCATTAGCAGAAACTCTATCACGATGATAGCCAGCAGTAACAGCAGTTATGCAACGGCAAATAGTCGGGTGCTTCCCCATCTATGTATGTATATGTGTCGCATGCATTATAGATCGACTTGTGCATATTCATATCGAGTTGGAATCATCAATTCTCGCAGCCTTCAACGGAAAAGTGTGTTAAACGCAGCGTTTAGCTGTTATTAAATTCAATTAGAGCCATTTCGCGGAATGGCCTGCCAATATGTCAAGTTCTCATGAATAAGTTGACATCATTGGGCATTCAGCTCAATCACGCCCACTTGGAACGCCCTCTATTATTTATGAGCACAGGTAGATATGATATGCTTTGCAAAGCAAATGGATCAGAATCGAGTCGAGTCGAGTCGAGTCGCTCACCTTGGGCTGAGCTGCGCCAATTAGGTGGTGCACTTTGCTGTGCATTAACCCACATCCTGTGGGCCCCCGGGGGCCCAGGTGCCAGAGGTGGGCATCGAGAATTGGCGATTGAACAGCTGCCGGGTGCTGACACAATTAAAATGTGGGCCACAGCGTGCGAGCATATCTCAATTAGGCTGCCACTGCCAAGTACTTTTACCAACCAACCAACCACCCACCCACCCACTGGCGCTGCCACGTGCCACGTGCTGTGGCAATAAAAAGATAAATGAAGCAACAACAACAACTAGAAGAACAAGAAATGGACAGAGATGGGCGCGAGAGCTCTCTAGCCCATAAATTGCAGTTAGTGGCAACAACAAGAACAACAACTATCAATTGCAGTGTATGTCATGCCTCTGCCTGTGGGCGTGGCACCATCCATGGGCAATAAATCCAGCGCATAGAGACAAATGCGTCGAAATGAAGCCAGCGCCAGCCGTCGACCAAAGCAACATTGAGAGTCAAAGTGACACATTGACACATTAACTGACAACCACACACACACACACACACACACACACACACACACACACACACACACACACACACACACACACACACACACACACACACACACACACACACACACACACACACACACACACACATACACACACTCACACATACAGAGGTAGAGTTTAAGGATTACACTAGCCGAAACGTACAAGTCGTGAGCGTATTAAGCTGTTCATTAAAAGTGCATTCAGCTTTAGTGTGCATCAGGATGTTTAAGCTTGTCCAGCGATAGCTATATCCATAAAGAAGTCTCATACAAAGTATGACAAAGTCAGCTTTATATTGTATATATATATAGATTGATGGGGAAGATGCTTATCAGAGTCAGAGCTTGTGAAGCACGAAGCAGTCTTTGCTGATTCTCGTCGACTATCAACGAAAACTGAAGATCAATTGTTAAATTACGTGCTATCGATAAATATCGATGTGAATCGACCAAATTATATTAGAGTCTCCAATAATTGAGTTGTCGTAGCTTGTCAAGCATTGATCTGCATCTACCTTAAGTGCTTTATCAAAATGAGCTCTTGCATGTTATCGATAAATATCGATTTGCGCTGAGATGCTTATAGGGCTCTCATACCTTATCACACATTGATCTACAACCCCTAGACATTTGTTTTTGGTCACGCTGCCATTGTAGCCTAGCATGTTATCGATAAATATCGATTTTTACTGTTATGTAGCTATGTTAGAGTATCCTAAAGCTACACATGAGCTATCACACACTGATCTACATCTGCTTTACGACATTCTTTAATCACAGCGTTGTCATGTTATCGATAAATATCGATTTGAACCTAACTGAAACTTATATCCTTCATGGCATAAAGTTTGCACATTATCAGTTAAGGTAGAGAGCAACCGATATACTCGCTTTTGACTTTGTGCACGAGTGAATGCATTCGATTTGGTTGCATTGCCAAAGGAATCGATATGCTATCGACTTTCAAGCAGAGCGTAGGGGAACGTTCTTGCCTTAACTCTAAGTGAATTTCTCTCAGTGTATGAGAGTGGGAAAAAAATGAGGAAAAATATGATAACGAGGGATGCGCATCGATGCACTTGTAAATTGAAAAGTGTCAAAGATTTTACAATTCTGGTTGCAACGTTAAAGTGCAGCCAGAGCAAGAGAAAGACAGAGAGAGAGAGAGAGAGAGAGAGAGGGAGATAGTAAATGAGAGGCAAGACCTGTGTGTGTGTGTGTGGCACTTACTTTTCGGGCATCAGTCAAGCTGCCCCCCACACCTGACGCCAACTCGGAGCAGTTTTTCAAAATCCCCAAATGCCAGTCGAGTGGAACATTTGCTGCTGCTGCTGCTGCTGGTGCCGCTTCAAGTGCTCAACTTGTGGTGCTTGGCTTAAAGCCTTTCCAGCTGGCTGCAATCCTTTTGAGCCAATACACACACGCGCACACACACTTGGTGGGCAAGCCGTTTTCATGTCAGCTGCCAAATAAATTCAATTAAAATGCAAAACAAATGCCAATGAGACAGAGAGAGACAGCGAGTAACAGAGAGAGCGAGAGAGAGAGAGAGAGAGAGAGAGGGAGTAAAAGGCAAGCAAAGAATGGACCAAAGTGTGTATGAAAATGCGGGCTAGAAGGCAACAGCAGCCGCAGCCGCAGCAGCCGCATGAAATTTGTATAATGGCCAGAAAGGAATACATATATATATATATATACATATATAAATGTATATATGTATATGTATTAGAGAGGAACAAAGCGGAAGAGCCAGCAACCTCATACCCTTATATAATTTATATATGTATATAGTTGAGAGCGTGCAAAGAAGTTTTCTGCTTTCATTTTTTTTTTTGACCACACATAAAATTTGAAAGAAAAACAACAACAAAATAGAATACAAAATGCAAAACTTTAGCTCTTTGTGTCTGTGTGTGTGTGTCACAGGCACTCACAAAAGTATACACACACAGAGAGAGAGAGAGAGAGAGAGAGCCAGAGAGAGAGAGAGAGAGGAAGACATACATGTGTGTGTCTAAATACATATTTATATAGGTAAGAGCTAAGTGTGTGTGTGTGTGTGTGTGTGTGTGTGTGTGTATGCACATTTGAAGCGTTTGCACTTGCACATGCCAGCGAGGGTGGCTCCAATAGTAGTTAAGAGAGCTTTCTGCAGGAGCATGTTGTATATATCGGCACGTCGTTGGTTTTGTCTTGATCCACAACTAATACTTCGTTGTTGCTTGTTCACACTCAGGCCATGATTGTCCGAGACTCTATATCTCGTCGTTTATCGACTTTATTGCAACTCTGTCAGCAACATCTATGGTTGTCTCTCTCACATTGTCAATTAGCAACACCGACTCTTCTCAACACTATTGAGTTCTTCTCCAAAACTTATCGATTATCGTCCCCGACATATATATAACATTTATCACATACAATTAGCCCAAGCTCAAGGTTTTCAAGAGTTTCAAAGGCATTGGCTGCTTCCTGAGCAAGTCTTATTAACTATTTCAACAGCTGCATGTTATCGATAACTAATACAAAGCTTTTGGGCTATAGTTATCGAGAATTGTATCACTCCTGTTTGGTCAGCCTGTATTACTCGTCATTGAACTGTCGTATGTTCATATGCTCTAAAAATAATGGTTTATATTTAGAGATGTTTAACTTCTTTAAGATTTTTAGAATATACTTTTTACAATTTTTGATTTTTGCGCATTTTCTAAGTTCACAAAGAGCTCAAGAACTTTTTGAGTTACCCACTAAAAATCGTAAATGGAAGACTACACTTAAAGTTCCTTTTTCTTGCTATCTGTGTGAATGTGTGCGTGTGTATGTGTGTGTGTGTGTGTGTGTGTGTGTGTGTGTGTGTGTGTGTGTGTGCTGGCAGCACTTGAAATGTTTGGTCATCAATATTAAATCAGCGAGCCACACAAACCAACTAACACACTTACAAAGCACACACACACACGCATACATATATATATATGTGTGTATAGAGTATCTATATATATATATATATATATATATATATATATATATGCTCGAAAAGGGAACTCGTAAGTGCCCGTCGCACAATGAACCATTAAAAGTTGCTTCGTTTGGCAAAGCAAAAGCAAAAAAAAGAAAATACAAATGAGAAGAAGAAAAGCGAAAGAAAAGCAAATTGACTGATAGTGAGCTAAGATACCCTGTACTTGAATGAAATACTTGTTGTACGAATACTTTTGGCTGCAACTGTTTATATGAGTGTGAAGTCAGCTCAACAAGATCCGCTAGATGAATTCGTTCTTAATGTAGAGGGTGTTCGATTCGGTGAACTACCTCTACAACAAGTCGAGATAGTATAAAAGATGAACTAGTTCTGAATCTAGATGGGGATATAAATGAACTCGTTCTTAGGCTGGATAGTTGCCTAGATGAACTAGTTGTTATAAACAATAGTCTGGATGAGCTAGTTCTTAGTCTAAATAGTGGTCCAGATGAACTAGTTCTTAGTCTAGATGATTGTCAAGATCAACAAGTTCATGCTTTAGCTAGTGACGGAGATGAACTACTTCGAGTGGTCCAGATGAACCAGTTCTTAATCTAGATCGTGTTCTTGATGAGCTAGTCTAGATGAACTAGTTCTTTATTAAGATGGGAGAGTTGAAGAACCAGCTCCTAATATAGATGCTGTTCTAAATGAACCAGTTCTTAATCAAGATCGTGTTGTAGATGAACTAGCTCTTGATCTAGATAGTGGTCCAGTTGAACTAGTTCTTTATTAAGATGGAAGAGTTAAAGAACCAGTTCTTAATATAGATGTTGTTGTAAATGAACCAGTTCTTAATCCAGATAATAGTCTATATGAACTAGTTCTTAGCCCAGACCACTTACTAGCTCTTAGTCTATATAGCTTTTCAACTCGCTTTCACTCGAAGAGTGAAGAAGAGTGCCCAGCTGCATATGCCCCGACTGTCGCACCCATTTACAGGGTAGCTCAAGTAAAACTGCCAACAAATATTGAAAACGCAAAATTTGAGCTTTATTGCAGTTTTTTCTCCCGCTGTTGTTGCTGTTGCTTTTCAATAATGCACGAAGCTTCATTGCTGACGAAGTACGTCAAACAGCAGCAGCAGCAACAATAATAACAAGGACAACAATCAAAAAGGACCAAGCAAACGAGCGAGCAGGCGAAAGCAGCTGAAAAGGCAACACATTTTGTATATTTGGCCAACATTTTGTGCCGTTTTCCTTTGGCTGTTTTGCTCGCTCCTCTTCTGCTTCAGCTTCTTCTCTTCTTCGTCTTCTTTATTTTGGCTTATTTATTCGCTGACATATTTAGCACTCGAAAGTATGCAACGATTCGTGGCACCAGCCCCAGCCCCACCCTTTGGCGACTGTTACAAATTGCACTCGATTTGATTGCCATCGAATTTCAATTGGCATTTGCAATTGCGACTGCGTTTGCCGTTGCCATTGGCTTTGACTTTCAGTTTGAATTCGCATTTGAGCTAGATTTGATTGAAAATGATTTTCGGCTCGAGCTCTCTGCTCGGCACGTTCGATTCGCTCCGTTCAGCCATTAACTATTGTTACGCGGCGCCTGCGAGTAACTATTTTCCGGCTGTCATACATAATTCAGCAACTGGCTGAAAGTTCATGTCAGTTTGAACCGCATGTTAAATTTATGCTGCAAATCGTAACAAGAATTTTAAACACTTTTGCGTGCATAAACAACTTTTGCTGTCCCATATGCATTGAAACTTTGCTTCTGCTCTCCTCTTGACTCCCACTCTCAGAAATGTTGCTGTTGTGTCAACAAATTGCCAACACTTTGACCACAACTTGACAGCAGGAAAATAGCTGCAATGAATGCAAATGCGTTGGCTAAAGTACAGGGTATCAGGGCATGTGAAAGGGTAGACCTAACAGACAGGAAGACAGTACAGGACATAGGAGACTAGTATACATAGTATATATAGTGCAGGGTATAGGGAGGAGCATGGAGAAGAGTGTGCAGTACAGGGCATATTGAAATCATCAGTAGATTTGGATCTTTCAGTATAGTACAGGGTATATCTTTGCACCTACAATGAACTATATGAATCTTAAAGACTAAAGTAAAGGATATAGTAAGGATATAGTAGAAAGCACATTAAGGAGTATAGTATAGGCTCTCTTACAGAGTATACTCATAGTAGGAAGTATAGCTCAGGGTATGATATATTAGCGGGTATTGTAGAGGGTAGAGTGCATACCAGGACACATAGCCTATAGCGCGTAGAGTGGCAGGCATAGTAGAAGCTAACTTACAGAGTGGAGTACCTAGAATAGGGTAGAGCAGGGATAGGGTATCAGAGAGGACAGGGCAGGGATGGGGTATTGGATAGGGTATAGCTAAGACTAGACTATATGCAACAGCTTCAGCTGTATTCTGTAACAGTCAATTGTCAATTACAGGGTATATAGTACATAAGCAAGATCTATATATAGAAGGATATGCTACAATCTTGATTACCTTAACAGAAATCTTAGAGATAGTTCAGTTTGGTCAAGTACTACTGTTTCATACATGCAGGGTATACGGGTCGTCGAGCATAGTTTATGTACATGATAGTTTTCGCATTGGAATTCGAATTATTTATTTTGACTAGCGTGCGTGCGAGTCGAAGGTCAGATGCGAAATTAAAATTCTATTTTGCTATTTGGAATTTCGCTCAGAGATTTATTTATTTTTAATTCAATGTACAAATGTTGATAAATGCTTCTGGAATCGCTGCTGACCCCGCTAACCCGCCCCCACTAGCCCCACCCTGAACTGAACATGACCCAGTCCAAAGCCTGCCCCAACCAACCGAGCAGCATACATACAATTTGCTTGCTGCGCGCTGCGCCTTGATTAATGATACGAACTGAGATTAATGTTGCTGCTGCTGCTGCTGTTGCTGTTGCTGTGGCCACTCTTATTGCTGTTGCTGCTGAAGTATCTACTGCTGTTGCAGCTGCAATTGCTGCTGCTGCTTCTGCTGCTGCTTCTGCTGCTGCTTCTGCTGTTGCCGTTGATGCTGTTGTTCCTAATGTTGCTGCTGTTGGTATTGATGCGTCTATTGTCACTGATGTTGCTGTTGATGGTGTTGCAGCTGCTGCTGTTTCAGCCGTTGCTGTTGTCATTAGTATTGCTGATGTTGCAACTCTTATTGCTGTTGCTGCTGTTACTATTGCTGTTATTGCTAATGTTGCTGTTGCTGTGGCTACTCTTTTTGCTGTTGCTGCTGCAGTATCTACTGCTGTTGCAGCTGCAATTGCTGCTGCTGCTTCTGCTGTTGCCGTTGATGCTGTTGTTCCTAATGTTGCTGCTGTTGGTATTGATGTGTCTATTGTTGCTGAGGTCAGTATTGCTGCTGTTGCTGTTGATGGTGCTGCAGCTGCTGTTTCAGTTGTTGCTGTTGTCATTAGTATTGCTGATGTTGCAACTCGTATTGCCGTTGCTGCTGTTACTATTGCTGTTATTGCTAATGTTGCTGTTGCTGTGGCTACTCTTTTTGCTGTTGCTGCTGAAGTCTATGTTGCTGTTGCTGCTGCGTTTGCTGTTGTCGTTGATGCTGCTGTTGCTAACGCTGCTGCAATTGCTATTGCTGCAGTTGCTGCTGTTGTGACTATTGTTGCTGTTGCTGACGTTCCTATTGCTGTTATTTATGATGTTGCTGTTGCTGTTGCTGTTGCTGTTGCTACTGAAGTCTCTATTGTTGGTGTGTTTCAATTTCTATTAAGGCTGCCATTTCTGCTGTTGCAGTTGCAGTTGCCATTGCTTCTCCTGCTGCTGCTGCTGCTGGCACGCCCTGTGCACTGCTGTGCAAATAGTTGTCGACCGTTTTAACTATCCAAACTGTTCAGTGCCGTTGGCTGTTGGCCATGATTGGTCTGATAAGCAAATTTGAGATGCGTCAAGCGCGTAATTCGAAAAGGGCCCACAGGTCGTATGCGCAACGTTCGCCTCCTCCTCCTCCATGGAAAAATGCCATAAAATACTTGAAATTGACTTTAAGCTTAACGATATAATAACATAGTTCAAGCAGAAGCAAATTACGATAATAAATTGAAAGTTGACAGCACGATTATGTCTAACGATATTTATCGATTTTAATGGAAAACTTATTGAATCAATGTAATTAGTCAGAAGCTCAAAGAGTACAGAGTACATGATATCATAGCAAAGTCTGAAGCGAGAGCTGTTCACAGTCTATCGATAGGGATGCGAGTGCAAACTTATAGCTCTTTAGTATTGGCTTAATTGCTATATTCCTATATTTGCTAATCTATAGATCTTTTTTGTATTTCCGTTGCAGGATCCAAAGATATTGGATAAGGTGACCAAAAAGAACGGCACGAATATACCGGAGCTGGATAAACGTTCGCTAACGATATGCTCGAACACGGACTATATCAATATAACATATCATCATGTTATTTGCCCAGATGCAGTAACTGCCAAGGTATGGTAGCTTAGCTCAGCGAGTGACTCACGAGAGCGGGAGGAGCGGGAGATCATTTTGCTCATGTGGATCATATTCAAGCATATGCATACCTCTCTGTACTTATAGATCTGGCTAGATGGCATACGAAAAATAACACATAATGTCAAAGCGAACAATATCAGTCCCATGATGTGTCTGAAAAAATAGTAAGTGAACTCCGGCAGTTCCCGCACGAACTTCGAATTTCGACACGCACCCTTTCTCTCTCTTTCTCTCTCTCTGTCTCTCTTTCTGTTCGTGTTAAAGACTTTCTTTAATTTTATAATCTGCGATGTTACAACACGATGCAACTTTGCTTTCCACACATCACATAACTATATCTTTATATATATATATATAGCTCATAGCTCATATCATCTTGCAACTGTATATAATTCTTTTCGTTTTCTTTGCATATTGTTTTCTAATTTGCATGTCTTGCGCCTTGTTTTTTTTGTTCTTATCTTTATTGTTATTGTGTTATCGTTAATCGTTATACTGTTATCGATAACTACCGAGCAGAGCTGGCAAAAAAACTTGCGACTTATAACGCATAACAATCGCGCGACCAACGTGTGTCCACGCACCAACCTAATGAAATAGTAAGTGCCTTCTTAACCTATCGAAATCTATCGAAATGTATCGATACTATTGTCAGTCTATCGATATGCTAACTCTTCTGCCGGTAAGTACACAATCGATTGAGAAGATCCACTTAAATATCCCAAAAGAGCAGTCAAACTAGCTAGGAATCGGAACTGATATATGTGTATATATAGAGTCTATATATGAGAAGTCATCAAAGGGAGCTTCGACCAACTGAAGCATCAGAGCGAAGAGGCAACAGCTAATAAATGCAAATAGACTTAAGCATTCCAGAGTGAATCATAATATCTGTCTATATGCATCTATATATATATATCTCTCTCTCTCTCTCTCTTTCTATATATATATATATGGCAAGCAAGTTGAGCACGGGAACATTGCAAATTGTATATTATTATTGCTAGCAAATTGTCTAAACAAATCTCGTCTGTTGCCGTCTGTTCGGGCAGGTGGGCAGCGGAAACGGAAACGACATCATCAGCTGCCACCTAACCTCACTTGGGCAAAGAAAAACGAAAAACGAAAACGAAAAGCAACTGTAAAATTTGCTGGCGTTGTTTCACAACACACAAAAAACGGCAAAAATTTCATTTCATTTGGATGCGGCTCAGAGTCAAAATGCCAAGTGAAGAAATGAAGCTATTTCCGTTCACAATAACTGTAAATATATATGCATATATATACATATATATATATATATGTATCTAGTATATCTCTTGATTAATGGCAACTCAACATTGTGAACTTTTGATTGCAAAATAACTTTATATAGTTATATAAAAATGCAGCTAACTTTTCCCTTGTTGCGCAATTTGCAACTTTTTTGTAGCGCTTCTCTCTTCTTCCCTCCTCTCTCTCTCTCTCTCGGCTCGTTTGCCAATCACATTGTCTGGCTTCTTCCTCCTGGCTGCCTTTTTATCTTTGCGTCACGTTTTTTACTGCTCTTCGCGTTGCTGTGGCAAAAGTTAGGCAGTTGCAGCTGATGGCACTGCCTCAGCGTCGCTTCTCCCTGCGAGCAACTTCTCTCATTGATTTTTTTGTTTGTTTACTAAATCAAGTTTATTTGCTGGGGTATTTCAATTAACAGCTGACTAAGCTTGCCACCTACTTTGTCATTCACTCTATGAAAACTTCTCTTTTGGCTTCTCACAGAACTTCGCTGTCTGCTGTCTATCTGCTTTCAAAAATCTATGCACAAAATGGAAGTTTAAGGACTGCCGAAACGACGACTGTGTTTGCATTGGCAATGCGTTGACCCAGTTTGCAAAAATGGTTATTGCTGATTGTTAATTGTCGATTGTCCTCTGCCTGGGACGGGGCCGGGTGGTGCAAGGTCTTGAGGCATTAACTGCAATTACTTGTCTAAGTTAGCCCTGGGCTAGCGCTGAATGAGGTTATTGGGTCTCTCGAGTGGCCACACACACACATTTGGCCAGGTTGAGCACACGCAAATCCTGCGCTAAGTAATGAATGTCCATCGCATGACCAATGAGTGGGCGGAGGTCAGTTCGGTTGCCAGCGCCAATTGAATTTCAACTCGAAGACATTCTTTCAACTGAATTGTTGCCGCTGCCGGCCGTAATGCACTTTCGCCCCATCGATCATTTGGGTTGCCAATTAATTGCCCATTGCCAATTGCCAATTGCAAATTGCGAGCTGCAATTACATTTTCAATATCGATTTTAATTACACTTTAATTTCGGCTTCATTTCGATTGTATATGACCCATTGAATCGCAAAATAAGGACGTTTTTTTTACGAGTATACCCTCTGGAGCTCATGGCCAACTGTTCAGCGGAGGGTCTGCTCGTTTTGTTAGGCAGCAGAAGACGTCGAGCGAAGGCAGGAATATCTATTTTTGATATAGATGCATAGACGACTCACTCTGCTCTATCTAGTCTCTCTACTCAAGAGCTCAAGAGCAGAGCTCAAGTTTGCTTCACATCATCGATAACTTTGTATGGTCGATAACAGCATTCAGTTATCGCTGGTAGCCGTTGATATGTCATATGAAAATGGTTAGCAGACATACATATATCATATATGTATCGAAAAAGTATGTGCTCGGCTAGAGGGTATCGCCCAGTCGCGCACGCACTCAGCTGAGGCAGTCTTCGCTTGCTTTTACGCTTTTCACATCATCGATAACTTTGTATGGTCGATAACAGCATTCAGTTATCGCTGGTAGCCGTTGATATGTCACATGAATATGGTTAGCAGACATACATATATCATATATGTATCGAAAAAGGATGTGCTCGGCTAGAGGGTATCGCCCAGTCGCGCACGCACTCAGCTGAGGCAGTCTTCACTTGCTTTTACGCTTTGTTCGCTTTAATTTCAAATGAAATTCATTTCGAGTGCACTTTTTATTATTTACTAAAGTTGAAGTGTTTCGAAAGCTTTCTCCAATTCAAATTGAGTTTTACGTGAATTCATTTTTAATGAAAAAAAAGTATTCTAGAAAGGTCTTTAGCTGCAGCTAGAGTTGAAGCATGAGCATGGGAATGCAGGTAGATGATATGTAGGACTTTTCAAGTATATCCTTATAGACTCTGTGCCTCTAGCATACCCATCGGGATTTGCATATCTCTAAGAGAGTGCTGAAAGGTAAAGTATAATCCATTTATAGTCAATGCAAGTATGTTCCCTTTGCATGTACGTAACAGCTCACTTAACGTATGTATATATGTACATATATATCTGTATCTGTATCTGTATCTAGATCTCTGTCTCTATATGTACTTGACTCAATTCTCTTTCTCTTTTCTCTCAACTCATTCAAGTTGGATGCGGCTCACTTATTGTGTGGACAAGGCTGGCAAGATACCGGTTAAGTCATTGGCCAAAACGTTCGCATCTGGTAAAACCGAGAAGCTAGTGTATACGTGCATCCGGGATGTGGGCCTGCCGGACGAGAAGAATGGTTCAATGACGAAGGAACAGTTCACGTTTGACAGGTTCTATGCGCTCTACCATAAGGTCTGTCCGCGTAACGATATCGAGGAGCTGTTCACATCGATGTAAGTCACTGGAACTGAGAACAGTTCACAGCTTAAAGTGTTCCCACTTTTAAGAATTTGAGCTGCTTGCAGCAGTATTCAAGTTTCCCAGTATATTGAGCGTTCCCATTATTTGTCCCATACAGCACCAGGGGCAAGGACGAAACCATCACCATCGATAAGTTCATACAATTCATGAACGAAAAGCAGCGCGATCCGCGCATGAACGAGATTCTGTATCCGCTGTACGAGGAAAAGCGCTGCATGGAGATAATCAATGACTATGAGAACGATGAGGAGATGAAGAGGACTGGTAAGTCCCATATATATACGTATAATCCAAATCAATATCTAACGAATATCTATTACTCTCAAGGACAACTCTCGATGGACGGCTTTAAGCGCTATCTCATGTCCGACGAGAATGCGCCCGTGTTTTTGGATCGCCTCGACTTCTACATGGAAATGGACCAGCCGTTGGCACATTACTATATCAACAGTTCGCATAACACGTACTTGTCCGGTCGCCAGATCGGCGGCAAGAGCTCCGTCGAAATGTATCGCCAGACACTGCTCGCGGGCTGCCGTTGTGTTGAGCTGGATTGCTGGAATGGCAAGGGCGAGGACGAGGAGCCAATTGTTACTCACGGCCATGCCTACTGTACTGAAATATTGTTTAAGGTAACTAGACACAGAGACAGAGAGAGAGAGAGAGGAGTTTCCACGACTTTAATGTTTCTCCCTTGCAGGATTGCATTCAGGCCATTGCGGATTGCGCTTTTGTCTCATCGGAATATCCGGTGATTCTGTCTTTTGAGAATCACTGCAATCGAGCTCAGCAATACAAGTTAGCTAAATACTGTGATGACTTTTTCGGTGATCTCCTATTAAAGGAACCTCTATCGGATCATCCGGTGGGTATCTGATAGCTATCCTCTGCCAAATTCCAGCATAGACTAATCAAATTTGATTGTCAGCTGGATCCGGGTCTACCGCTGCCACCGCCGTGCAAGCTGAAGCGGAAGATTCTCATTAAAAACAAGCGCATGAAGCCCGAGGTGGAGAAGGTGGAGCTGGAGCTCTGGCTGAAGGGCGAGCTGAAGACCGACGATGATCCCGAGGAGGATGCCAGCGCTGGCAAGCCACCGGAGGCAGCTGCCCCTCCAGCGGCCGCCCCAGAGGCAGCCGCCGCCGATCCAGCCGCCGAGGGCGCCGGCGGTGCCGAGGCGGAGGCAGCTGCTGCCAACTACAGCGGCTCCACAACCAACGTGCATCCCTGGCTCTCATCCATGGTCAATTATGCGCAGCCCATCAAATTCCAGGGCTTCGACAAGGCAATTGGTAAGAGGGAGACAGGGAGAGAGAATGAGCCAGATAGAGGCGCAGAGTCAGAGAACCAGCAGGTGAAGCATAGCTAGAGATTGGAGTGAAAAGAAGAAGGAGTCTGGAGAGAGCAAGACTGGGGAGAGAGAGATAGAGTTTTCATATAAGAAAAAGAGAGAGAGAGAGAGAGAAAGAGAGAGAGAGAGCAGAGGGGGCTCTTTTCCTAGGCCAGTAGGCGGAGGCTCTCACAAGTGCTCTTTGTGAATATAATCAGACGTTGCCACAGATGCAGACGTTTCATAGGCATTGTGTAGACACACGTGAACTAATTTGAACTAATCTACTCCGATTTATAGAAAAGAACATTGCCCACAACATGTCGTCGTTTGCGGAGTCGGCTGGAATGAACTACTTGAAGCAGAGCTCGATCGACTTTGTCAATTACAACAAGCGCCAGATGTCGCGCATCTATCCGAAGGGCACCCGAGCCGATTCGTCCAACTATATGCCGCAGGTGTTTTGGAACGCTGGCTGCCAGATGGTCTCACTGAATTTCCAGACATCCGATCTGCCCATGCAACTGAACCAGGGCAAGTTCGAGTACAATGGCGGCTGCGGCTACTTGCTGAAGCCGGACTTTATGCGTCGCGCCGACAAGGACTTCGATCCGTTCGCCGATGCCCCGGTGGACGGTGTGATTGCCGCTCAGTGCTCGGTGAAGGTGATCGCCGGGCAGTTCTTGTCGGACAAGAAGGTGGGCACCTACGTGGAGGTGGACATGTTCGGGCTGCCATCCGACACTGTGAAGAAGGAATTCCGCACGCGTTTGGTGCCCAACAACGGTCTCAATCCCGTCTACAACGAGGATGCGTTCGTGTTCCGCAAGGTCGTGCTGCCCGACTTGGCGGTGCTGCGGTTCGGCGTCTATGAGGAGAGTGGCAAGATGATTGGACAACGCATCCTGCCCCTGGATGGCCTGCAGGCCGGCTATCGGCACGTCTCGCTGCGCACTGAGGCCAACTTCCCGATGTCGCTGCCCATGCTGTTTGTGAACATCGAATTGAAGATTTATGTACCTGATGGCTTTGAGGACTTCATGGCTATGCTGTCGGATCCGCGCGGCTTTGCCGGCGCCGCCAAGCAGCAGAACGAACAAATGAAGGCATTGGGCATTGAGGAGCAGAGTGGCGGTGCGGCCCGCGATGCAGGCAAGGCCAAGGAGGAGGAGAAGAAGGAGCCGCCGCTTGTCTTCGAGCCCGTCACCCTCGAGTCGCTGCGCGAGGAGAAGGGCTATCAGAAATTTGGCAAGAAGCAGCTCAAGGAGCTCGACGCGCTGCGCAAGAGGCACCTCAAGGAGCGCACCTCCGTGCAGAAGACCCAAAACGTGGCCGTCGACAAGCTGCTCAAGGGCAGGAGCAAAGATGACATACGCTGCGATACGGTCATTAAGAACTCGATCAACGACCAGACCTGTCAGTGGGCCGACATGATTGCTCGCCATCGCAAGGAGGAGTGGGACATGCTGCGCCAGCACGTCCAGGACTCGCAGGATGCCATGCGGGCCCTCATGCTGACCGTGCAGGCGGGCCAGATCAAGCAGCTCGAAGAACGTCATGCCAGGTAAATCCCCAACAAAATCAATATCTCTCTCTCTCTCTCTCTCTCTCTCTCTCTCTCTCTTAACTACCATATCAATGTTGGCATTCGCAGGGATATCAAGGAACTAAATGCCAAGCAGGCGAAGACCTCGGCCGATACCGCCAAGGAGGTTCAAAATGACAAGACTCTTAAGACCAAAAACGAGAAAGATCGTCGTCTGCGCGAGAAGCGTCAGAACAATGTCAAGCGCTTCATGGAGGAGAAAAAGGTAAGTCAGCTCTACACCCGATATGCCCTATTATATATAGAACTCTCTATAACCTTGTAAGGTCATGCCTGGATCGACTTTCAGTCGAAATTTGAATGCAACTATTGATCTGCCCATAGAAATATCCTTTTACCCTATATCCCTAGAGCTCCCTGACTTCCTCTATACACTTTGCCTTTCCTTTGTTGTCTTGCCTCTGACTCCCCCTTTACGCTCGCTTAGGTCATCGTTATCGATCATTTGAATACTAATCGTTTATCGTTTATCGCTATTCACAGCAAATCGGCGTTAAACAGGGTCGCGCCATGGAAAAATTGAAATTGGCACACGCTAAACAGATTGAGGAATTTGGTACCGATGTGCAAAAGGTACTAACTGGCACACAGCCGCTGACCGACACTATAACCAGTATTGAGACTGTACTTTAGACCACAAGAACCGATATCGATTATCAAACAATAATCATAACCATCAAAATAACAATAATAATCTCACTATAATAATAATAATAATAATGATAATAATGATAATAATCATAATGATTATGTCAAATACCAAATACCAAATACCAAATACCGAATACCGTAAATCGATTGATCGCTAACCGCTTAATCGATGCGTCACAGCTAGTTTCAATTGTAGCTAAATAAGCCCAAACGAGTCGCGAGTAACGAGTAGCGAGTACTCTAACCACACACCCAACGTTCTAGTCGCTAACGAAAATATAAGAAAAAATACCAGCAAAAATAAAAAAAAAAAAAACAAACAATATACAGAGAAATACCGTAAAGCGAAGATCGAACTAATCGAGAATAATGCAAATTCATGAGTAGCTGCTAAATAACTTTTAAACTAACTGCTAAGATGTAATTATCTATATCCACTTATTTCTCACTCTCTCTCTCTATATATATATATATATATGTATATATATAATATTTATGTATATGTATATATGTGTATTTACTTTTATTTTTCGATTTATCGATTTTTCGATTTATTTTTATTTATTTTTTTTTTTTATAATTTATTTTTAGTGCAATTTTTTGTTAAGAACTTTTCCGCTTTGGTTTGCTTAGTCTTCAGTTTTGATGTTGTTCAAAGGAAAAGAAAACTTTTGTTGTTGTTTATTGTTTTCGAAATTGTTTCTAGTATTTTGAACAGTTTTCGTTTGAAATTCTGGTATTTCTATTCGGCAGTTAACTGAAATTCCCGGCAAAAGAAACAAAGAAACGAGGCAGTAGAGCTATATGTATGTGCGAGGTCTGTTCAGAAAGTAATGTGTTTTTTCGAATATTATAGTCCTGAATCTTAGATATTACTATATATATATTGCGACAGCTTGATGATACGAAAATCAAACTTATTCAGCTGTGCCTTCGATTCCGATAGATCTCTGAAGCCGTTCCAATGCACTATCGGCTATCGATTATATATACTTAATTCCCGACAATTTGCGTTACTTTTTGAGCACATCTCGCATTTCTTATATCTATCTAACTATTGTACTACTCACACTTGAGCTGTTTAGTCTACATTCTCTCTCTCTCTCTCTCTCTCTATCTATCTATCTACCTGTACCTCTCTCCATCTCTACCTTTCTCTCTCCCACTCTGTGTCTCTCGCTTTCACACAATTTGATGCTAAAACAAAAACAAAAACCAAAAACAATTTCATTTAAACATAAACATTTTGAACATTTACCGCTATTCGCTAAACGTTTTGCTGTGCGTCTAAAATCGAAATCATCTCAAAAATTAACCAAAAAAATATTCCATTCTCTCTCTCTCTCTCTGTCTCTTTCTCTCTCTTCTCTCCCCCACACACACACACGCACACACACACACACCCACCCACCCATCTCTCATGCTGCCGCTGATCAAAATTAACAACAAATCGCATTAACAGCTTATGGATATGTACAAAATCGAGGAGGAGGCCTATAAGACCCAAGGAAAGACGGAGTTTTATGCTTAAACAACAACAACCAGAACAACCAGAACAACAAGAACAACAACAACAAATCTCTAAATGCAAAACTTAAGAAAGAGTAGACGAAGAAGAAGAAGAAGCAGAAGAAGAAGAAGAGTTTTAGTGTACGCCTATATATATTATTTAGAAACCTGAAGAAGAGCTGAAGAAATTCAATGTAGAAGAAAGAAACCAAAAACTGTATTCGACAAGGAAAAGTCAACACTTTGTGCTTTATACTTATTTAAGACGTTATGAAACGTGGCAAACTATCCGAAAAAAAGGAAAAAATTATAATAATAATAATAATAATAAAAAAAAAATGACAAAATAGAATATTATATATATCTAATATATATACAAACACATACATATATATATCTATGCTTAGATATTATAACTAAATTGTTGAAATAACTTTGCAAGTTTTCGATCTCCAAAATACTTGGAAAATACCAATGTTTTAAATTATTTGCTGTACAACTGCAAAAAATACTTTAATTATCAATAATAATAAACAAAATACCAGAAAATACCAAAAAATATAAAATAAGCAACTTGGAAATCAAATGGTATTTATGCATGAATAAAACGGTACACCGATAAGCTTAGACCATGCCATAAGTAAACCAAAAAACAAACAAAAATTATTTTCCATGTTCTCTAGAAATCTAGCGCAAAGCGCAATTTGTTTAGTATTTTTTTTTTTTTTTTACTTATTTCAATGTTTTTATCTGTGAGTTACAAGGGGAGCGAGAGAAAACCGTTACAGCTAGCAATTGTAGAACATATATCTACGTATATACCATATATGCATACGTGTGTTTCAATGAGGAGTTGAAGAAAATACTAAACATATATAGCGAAAACATATGTGTTTCCGATTTTCCACCTAACAGCTTAGCAAAACAAACAAACCAAAAATACTTTGACTATCCACATTAAACACAAGAAGAACATAAAGAACAAGATGAAGTAAATCATATATATAAACATTATATAGGTCAAAATGGTATTTAAACACTACAAATTGAAAAAAACAAAAAAATTAAAAATATAAATAAAGTTAAAACAGAACAAATAGCATTTATTTTGAATGAATGCAAAAATATCTCTTGATGCTTAATGACATAAAACAAAAACAGAAAAACAAAAAACAAAACAAAAAAATAGAAATCAATGTACATCCCATTTACTGTTCGTGCATAACCTCAAAATAGTTAAATTCTGCTAAAAATATCGAGCAAAAAATACCTGTAAGTGTTTATATAAATGTCAAATAACTCTTTTTAGTATGAGCAATTCAAATGAAACACCCCTACCGGCAGTTCTATATATATATATATATATAGGTATCTGTATGTATGTATGTACCCGTATATAGATATTTTATATGGGCACGATTTGCAGTACACATACACACACACATATATATAAATATAAAACTAGAAAATCATTCAAAAAGAAAACAAAAAACTTGTTACAAAAACTTTTTAAGGCGAAGCGTTCGCTTCGTTCAACAGCAAAAATACTTTCGCGAATTTTACAAATGAAAGCTAGCCAAGAATATATACCGAAAACAACAAAAAAAAATACAAAACTAAAACTTAAAAAAAAAAATACCAAAAATAATAATAACAACAACAGCAAAATACCCAGAAATAAACGTTTTAGGCCATATTTTTGTGTTCGAATTGAGTTCGTTTAGGTTTTCGCACTTCCCAAACTTGTAACGTCTTTCTGTTGTAGTTGTTGCGATAAGAATATACCGAAAAAATACTAAAAATATTGAAAATATGTGAATGTATATTTAAGAATGTAGAACAATCCGAAATTGTTATTTTTTTTTTTTGTCACTTGAATGTGCCCTAAAAATTTAGATAAAAGTGAAATTGAAAATTTAAGTTAACTTTTACGAGGTAATACTGATAATTTAACAGATATATGCATATATATATATACATATAGTCTATATATATATGTATATGTATATCTTTATATATATACTTAATCGACCTATGACCATGTATATCTATTTAGAAGAAATTGGGAAAGTTTTATAAATGTGATACAAAAAATAGAAAATCGATAGAAAAAATTGATTGGAAAAACTTTGGAAGAGTTGCTTAGTTCTCAGAAACAGTTTGTTATTGGCATTATGTCTAGTTAAAATTTAGCTATTATGCCCCGTTTTTTTTTTTTTTTTTTAATTTTGTGCACTTAAGAGAAGGGGAAATACCTTTGTATTATATGTAATATATACTGTGCCAATCCCAGACGAAAAAAAATACCAAAAAAAAAAGAACTAAATTATTTTGATTTTTGTATACATTAGGAAAAGGCCTAGCCTCTTAGTCGAAACGTAAGCCCTCAAACATATGTTTTTCAAATGGACAAAATTTAGACTCGAAGACAGGGAGACGAAGACGCACGTGGGGGGAAGGGGAGGCAACAGTGAAGGCGGAGCAGACTGAGCGTGTGACCGGGGGAGTGGGAGAGCGAATGAAAGACTATAAGAGTGTAGCAGTGTGAGGAAGAGTGATAGTGTATAAGAGTGTGTGAAGAGTATAAGAGTAGAATAGTATAGAACTGAGAGAATGGCAAAATATATTGGAGTGGACGAGTATAAGAGTGAAAGCGAGTGTAAGAATATAAAAGTGGTAGAGTATGTGAGTTGAAGAGTATAAGAGTGTATCAGTATAAGAGTGAATGAGTATAAGAGTGGAAGTGTGTGTGCGTGTGTGTGTGTGTGACAGTTGATGAGCTTAAAAGTGTACGAGTATAAGAGTAGAAGCGTATAAGAAGACCAGAAACAAAAGTGAACAGGTATAAGAGTGGGTGAATATAAGAGTTGAATGGAGATCGTGAGCTGTCTCGCTCAGCTAAATTTTGCCAACGTGTCAATTTTAATTTCTCGATTTTATTAAGACTTCACATATATATATGTATGTATGTATATATACATACATATACATATATATATGTTCGATTCTAGAGCAAAGAAAGAATGAAAACAAAAAAAAAACCCGAAATTGTTGGAAAGTTAACCCACGCTAGGGGCCACACATTTGATATAGTTTATAAAAATTGGATGCAAATCACACGAGGACATCACCAAACTACCCTTTCTCTGTCAAACAAAATACAGGGTATAAGTAAGCCCATAAAGATAACAAACAAAATGCATATTTACGTGTATATTTAATTATAATATGATTATTATTATTATGCACCAGGATAAACCAAATAGGAAAACCCAAAAACATATAAAAAACAAAACAAAACAAAACAAAACAAAGAACAGCAAGCAACTGTATAAACATTATTATTACGACTACATACAATTATAGTTTAAAGAAAACTAAAGAAATGAAAAACTTAAGGCAAAGAAAGAAAGAAAGAAAGAAAAACAATGCAAAAAGTTAAGAAAATGAAATTCTATTTAACAATGCTGCGTATGAACTTATGATTGTATACATACTATATAACTATGTATTACGTATTACGTATTATTATTACTATTATTATTGTCATTGTCATTATTATGATTGTTACTTATTATTACTATTACTGCTATCATTATGATTACCATTATCGAGAGATCTTTTCATTTGCATCCCGTTGCTCCCGCTTCACAAAATATTTATTTTCCAAATATCTCAAAATATATACATACATACATACATATGTACCTATATGTATGTATATTAAATAAAACATAAACAAATTTATTTTTTATTTATCATTCTTTTATTTTTACTTTTCATTTTTTTTTTTGTATCACAAAACGAACTCAAAGAAAGAAGAAGAAGAGAAAAAACTCCCTCGATTAATGCAATTATTTTGATCTTCACTCAAGATCTGAGAGCTATATATGCATATATAATTTAGCTGAAAACAACAAGATTTGTGTTTCTTATAAGACAGATTCAACATATTTCAGTTGTATTTACGCATAGTTTGAAAAGCAATTTATTCCCTGCAAATAGAGAAATAAACTTAATAAATATATACATATATATAACGGCTTAATTGTTTCGTTTTTCTTTTATTTACATATATAGTATATACATACATTAATCTTACTTTCTTTTGATTTTCGAAAACGCAAGAGAGCATTAAAGTTAGGGGAATAACAAAAAGGAAAACATAACTTAAACCCCAAATCCTTGGCTGAAACAAATAAAACAAAAAATAAAAAAAAAAACTAAAAAAAAATAAAAAAAAATAAATAAAAATTGTAAACGATATTTATGAAGTTTTGGTGTTGAGCTCATAAAAACAGTTGGAAATAAACAATTTTCTGATGAATTGAATTCGTTTCGAATTTTAACGGCTTTTGTTTTTGACAACTTAACAGCATTTAACAGCACTGTTAAATGGGCGATGAGAGCAGTGTGGACAAAGCTCAAGCTCATTATTGGGTAAATGTATTGTTTCAGCATCAATTGCCTTTACTATTTATAAATTTATCCTCACAGTATCTATGCATTATTATTGGAAATAGGAAGGCTGTTGGGGCATAGCAAGAACAGCTGGCATGCTTGCTTAACATTGCTATGTAACAGCTTTTTGAAAGTTACGCGCGCATATTGAGTGTACTGTTTTTTCTTATGAATACAATAGCCCTTTTGGTTATATTTTTACTATATAGATATAGATAGCTACTTTTGATATATTTGAAAGCATGCGTGTGAGCTCTGATAAATATGCGCGCCAAAATTCAAATTCGATTAAGCGAGCACACAGCACAGCTCTGTCGTCTCTAGCAGAGCTTTCAACAGCTGCTGAGCTTTAGCAGTGCGTTGCGCTAGCTTAACGCAATTTTGAGCACAGCTGCTCATTGCAGTGCATAGTTCATTAACAGCAACGCAAAAGTGCGTCAATGCACATATGTTAGAGCTTATTGCGTCAACATAGCACACAACACATTATAAAACAAAATTTGTTGCCAATTGATAAAAAGTTGTGCCTGGAAATACACATAAGTAAATAAGCAAAAATGAACAAAATTTGTCAAATCTTATTGCGACCGAGCCTGGCCAACAATTTGGCAACAACAATGCGTACAATGCCGGCGCTGGTGGCATCTCCACGTTGGTATAGCGCGGACGCAGCTGCTCCGCCGGCAGCGCTGGACAAGGAGACCCTAGATAAGCTTGTGCGTACCAATAAGGTCGTCGTGTTCATGAAGGGCAACCCACAGGCGCCGCGCTGCGGCTTCAGCAATGCCGTGGTCCAAATCATGCGCATGCATGGCGTCCAATACGATGCGCACGATGTCCTGCAAAACGAAGCACTGCGTCAGGGTGAGATCACAGCCGAACATATCTGAAAGCAAACTAAGTTAATGATGCACACGTCTCCCACAGGCATCAAGGACTATACCGACTGGCCCACCATACCCCAGGTGTTTATCAACGGTGAATTCGTCGGCGGCTGTGATATCATGCTCCAGATGCACCAAAGCGGCGACCTCATCGAGGAGCTCAAAAAGGTGGGCATCACCTCCGAGCTGCTCAAGGCCGAAGAGGCCAAAGACTCTGCGAAAAAGTAACCCCCTCCCAACCCAAAAAATAAACCAAAATAGTTAAAAATTAATTGTTAAATTCAATATATATATAAATCTATATACATTTTCGATTATTATATTTCAATTGTGATCTTTGGCCCTGCGCTCCCTGTCCTCGCGCTGCTCGTCGATCTGCTCCAGCGCCGCCAAGATTCTGATGTGCGCGCCCTGCGTCAAGTCCTCCACCTGCAGCAGCTGGCGGCACTCTTGCTGCATTTCCACATTTCGCATATTCACCACGATCTGCGTCAGGCTGCGTGCTATGGTATTGCGTATCATATCGTCTGGCGGCATTGGCAGCGGACGACGTCTTGGTCGCGAGCTGCTTGCACGCTCCGACTCCGACTCCTGCTGTTGCTGCTGCTGATCGGCCATCTTGGTTACTGAGAGCAGACTTTTGCCATTTACCGTTTCGTTTCTCTTGCATCTCATTGCTGTTGTTGCTGCACTGTTAAGCGCAGTGCCCGCAAAACTGAGCTTCAACTTTTGCAATTCACCACTTGCAGTCTTAACCCTTGGCTGGCCGTCGTCTTTTATCCCGTATCGCATGCGCCTGTTGCTGCGCTGTTAAACGGACATTTTGCGCACTGAGCGCTGCCCGCAAAACTGAGCTTCAACTTTTGCAATTCACCACTTGCAGTCTTAACCCTTGGCTGGCCGTCGCTAATGGACTATTTTGCCCGCAAAAATGAGGTTCAAATTTAGAAATTCACCACTTGCAGTCTTAACCCTTTGTACAGAAAATGCATAATTGATTTTTTTTTTACATGTTTTCTTTTATTTTTAAATATTACAATATATAATAATATATAATACATGTTGATTTAGTTGGTGTTGCTTAATATTTTGTTGTTTTACATACAAATATATATTTATATTCATATTCATATTCATATATATATATTGCTTGAAATTAACATTTGTTATTACCGTTATATGAACATTTGTTACTGTTGTTGCTTCTGCATTATTATGCCGATTAATCGTTAATATTATTGTATTGTTTCGTTCGTTCCGTCGTAGGTAATAAGTATTTGCTTCTCTCATCTCATCTCGTGTTCAATAAAAAAAAAAAAAAACAAAAAAGTCTTAAGCGCTATATAACTTGCCTATTAGTAAACAATAATAAAAAGTGTTAAACGCGATATGCCATACAAATATGTGTGTAAGTGTGTGTGTGTGTATGTGTAGGTGTGTGTGTGTATAAAAAGTAGATTTGTAATACTTCTAAAGTTCAGCTTTTCAAGAGTAAGCAGCAATTGCAAATTGGAACAATGTTTGTGCCGCTACTCGTTACAGAGCGCGAAGAGTAACGAGTAGCGAGTAACGAGTAGCGAGTGGCGAGCTCACACAATGGACGACTTGTCCAGTATGGAGCTGGTGTCCAGCAGCAGCTCGCTGCTGCTGCTCAGAATGTCGTAGAGCTCGTGGGGAGCGTCGCCCGCGATGGGGCTGCCGAAGGGGAAGAATGATGAGAGCGTCGATAGCTGCAGTGGGCCACCATTGACCACGTGCAGGCCGTTGGCAGTCGATCCAGCTGCGCCCGCGTTTGGTATCGACTTGCGTCGTCGCTCCACGCCGTCCACATACTCGACGGGCTCCTCCTGCTGGCGCTGATCCTGATCCCGCTGCTGCTGCTGCTGCTGCTGGCTGGGCCGCTGCTCGCCCATGGCCTCGTAGTAGGCGTCGGGCAGCTCGTCGAAGCTCTGGAGCTCGATGCAGCGCTGCGCCTTGGCGATGTTGCTCAGCATCAGGCGATAGAAGAGATCCACCTGCGGCTGCCCGCCGCCACGTATGTCCAGCACGGGCAGCCAGCGATAGTAGCACTGATCCCAGACAGCCAGATCGAGGATGCGGTGCGCTGGCTGCAGGTAACGATCCTGTGGCACGCTCGACTGCGTCGCGAACAGTTGCGGATTGATGGTGTAGCGCGAGGGAGAGGATGTGGCCAGCGGGCCGCCGGCTCCGGGCGGCATCAGCTTGTGTCCGCCAACGGCCAGGGAGCGTCGATAGTTTTGGCTGGCGGCCAAGTCGCCTCGCTGGCGCTGGTAGAGCGGATTGGTGAAGAACATCTTGTCCTTGTCCGAGAACTGCTCGCCCCAGTCCCAGACGGGCCGCAGCACCAGCCGCCCCTCGCTGACGGCGCGCGCCCGCTGCGCCTGGCTGTCGAACTGGAAGGTGTCGAAGATGGGCATGAAGCAGGCGTCCCACAGCGTCGTCAGGTAGGTCTGCGAGAACTCGAACTCGTCCGGGAACTGCTGGAGCAGTTGCCACACGCAGTCCAGGTAGAGCAGGAAGATGGGACTCTGTTCGCTGTCCGGCGGCTGATCACAGTTGGAGACGTAGACGTGGCCCAGGCGCCGCTGGAACGGATGCTCCAGGGCGATCCACTCCTTCTGCACGAGCGACTGGAAGCCGTCGATGGTGCGGAAGTGCGGATCGAGCAGCAGCTGGGTCAAACTGCTGATCACGCAGCACAGATCCCGGCCGTTGGACTCTTGGAGCACACAGGTGACGGAGGCGCGCAGCGTGGCAGCCGCCTCGGAGGCCTGCCGCAGACAGAGCGAGACGTACAGCAGCCAGTTGGTCTTCTCGAGCAGACCCAAGTACTTGTCGTCCTGCAGCATGAACTTCTCCGGCGACTCCGGCGTGCAGAGCCGTCGCAGCTTGTGGTACGCCCGCTGCACGTCCTGCATGCTGGGCAGCTGGTCGGTCAGCTGGATCAGCTTCAGCTGCTTCCGCTCATCGCACTTGCGCACCAGCTCCAGCATGATGTTCTCCATCTTCGAGTCCTGCTGCGAGCCCGGCTGCAGCTCGGCCAGCCGCACCAGGGAGGCGGCGCTGCTCCCATAGCTGTACACCCAGAAGGCGGCGCGCGAGTCGCAGAAGGCCACCGAGAGCTGCAGGAAGCGCTCCACCTCACAGCACTTGGGTATGACGAAGTGCGGCGGCAGCGTATAGTTGGACGCCTGCAGCCGATTCTGGAGCAGCGGCACAGCGCTCGAGCTGACCACCTGCCACTCGCTGGCGCCGCAACGGATCAGCTCGCGCGCCCAGTCGTTCTTGCTGGCGTACATGCTGACGCCGACCAGGGTGGAGTAGTAGGGCTCGCGGTACGCGTAGGCGAAGCTCAGGTCGTGCCGCATCGGATAGGCGAAGCGGGCGAGCGCGGAGGCAATCAGTTTGCCGTAGTCGCTGGCGCCGCTCAGCTTCGAGTCCTGCTGCTGGAAGGCGAACTTGAGCAGCCGGAAGTTCTTGCAGATGATGTGCAGCGCCACGATCCGGCCATTGAGATTGTGCTGCTTGGCGGGCTCCAGCTTCTTCCGGCGACTGCTCGTGCTGGTCATGCGCGCCGCCTGGAGCGCACTCGCCGCCCTGCCCTGCTCCGCGATCGTGTAGATCTGATCGATGTTGTTCAGCGTCACCTCATTCCGGCCCACATAGGCGTTCTCCTGGTACAGATCACTGGCCACCGGCGCCGACAACGTGCCTCGACCGCCGTGCAGCGGTACAAAGGCCAGCTTGAAGTTGGTTATGCTCAGCAGCCCGAAGGTGGCCTCCTTGTGCCCGCCTCTGCTATGCCTCTGGCTGTGGCTGCCGCCGCCGCTGCTGCTGCCGTTCCCATTGCCATTAGCATTGCTGGAGCTGTTGCTGGTGTTGCTGCTGCTGTTGCCGCCGCCGCCGCCGCCTTCCATCGGCGCTATCGGCGAGTACATGTAGGCGGGCGCGGAGGCGACGATCTGCTCGCCGCCCAGCAGTCGAGGCTTGGCCAGGTGGACGTCGCGCAGGTCGCTGGGCAGGCACCATTCGTTGGTGTCCGCCGTGGCGCGCACATCCCCAGCCATGGGCGCCACGTAGCTGGTGAAGGTGTTGCGCTTCCGATGGTCTGGCATATCGCTGCTGCCAGTGGCCATCCTCAGCCGCTGCTTCTGATTATAATTGTTATTATAATTCTTATTGCTCTCGGCCAGTGCGAACAACTTTTGTCCGTCTCTATGTGTGTGTATATATATATATGTGTGTGGGGTCGGACGTACTTTGAATATTCAATTATTTCTTATTTCCTGTTTGCCCACAAATCGCTGTCGCTGTCGTCGTCGTTGCTGCTGCTGTTGCTGTTGCGTGCAGCTGGCTGCTTAACCGTTAGCCACTGCCGCCTCCAATGGCTGACAAACTGTATGTAAAATAATAAAGAAACAACAACAACAAGACTATTTAGATAGTTGATTCTCGATATGTTTGCTGTAAGTTCACACACACACATACACTCTCCCATACACACGCACACAAAGAGAGATACGAGAAGGCGCATAGCGTAGCATAGACGAAATTAGAATTATCTTCGATTTTGATAAGTTTATCAGTTTGAGCTTACCTATTATTCGCTTGATTGGTGTTTTTGTACTGCGTGCGTCGCATTCGATGTTGCTCTTTTACGTGGATACGTTTTAATCTGTCATCTTTGTGCATCATCTATCAGCACACACATGCATGCATTCAAAGGCATTTATTTATTTACTGTTTTCGTTGTTGCCATTAATATATATACTTAATATATATACTTATATACATATATATAAATATATACATGTACACATGCATATATATACATATATAAGTATATGCGTTGGCCACTAATACACGCACGCATGCACACTCATTTCGTGTCAAAAATAACTATCGTTATCGGCAATGTAAGTGGGCATGCAATCAGCTGATTCAGTGCCACCTCGATATTTAGCAACACTAATCCGAACTCTTTTTATTTACAATTTTTTAAGTAACATAAAATAACTTGTTATAATCAAAACAATTCAAGCTATATATGAATATTAAATACATGGCTTTCTGAAAAAATGGCATTTTTGAATACATCAAAATTCGATATATTATATCGATATTATTGTGCTGAGTACCAACATCGATAGATTGGATATGTCGGCTCTTGTCAACACCAGAGAAAATTCACTTGGCCGGTAAACACGCGGCAGACGGTGAGCTGGGCGTAAATTTAAGTCAAATTCTGCTGAAGTTCACAGTTAGAAAAGCAACCTACGAATTTACTGTTAACGGAACGTACATGCTTTGGGTACGCCGCAGTAGTCGGTGCAAATTTTGCCTATCATCACTTCATTGTCGTCGTCAGTAACAATCACAACATAAAGTCTCAGTGCCATTTCTAACTGTCGCTCGGTGCGCAGAAAATCACAATAACAAACCATTAAATTAAATCTCAAGCAGTTATAATCAAGTAACGCATACTGCAAACGATGGCCGACCAGGTGGTATATTTGGACATTCCAGACAAATCGGAGACGGATAAAAAGCTCTACAAGTAAGTAATGCGCATGAAACGCACATTGATATATCTTTATACGCATATATATGTATGGATATATACATATATGCAAAGCATATTTCTTGTACGCACATTCATATGCACAAGTATTTCACAATCAGCAACAAATCCCGTTTGATTTCGTGACAATTCATGTGAACTGCGGTTTTTGCTTAGCGAAGCTAAACACCAAATATAAGTGTTCTTAGAACAGTATAAGAGTTCTAAGAAGAAATCGCACAGACTCCGAAATTAGGATAAGACGCACATACGAGTTTTTACGATTGAAACTTGAGTATAAGTATAAGTACTAATATAAGAGTTTTGTATATATCAGCTTTCGTCTTATACTCAAGAGTAGATCTTATAGCTGTTCGAGTTATTGGTTTTATATATCCAGTCTTATACTCAAGAGTAGAAGCATCATCTTAATGTACCGTTTTGCAGAACGATCCTTTTACCCAACGGATTGCATGCTCTTATTATATCGGATCCGAGTCCAGTGCCGCACAATGGGTTTACCACATCGGAGTCGTCGATTGGTGACGGAGATGAGGAGACATCTGGCGAGACTGAGAGCTCGAGCAGCTCAAGCGACATCTCAACGTCCACATCGGGCAGCGAGCAAAGCTCGACCGATTCGAATAGCGAAGTGGGCGATGAGAAGTTGGCCGCCTGCGCGGTCCTCATGGATTACGGTTCGTTCGCCGAGCCGCGCGAGTATCAGGGCTTGGCCCACTTTCTCGAGCACATGATATTCATGGGCTCTGAGAAGTATCCGGAGGAGAATATATTCGATGCACACATCAAGAAGTGCGGCGGGTTCAGCAACGCCATCACAGACACCGAGGACACCGTCTTCTACTTCGAGGTGGCCGAGAAGCACTTGGACTCGAGCCTGGACTATTTTACGGCCTTGATGAAGCATCCGCTGATGAAGCAGGAGGCGATGCAGCGTGAGCGCTGCTCCGTCGACTCGGAGTTCCAGCAGATCGTGCAGGAGGATGAGACCAGACGTGACCAGCTCCTGGCCAGCCTGGCCACCGAGGGCTTTCCCCACGGCACCTTCGCCTGGGGCAACCTTAAGACACTCAAGGACAACGTCGACGATGAGGAGATGCACAAGCTGCTCCACGAAATCAGACGCGATCACTACGCCGCCAATCGCATGTACGTCTGCCTCCAGGCTCGCCTGCCCATCGACGAGCTGGAGACCCTGGTGCTGCGCCACTTCTCCGACATACACAGCAATGCGGTCAAGGCGCCCGATCTGAGCCAGTTCAGCTACGAGAATGCCTTTCGGCCCGAGTTCCATCAGCACGCGTTCTTCGTGAAGCCCGTAGAGAACGTGGTCAAGCTGGAGCTTACCTGGGTGCTGCCCAATGTGCGCGAGTACTACCGCAGCAAGCCGGACCAGTTCCTGGCCTTTGTGCTGGGCTACGAGGGCAAGGGCAGCCTCTGTGCCTACCTGCGCCGCCGCCTCTGGGCCCTCGAGCTGGTCGCCGGCATCGATGACAACGGCTTCGATCTCAACTCCATGTACAGCCTGTTCAACCTGTGCATCTACCTGACCGACGAGGGCTTCAAGAACCTGGACAATGTCCTGGAGGCCACCTTTGCCTACGTGAAGGTGCTCGCCCAGGCCGACTCGACGTCACTGCGGACCATCTTCGACGAGCAGCAGGGCATCGAGGAGATCGGCTTTCGCTTCCAGCCGCAGCGCCCGGCCATGGACAACGTGCAGCAGCTGGTCCTGAACAGCAAGTACTTCCCGGCCAAGGATGTGCTCACGGGCAAGGACCTCTACTACGAGTACAACGAGCAGCACCTGAAGGACTTCATCGGACACCTCAATGAGTTCAAGTTCAACATCATGCTGACCGCCAGGAAGTACGAGGATCTGGTCTTCGACAAGCAGGAGACGTGGTTCGGCACCGAGTACACCAGCATCCCGATGCCCGAGAAGTGGCAGCGCCTCTGGTCCGACTCGGATCCCAGGCATATGCCCGAACTCTATCTGCCCGAAACGAATCGCTTCATCACCCAGGACTTTAGCATCTACTGGCACGACATGGGTAAGCCCGAGCTACCCGAGGCGCCCAAGAAGCTGCTGCAGTCGGAGATCGGCGAGCTCTGGTTCCGCGGCGACGACAAGTACGAGCTGCCCGAGGCCTACATCACCTTCTATCTAATCTCGCCGCTGCAGCGCCAAAGTGCCAAAAAGTAAGCAGACTCCTCCTTCCGCCCGCCCTTTCTCTCGCTCTCTCTCTCATTTACTATCTCTCTCTGTCTCTGTCTGCAGCGATGCTATGTGCGCCTTGTACGAGGAGCTAGTCAAGTTCTACGTCAGCGAGGAACTGTATCCGGCCACCAGTGCCGGGCTGAGCTACACCTTCAACGTGGCCGAGAAGGGTCTGATACTCCAGGTGCATGGCTACAACGAGAAGCTGCATTTGCTGGTCGAGTCCATTGCCCAGGCCATGATCTCGGTGCCGTCCACGCTCAACGAGGATATGCTGGCCACCTTTGTCAAGGATCAGCGCAAGAGCTACTTCAACACGCTCATTAAGCCCCGTGCCCTCAACAGGTGAGTCACCCACTCCTCTCCCTTTCTCTGTCTCTCCCTCTCACACGCTTCTCCGTTGCTCGCAGGGATGTGCGCCTGTGCGTGGTGGAGCACATGCGCTGGCTCATGATCGACAAGTACAAGTGCCTGGATGAGATTACGCTGAAGGATCTGCAGGAGTTCGCCACGCTCTATCCGCAGCAGCTGTACGTGCAGGGCCACGTCCAGGGCAACTACACGGAGGAGCAGACCCACAATGTGATGAACACGCTGCTCGCTCGCCTCGGCTGCAGGCCGATACAGGAGCACTACTACGTGGAGGATCGCACCGTGCAGCTGCCGCAGGGCGCCCACTACATACGCTGCCATGCACTCAACGAGCAGGACACGAACACTGTGATCACGAACTACTATCAGATCGGGCCGAACACTGTGCGCCTGGAGTGCATTCTGGATCTGTTGATGATGTTCGTCGAGGAGCCGCTGTTCGACCAGCTGCGCACCAAGGAGCAGCTCGGCTATCACGTGGGTGCGACCGTCCGCATGAACTACGGTATCGCCGGCTACTCGATCACGGTGAACTCGCAGGAGACAACCACCACGGCCAGCCACGTGGAGAAGCGCATCGAGGTGTTCCGCAACAACATGCTGCAGATACTCGAGGACATGTCCGAGGAGGACTACGACCACACCCGCGACTCGCTCATCAAGCTCAAGCAGGTCGCCGACATGGCCCTCTCCACCGAGGTCTCGCGCAACTGGAACGAGATCGTCAACGAGGAGTACATGTTCGCCCGTCGCCGCCAGCAGATCGACGTGCTGCGCGTGCTGACCAAACGCGAGATAGTCGCCTTCCTGCTGGACAACGAGATCACCAACATGCGCAAGGTCTCCATACAGGTCATCGGCCACGTACCGGAGAAGTCCTCCAAATTGAAGCTGAAGACAATGCTCGAGACGGAGGACTTTGCGCAGGGAGCGATCGCCGAGGACGGCGATGTTGACGACGAGGACGAGGATGAAGAGATGGAAATTAGCGAGGAAGACGAGGATGAGCTCTTCCAGGCGCTGGCCACCAAGCTGAACGTTGTCTTCCTGCCAGAGGAGGGCGATGCCACCACCATTGTGGACATCAGCGACTTCAAATCCAATCTGGATTTATATCCCATGAATCTGGTTAGCAACGTGGCCGCCGATGGCGAGAATGCCACCAACAATCCGTCCCAAATGGAGGATACCGTCATGAATACGTAAAGACGTAAAGGGAATACGTAACACACACACACAGAGAGAGAGAGAGAGACACATACACAACAAAACACAACCAACAACCGACAAAGATACAAACATTTATCTCTATATCTCTATATATGTATATGTATATGTGTATACACCGCGCACACACATGTGTAATTGTGTGTGTGTGAGTGTGTGCGTAGCTCACAGCATATTTTTCGAGGCATTTTCAAAATGCAACTCGCCCTTTTTTATAAGCAACAATGTAACAAGCAAACACACACACCTGTACGCATACACACACACATACACCTATGCACACCTGTACACACACGTGTATCCAGCTGCGCATACAGCTATACTCTTATACACATACGCTCATGTATATCTGTGAACACACAGCTACACAGACACCTGTACACACACACACACACCTATACATTAACATTTCCACACACCCATCTGATTGGTGAAATGCATTTTTGGAACTGGCAGCTGACGACACTTAACGAACGAATGCAACTAAATTGACCTTCAGCAATTATTTAAACTAAATAAATCAAATAAAGTATGCATTATGCGATCACTTTTCTATATTCATACAAATAAACTAAGCCATAGATTAATGAGAGAAATTGACTAATTTTTATATCTATACGTGGGTGGAGTTGACCAAGAAGCGACTCTGATAGTATATAAGAAGAATATGCCCATTCATGGGCTGAAAGGCGGGCATATCTGTTCTATAGTTTTAGTCTTCCTGTTCTTTAGAATATCTGCTGAAATCTGAGCCTAAATTCCCAACTCTATGGGGTTCCGGACACAAAGCATTGCCAAGCTGTGACCTAGATCAAAATCAGCTGTTTAAAGAACTATAAAGGCGGAGCTGACTAAGGTTTCATAATAATATACGTGTATGATATGTATGAATAAGGTATAGGTATGTAGCTATGGGTGTATTACTATATCAAGCTATAGGCATAGGTGTATAAAGGTGTGATATATAATACATATATGATTACAGGAGAGGTACCTATATGATGTTTAGGTATGATATATGATGCAGTAATATTCCCTCTCCCTCACTCTCTCTCTCTTTTAAAATGTTATAGTTATATATATTTACATATATCATATCTAAATAACATATAGCTATAGTTATAAAGTTCAATATGATAATAGATACACCCTCTGTCAAATATGGTATATTCAGTTATATACATCAGAACTATATATCACATTGGTATAGTTATAAAGTTTCACTATGGTACTGTCACATCTGTCTGTCTCACATGAAAGAAAAGATATATACGATATTCAGTTATATATACCATATCATATAGGCAGAGTTATAATGTTCGATATGCTTTATAATACTCCCTCTCTTGCGCTCTCTCTCTCTCTCTCTCTCTCTCTCTACCTCTCTCAAGTATGACATAAAGATACAGACTTATATATATGATATTCAGGTATGATATTCACCTATACATGATGCCTAAATATCATATATAGCTTCCCTATATTGCATATATATATTATATATATCAAGAATTTAACTCTATCTATATCTGTATACCCCCTCTAGCGCCCTCCCACCCTCACCCTCTGCCAATAACTCTCCTCATTTCCTTATATGGTTTCAATCATTTATTTGTTCTTTATTTATACACGTCAGTATGTGTGTGTGTGTGTGTGTGTATGTATTTACATCGATGTATTCGTATGTGTGTGTATTTATCCATATATATGTATATATATATAGATATGCTTTAACAAGTATCTTATATCTTCTATATACGATGTTTTTCGTTAAATTTGCTTGTGCTTGACTGAGTCTGAATGAATATTGATCAGTTAACGATTTGATCGGAGATGCTGATGCCATACGCTAGATATACATAGATGCTGTATACGTATATATGGGGTATATATGTATATATGTGTATATAGATATATATGAAATCTCGATTGTTTCGTTAGGGGCATGTCTCTATGTATGCATGTGGTGCTTATATACATTTACATTGAGCTTGCGATTGGTACAGTTCTGGTTACTTAGCCGATATATAACGATATATATGTATATATAGAGTCCATCGTCTGGTCTGGATTTACACTTATTTGTTCACAACTGAACTTAAGGATAGAGCGAGTAACAAAAAAAAAACATTAAATTAAACATAATGTATATATATATAGATATAGGTATATAAATATATATATATATTAAAGAATATGAACTAAATTTGTTTAGCTTTCTGCTTGGTTCTGCCAGTGGCTTATGTACAGATCTCTAGTGGTGTGAAACGGTGAATTTGGTGGTGCCTAGAGCTTCTGGAGCTCGGTGTTGTCGGCCAGGTAGCGGGACTGGAGGATCCTTGGCGTGCGCTCGCCGGCGTCCTGGAGCAGTCCCTCCTCGTGCTTGTCCGTGTCGGGGCCGTTGGCGCCGAAGATGCGCGAGATGAGCGAGGTGTTGGAGCGCTTGAAGGCCGCCATCCGCTTGCCGTTCATGATCTCGGGCAGATCGTCCAGGCCACGATGCAGCGAGAGCTTGTCCAGCTCCGACTCTGAGCCGAAGCGCTTGGCCCGCTCCGCCGCCAGCTGGGCCTCGTACTCGGCGGTGCGCAGGGTCTTGGCCGTCGGCTTGCGGTACATCTTGAGGAGCAGCGAGGAGCAGACGACACTCACCGAGCTGGCGGCCATGGCCACCGAGGCCATCCAGGGCTGCAGCGTGAACCCAAAAGGCGCGAACAGCCCGCTGGCCAGCGGTATGCCCAGCAGATTGTACATGCTGGCGAACAGGAAGTTGTAGCGAATGCGCCGGACCGTGCAGCGGGACAGATCCAGGCAGGCGACGACGTCCAGCAGATCGTTGCGCATCAGCACAATGTCCGCCGCCTCGGCGGCCACGTCTGTGCCCGCTGCTATGGTGATGCCCACGTCGGCCTGCGCCAGGGCAGGGCTGTCGTTGACGCCGTCGCCCACCATGGCCACGCGCACGCCGCGCTGCTGAATCCGCTGGATCTTGGCTACTTTGTGCGAGGGCAGCACCTCCGCATAGACAGTCCGTATGCCCACCTGTACGGGCGGACAGGAGAGGAGAGGAGAGAGATTAATAGGAGTTCACATAGTATATATCAAAATACCCATTGAGTCGCGACTCACCTCACGAGCAATGCTCGCTGCTGTGTTCTTGTTGTCGCCGGTCAGGAGGACGACGTCGATGCCCATGCGCTTGAGCGTGTAGACGGCGAGATGGGCCTCCGGCTTGACCATGTCGGCGACGGCGAACATGCACACCAGCTGGCTGTTGAGGGCGCACAATACGGCCGTGTGGCCCTTGTGCTCCTCCCGGGTCATGCAGTCGCTAATCTCCAGCGGCACCTCAATGCCGTTGCGCTGCATCCACTCGCGGTTGCCGATGAGCACGTGGATCTCGGGCCCATCGATCAACGGTTGCTGCTGCTGCTGGAGCTCGAGCTGGGGCTGGTGCTGGTGGCGCTGCTCCAGATCGAGTGCCCCGTCGAGGGCGAGCAGCTGCTGCTCAATGAGCTTCTCCTGCAGCTGCAGCTGGTCGATGCTGGCGCCGTTGTCCACGGCGATGGCGGTGTGCGGATGCGAGCGCCACAGATTCTCGTAGTTGATGATCCGCTCCGCGTTGCAGGCCTGCCGCAGCGCCTGCTCGTAGTTGGAGACGGTCGCCCGGATGCCACAGCCGGGCACCGACTGGAAGTTCGAGCTCTTCCCAAAGCTATTCTGCACGCTCAGCATGTCCTTGGCGAAGTGCACAATGGCCGAGGCAATGGGATGCTCGCTGTTCTGCTCCGCCGCCCCAATGATGGTCAGCGCACGGGCCAGGCTGCACACCTGCGGCGGCACGAACAGCGTCACGCGGCTGGTCATCGGAGTGCCGTGCGTAATGGTGCCCGTCTTGTCGAAGACAACGGTCTTGACCTGCAGCAGGAGAGAGTGTAGTTTAACAAGAGATAAACAGCTGATTAACTTTTGATAACTCTTGATTAAATATCTATTATAATATAAATGTATTTGTCTGCAACTAAATATTTTGCAGAAAGTCCATCTCTAACTCTTAATTTCAATATGGCAGCCAGCCTCATGCACACACACACACACGTACGCTTACTTAAATTAAAAAATCATTAAAGTTAAGTCTCTGCTTTAATGCCCTACGCACAAGGAAACATGCAAAAATGTCGAACATTTTCTATGAGCTCGATAAATTCCTTAACTACGTCGCAAATGCTGCTCCTTGAGTAGGGGCTAGGCGTAAGCACACAGGCAGTGGAGAGTCAGCACAAAAACAAAAATGCCATTAAATAGAACGGCATATCAACAGGCAGCTAAACCCACGCACACACACACACACACACACACACATACACACTTATAAATACTAACTTAACAGGCAGATAGACCCACGCACACACTAATAAATGCCAATGCATTCGGAATGCCATTTCTGCACATTTCAAGCAAGCCGACGCTTTAATGCCCTGCTCAAACGAACTCATGCAAATATGCAAACTTTTTCTATGAGCAAGGCAAAGTCCTTTGACATTTAGCAATGCTGCGCTTGAGGAAGGGGAACTTGAGTGAGCGCACTGAGAGTAGGCAACACAAATGGTAACGGAACGGCCATCTTGCTCGATCGCATTGACATCTTATTGGCTGCACGTTGTGAGAGAGACGATGCATAACGGTGTGTTGCATGCAGTGTTGATAATTTGGCAATTTTATAGTCAAAATGCATGGCTTTTTTCTAGCGTTTAAGCTACTTATATGTAAATATGTAAACATTGCATAATCAAAAGCTTTCATGCTAAGTTTGTAGCTTGAGCATAAAAGTATGCTCTTAAGGGTTCAAATTGTAAATGCTTATTTGTAAATTTGAAAAATGTTGTTTAGCTATTTTTGGCTATTTTTGAGTAGTTGATCAGAAGAGTTGGCAACACTGACAGTCAGCTCGTTGAGAGTGCAAGAAATAACAGTGATTAATGCATTTGCTGCGCTCAACGCGCGCACTCTCTCTCTGTCTCTCTCTCTCTCTCACTCTTAGGTTATTTACAGGCAAACACCGGTAGTTAGTAAATATGGCTGTCTCTGTTGCACTTACCTTGTGGGCATTTTCCAGTGCTGTGGCTCCTTTGACCAGCACACCATTGGTGGCGCCTGTGCCAGTGGCCACCATGACAGCCGTGGGCGTGGCCAGGCCCAAGGCACAGGGACAGGCAATGGCCAAGACGCTGAGGGCGCACTTGAAGGCGTAGCTGATGACAATCGTGTTGCGATCCATGTGCATCTTGTGCTCCATGGCCACCGGCACCAGATCGGGATTGGCAAAGCCGGCGATGATCCACCCGATGAGCGTTATGGTCGATATGGCCACCACGAAAGGCACAAAGTATCCGGCAATGCGGTCCGCCAGCTGCTGGATTGGTGCCTTCGATGTCTGGGCCTCTTCGACGAGTCTCACGATCTGGGCCAGCGTCGTGTTCTCGCCGGTGTGTGTGGCCTCGACAAGGAGCACGCCGTTCCGGTTGATGGACCCCCCAATGACGACGGCGCCCTTGCGCTTGGCCACCGGCATCGACTCGCCCGTGATGAGGGACTCATCGCAGCTGGAGTGCCCGAAGAGCACCTTGCCATCGACGGGCACCTTGGCGCCGGGTATCACCTTGAGGACGTCGCCACGCTGCACATAGTCCACGGAGATGGTCTTCTCGCTGATTATATCGAAGTCCGGCGAGATCTCCACAAGGAGCGCATCCGCCGCCTTCAGCGAGAGCAGCTTCGACAGCGCCTCCGATGTCTTGCCCTTGGCTATGTGCTCCAGCCAGCGGCCGAGCGAAATGAAGATCAGGAGCATCGGCGGCGTATCGAAGAAGGTCAGCGGCGAGCTGTTCTGCTCCATCAGCACGGCCGCGATCACCACGGCCACGGAGTAGACGTACGAGATGGTCGTCACCATCGAGATCAGCACGTCCATGTTGGTGGTGCCGTGCTTGATGGCCCGGTACGACTGCACGTAGAAGTGGTAGCCCCCGAAGAACTGGACGGGCGTCGAGAGGAGGAACATCACGAGGTTCTCCATGGAGAGCCCCGGCACCAGGCAGCACATGTTCGCATGGCCCTTGTCGCTCATCTCGAGCATGAAGTAGATCATGGCCACCATGCAGGGCCCGCCGAAGATGAGGGAGATGAGGAACGCGTTGCGCCACTTCCGGATCTCCTCCTTGTGCTCCAGGTAGTTGTGCGCCATCTTGTCACGCCCGCTGAGCAGCTTGGCCTGGAAGCCAAGCCCCTCGATCGCCTCGCAAATGCTGCGCGGACCCGTGTCGTCCGTCGTGTAGCGGAATTTACCTGAAAGACAAGCGGATATCTTATTAGACTACAGTGGTGGCTAGAAGCAGTTGGCATAGCTCTTTTAGCGATCATGGAACGCGCTACAGTGGCATCGAGACAAGTGAGCATGCCTTGACCCTGATGAACTATTTAATTTGTATGTTTGATCCAACTACAGTGGTGTCCAGTAAAGTAGCCTAGTGCTAGTTCAATTCGTATTGTATGCTATGACACTACAGTGACGTCCCGAGAAGTTGCCAGTATAAGCTAGAGTTGTGTTTAGCATAAGTTTCAATGAACTTTGTTGGCTTATATAAAGATCAACTGAAGAGTATGTTTCGTTAATGAACTAGTTTATTTGGGAACTGTTCATCAAAATGAACCGATGTTAACTTATATACCCATTCAACATTAATCATTAAAGATCGGCCAAAGATTTTGTTTCGTTCATGAACTAGTTCATTTGGATCGATCCATCGAAATGAACTAGAACTTGCCATCGAAGGGGAAAGCTGCAGCCAGGCACGTTCCCACCTACCCAACAACTTCTTTCTACATTGAGCTGACAGTGAAAGCGCATGGATACGTGCAAAAACTAGTTCCAATTAGTCGCCTCAAGTCACGTAAAGCCAAGTCTCAAATATTTCCTTTTATATATTCAATAAAAATATTAAATCGAATTATATACATATATTGACTATATGCGCTCATATTATAAATTAAGCAGAAAACATTGCCCTAGGTGTGCCATAGTAAATATTTATGCAGACATATTATCAGATAAGATTAGAAAGTTAGAATATAAACCAAAAAGAAACTAGCTCAATAAAAATAAAACTGTTTCCAACTGCAGCTACAGCGTGGATTATGAGAATATAGCCAGCTGGCTTATGTAACAGCAAGCGTTGACACTTTTTCGACCAGGCCTGTGAAGGGAGTTGCTATTAGGCCAGCGTCATCACTATTTTGGCCCTGCCTGTGCGTGAAGTCGCAAAAGTGTGATCCAATTGGAACGCGAATTCAAATTGGAATGAAAATTGGAGCGATACGAGTGCGCTTAGCTGACTTTTATTATTTCTTTTGCTCGTTGCTAATACTATTAAGATTTTGCTATAATTGTTAACCGGTTCCAGTGCCCGGATTTGATTGCCAACTGAAGCTTAGACAACCAACCAGCTTCAGCCAGCTCACGCGCTCTCTCTCTCTCTCTCTCGCTCTGTGTGTGTGTACATAACGTTAATCACTTGAACAGTGGCAACAATTTCAATGCATTCACTTTTGCGTGCGTGCATGTGTGTGTGTGTGTGTGTGTGTGTGTGTGTGTGTGTGTGTGTGTGTGTGTGTGTGTGTGTGTGTGTGTGTGTGTGTGTGTGTGTGTGTGTGTGTAGGCCAGCATGGGCTGTTGAACTTGGCGACGCAGGCTATGCCAGACGCAGACAAAGCTCTAACAGTTCCGTTAGTTTATTTTAAATATTTATTTAGTTTCGTTTTTTTTCGGGATTGTCGCAATTCAGGGCAATTGTTGCTGTAAGTTAAGGAACGAGATAAAGTGTAGATAAGATACGAGAGCGTTTTACAGTTGTGGGGGCCGGTGGTGGGGGGTCCTGTTTGGCAGTCTTAAGCGCATGACTAAACACATTTCTTGCACTTAGCTGAAGATATGCAGCTGAATAGATAGATAGCCAGTTGCTCGAGCTGAGATAACGGGAAAAACTATCAAAATTATTTACATTTGCTGGGCTTGGAAACTTTGAAAAATCCCACATACAGACTCTCTGAATCACGGCAGATAAGCTAAGTATTTCACCAGTCAGGCAGCGAGAGTCATGCAATCAAAAAGAACAAGAAGGAGAGAGAGACAGCGAGAGCGAGGAGTAGTGCAGGGACTTTACAGCAATATGTGCATGAGTGTGCATATCAACAAAGCCAAAGCATGTGTGTGTTGTGTGTATCAACAAAGCCTATGCATGTGTGCATAAATGTATGCATGTGCCTATGCATACGCGTGTGTGTGTGTGTGTGTATGCATACAAATGACAATAAGCATTGACAAATCGTGTGCAAAACTGATTTTGAGCACGCACTGCTGGGCAATGGTATACCCTGCAATCATACATACATATACAAACTCGATCGATCGATCGATTGATCAATGTGACTCGTAATTGATAACAATTAATTTTGCAGCATAAACAGCATATTTGCCTTCAGCTGTCTATAATTTAAGCCGAGCAAACATTAATGAATCACATTAGCAGGGTATTCGATTAGTCGCCCACGTGTTTGGCTACGCAACTGTGGCAAAAGCGTGTGCAAAAAAGAAAATAATTGATATATTGGAGCTGAGTGAAGGAAGGCATCATCGGCGGGGATTAGCATAACATCCGTTCATGTTCGAATTTCAATGCTAATTATCATCAAAGCGAAGTGCGACGATCGATTGATTGAAGCCAATCGATCGAAACGCTGCCTCTGTTCAAGATAATCGACACTGCTGTAGTGTACATGTGCGTGCGTGTGTGCATACATCTCTAATAGCTACAGTTACAAGCGCTGCAATCTCGCTCTGCTCTCTGCTCCGATCCTCTCCCTCTCGCTAGACGTTATTTCGTTCATTTTCGTCTTCTTCTTCTGCTTGCTTGCCTGCTTGCTCGCTTAGTCTGTACCGTTCATTGTACCGTTTGTTTTTGTTGCTGTTGCTCTAGCTTCTGGTATATTGTTGTTATTGCTGCATCTTATCGCTTCGATTCGTTTTCATTTTTAGAACATTTCCCATTGTTGTAGTCGCTACTGTTATTGTTGTTGTTGGTGCTGCTGCTGCTGTCCCCGTTAGCGTCACTTATCTGATAAGCATCGATCGCACGGTAGGCAAAACATATGTTTCGACAACTTTACCGCAACTCACAAATTTTGTTTTACTTTTTCGGTTTGTGTGCAGCAAAAGCAATAAACTTTTACACAATTTTTCAGTTTATCTAGAAACTTGAAATATTTTGCAGACGTTCTACAAAGTTTTTTGATTAAACCAGAACAAAAACAAATTATAAAAAATCCCTGAAGTTGCAAACACACATGCTAATGAGTTTTTTTTTTCTTTTCTTCTTTTGCGCTGCTTCTTTTCGCTACTGATCGACCTTCATGCTGCGACTCTTATATCATATGAGTATAAGCGAAATATAAGACTCCCCCACACCCAATTGCTTGCTATGTTATACACACTTTGATTTCCATAGAAATTCGCAGTCTTCAGTCTTATACGTATAAGAACGTCTCCTTTTACGTGCACACTTCGAACTTCGTATATTTGTATAAGATCTCTTATATCCAAGCTGAGTTCGTTTACGTGTATCGCATGAGGAGGATCGCTTTTCCAGCTAACGCCAAAATGAAAGTGTGCACAGCTGGCAGTTAGCGATAACAAACAAATGAAAATTTAAACCAGTTTAATTGCATTTTTCGTTGAGGGCAGCCAGACGAGCCGAAAACGCACAGTTACAACAACAACAGCAATTCGCATAACGGCATGGCAACAACAAGCATCGATTGCTTCAACGGCTAGTGATGCAAGTACTCAAACTAGCGATAGTTCGATATGTCACGACATGTGATCAAAACGATAACAATGTGTACAGCAGCTCAAATATCGCATAATAATATTGCAGTTAAATAATAAATGTAACTTATACTTCATTATCATATATTTTGCATATATATAAGATAAATACATATATCTGTATACATATATTATCATGCATATTGTATAGCACTAGCTGCTCAGTCACGCGTTCATCTCTAATGCGTTCGTCGCCTGCGCTTGCATAATTTTATAAGCACAATATACACACCACACATAGATATGTACATATATCTACGTATATTTTCCATATAAAATCTGCGAAATACAACGAAAGCAACGACGAATTGAAGGTAAATGTGAACGTTGCGCATGCGCAGCGAACGAACAGACGAAACATGACCAAAACAAAGGGAAATATAAACACTGTAAGAGAGAGAGAGAGAGAGAGAGAGAGAGAGAGAGAGAGGAGAGCGAGGCTCTTTCACTTTCAGCTTAAAACTGATTTACAATGAAAATTTGAAGGCTTTAGAAACCGTTATAACAATTGTAGACGTTGGCTATAAACTTGTATCTCTTTTTCTCTCTCTCTCTCTCTCTCTCTCTCTCTCTGTGTATCTTTTGTGCTCGCATGTCAGTTCGTATCAGTCTCTGTATGTGTGTGTGTGTGTTTGTATTTGTATCTGAATCGCAGCAAAAACAATCGAGTGCACACAAAGCGGCCTTGTTCTAGGTATCTAGATCTCCTATACATATATATGTATATTTTGATATATAAATATCTAGAGTAGCTCGCTGATTCATGACTTTTGTATTCCCAATGACTCCCCTTATAATTAGCTGAACTCAATTGGGGCTTCCTCGCAGAGAATTGCCCATAGAAGATTTTTCAGGGCAGAGCTAAAGCTCGATATATATGTATATATATCTAGATCACTAATGCTATGAGGTATAAGAGCTTACGAGATTTGCTCAAAAAGTAGTTATATAAAATATAGCTATATATACATATATATATCTTTTATTTCTAGTTCTTCAAGATCTTAAGCTCTCCAGATACTATACCATATGCATACATAAAGTAACCTTAAAATGTCCATAAGAAAACTTGTATTCATATCAGCCCAGCTCAGTTCCCTATTTGTGATGCGATATATATGTATATAGTATATATGTATATAGTTGAGATAATCTGTATTTGAGAACTTAGTGCACACATTCGCATTTAATCACACATTTTTGTTATTTTCTCTTTGTTTGCTGTCGTGAGCATTGCCCTGGTTGGAATTCTTATCAAGCATAGAGCCTCCACCCCCTCTATATATGTACATACATACATACATATATACGCTATATAGAGTGTAATATAGTTTGCCTAAAGGTTGGATCACAACTTCTATATACTATATGGGCACGCGATGTCAATAATACGGTCAAAAGGTGTGCGAATCTGTTCCATTCTTCCTTATGTTCAGTAAATATATGTATTTATATATCTAGTATATATAGAACTGGGTATTACGGCATCGATTTTGTAAACATATGGCCCAAGTGTCAATTGTTGTTTATATAAAAGGTAAATATTGAAACGCTTAAAACCCGATGAGGATGAACATGTGGAGCATATGCAGTTCTATGGGCGTTATGCAACACTGGCGGGGCAGTAAAGCTAGGGGGAAAAGCAGTTGAAAGATAATATTCTTTAGCTTTCAAGAGCGAATTCCTATATATCTATATCTATATCTTCTATATAAGTTCTTTTCTTCAAGTTCTTTAGCTGGAACTAGTTTTCAATTGAGACTTTGCACTGGAACTAGTTCCGAGCAGCATTGGATGCACTATGAAACCTTAGCTATGGCCCAACAGATCACTCTTTAGACTAAATTTGCACAGATATTTTGTATTAATTTTGGTTCAACTGACTGGAACTAGTTCCAGTCATGAGCTATGACACTGAAACCTTGGTTGTGGTCTATTTGATCACTCTTTACACAAATTTTTCACAGATATTTTGTATAAATTTCAGTTCATCTGGCTGGAACTAGTTCCAGTCATGAACTATGACACTGTACCTAATTGCCTAGTGAGCAAATTTGAACCAAGTTCGGGTTTAGGGTTCAGTTTGGTTTTATAATAAATTAGTGTAGGGTATCTGTCAGTCGGTCAGACTCACCGCGCTTTGTCATTAGTGTGACCGAGGCAGCCGTGACGCCGCGCAGCTTGAGGACGTGACTCTCGATCTTGTGGACGCAGGAGGCGCAGGTCATGCCCGAGATCTCCAGCTCCACCTCGGCCTCGCCGTTGTCGGGCTCATCGATGAGCTCGGTGGGAAAGCCGAGTTCGGTTATGGATTTGGCAATGTTCTCGGCGGTGAGGACGTTCGCGTTGTACTTGACCTCCGCCTTGGCGGCGAGCAGCGCGACCAGGATCGTGTCCAGGCCGTAGATCTTGCGGCAGTGCTTCTCGATGGCCGCCACGCAGCTGGCGCAGGTCATGCCGCGGATGTGCAGGAAGCACTTGGTCAATAGCTCCTGCTCGATGGGCACCTGCACCTGCACCTGGTTGGTGCCATTGGCCACCTGTTGCTTGACGGGCGATGCCCGAGGCGGCGGCGTCGCCGTCGTCGTCGTGCTCGTTGTTGTTGTTTCATTGGCGAGACTCGCGTCGAAGCCCATGTCGTCGATCATCTCGGCGATCTGGGCGGCCGTCAGCAGCTGCGGATCGTACTGGACACGAGCGGACTTCTCCTCCAGCTGGACCTGGATGCGCTGCACGCCCGCCATGCCGGAGATGTGCGCCTCGATGTTGCGCACGCACGACTGACAGGTCATGCCCAGGACGCGTATGCTCGCAGTGGCGCTGGCCGGGCTCACCGCCGGCTCGTAGCTGCAGTCGAAGCCCATGTCGTCGATGGTGCTGGCGATGCGCTCGGCGTCGAGCACGCTCGGATCGTAGTCGAAGTAGCCGGCGCTCTCCTCCAGCTGGACGCGTGCGCCGAGCACACCCGCCAGCTGGGCCACCTGTGTCTCGATGTTGCGCACGCACGACCCGCAGGTCATGCCCACAATGGGCAGCCGAACGCTGGCCTTGCCCATGGCCATGCCCGGGACCACTTGTTGTTGCTGTGGGCCGACTCTGTGGGCCTCTGGTGTGGGCGTCCTCCTGCTCAGCTGTTCGTTTGGATTCGCATTCGCATTCGCGTTCTGCTTGTCATTCATTTCTCCTTCTCTTTTGTTTTCTATTGCAAATATTTCAAATTTGCATCTCACTGACCCGATTCCAATTCGATTCGACGTTTGTTACTGGTCTAATTGGACTATGTTTCTTGTTACAAGCGCAAGCCTCAGTCTGCCTATGTGCGACTGCGTGTGTGTGTGTGTGTGTGTGTGTACGTATAAAAAGCCGAAAATATTTGTGTGCGCGCGCGTGTGTGCGTGTGTCTGTGCTCGCTTGTCTAACTGCAACACAATAATAAATTGTTGTCGCCTTTTCGAGTTGAATTTGGCTTGACCACCGCGACGCGAGCTCGTTGAGCGACTGTGGGCTAACTGCATTTATCAGGCGCTCATATCCAGTTTTATGACTAGCTCCGCAGCGACGTCCACGGGATCGGTTTACTTCAAAATTTGGTCAAACAGAAAGAAAAAAAAAAGAAAGAAACACTTTTTTGCACGAAACGAATATTTAGTTTATTTTAATTAATGCGCACAGCTGCTGGCGCTCGACATTGTGTACCGTGTGCCAATTGGAACTACTTTATCATGGTACTAACTCATCGAAACATCGATTCGCAGTCGTGCGCATGCAACTATCGGTGGTAGCGACGCTATCGATAGACGGCCGCGTGAGCTGTGCGTTTTTTTGATCCGGCAGCTCGCGGCAGACAGTGTTAGGCAGTGTGCCGAAAAAGTGCTAAAACTAAAACTAAAAAAAAAAAGAAACGAAAAAAACTGCGTGTGGAAAACGCTGGCAGCGCAGCGTTTTCAGTGAATTTAACGTGGAATAAAATTGATTAATGTTTGTTGAAGTGCCGCGTGTTAATGCATATGTTAAGTAAAAGTGAGAATTCAAGCAAAAAACAAACATGTTATAATCGGCCTACGTAAAGTAGACAAACGTTGTTCTACTTTATCCACATAACGCGCACACACACACTGACACACACATACACTGACACACACACACACTCGGCTACACTGTACACACATACACGCGCGCTTTGGCAGCACTGCCGCTGAGTGTCAACAGCTGCCGCTACCTCCTCCTCCTCCTGTCTGTGCCTCAGTGGCGGCGGTGGTGGTGGTGGTCCCGCAGTCAAAATGTCGGACATTAAGTAAGTTGCGTGAAAATGCAAAGAATTGCAAAAAAAAAAAAACGAAAAAGAACGAACAAGAAACAAAGAGTGAAAAGCAAAAGAAGAGTGATACATGGATGAGCAAAGGCTGCGAAAAGTGCAACATTTTGATTGCCATTTAAATGTACATACTGCATACACACACACACACACACACACACACACACACACACACACATACACATGCAGACAGAGAGGGGCATACTCACGCATACATATTTTCAAGGTATTTGCCTGCGCAAGTGAATATGCGTCTGTGTGTCTGTGTCTATGTGGGTGTGCGTGTGCGTGTGTGTGTGGATGTGTGGCTGCAGTGCCCAACAGAACCTGCGTGTCATGAAAAACATACAGAAAATAGCCAATATATACAAAAAAAATTGGATACTTTCTCTAGCAAATTGTTATTAACATAAATAAACATGTATATATAACGGTTAACTTACATTCAAGGAACTATCAATAATATAAATATCGATTATTGCAAGTTGAAAAATTCTGAAGAAATGTGAGAATATACAAATAGTAATAATAATGGCTGGAATGAAGGAGTTCTATAAACAATATGTATATTTCTTATTTTCTTTGCCGTGCAGCGACGATCTGCTCAACTATGAGTTAGGCCTGGGCGATGACATTGACGACCAGGCGCTGCTGGGCGCCGATGAGGATGAGCTGCTGCTCTCCGATGAGGGTAAGTCGAGGCAGTGTGTAGGCAAGGCCGCATCTAACTGACATTATTCGCACAGAGCTTGAAAAGGATGTGACCAGTGAGGTGAAGCAGCAGATGCGCGCCGAGGCGGAGGAATGGGCGCAGGAACAGCTGCGCAAGCACAAGGAACAGCAGGCGGCTGCAGCAGCGACAGCGGCGGCGGCGTCGGCGGCAGCAACAGCGGCTGCGGCAACAGAGCAGCACCACCAGGAAACCACCACAGTAACTGCTGCCTCTACTGCTGCTTCACCGACGGCGAGCAAAGAGAGTCGAGCCAGTCGAGATTTACCCAGTGCCACGATTGTGGCCGCTGCCGAGACGACGACAGCGCCCATTGTATGCGAGACAGGGCAGCAGGTCACGGAGTTCGCTGCAGCGACGTCGACAACAATTGCCAGCGGCGAACAGCAGCTGCACGATGAGCTGCGGGAGAGTGCAGACCACAGCCCGACCACACGCGGCAGCAGCAGTCCAAATGTAAACAACGGCAGCTCGAGGCCTGCCGAGCACGTAGAGCTGACGGAGACGGAGCCGGAGACGGAGACGGAGCTTTGCGATGCCGAAACCCCAGACAGGGATGGGCTGTCCTCGCTGTTGGCCACCTCGCAGGAGAGTCTGCCGAGCACCAGTTCCGCCTCGGAGCTGCCCGATCCGCGCGAGGATGACGAGGAGCGTGAGGAGCGCACCAACTTCAAAACTGCCAGCGAACGCTCCGACAACCAGAAGCAACACTTGCAACAGCAGCAACAACACTCGCAGCAGCAACCGTTGCAGAGGCGACATCATGGCGGTATGTGCTATATATATATATAAGATATGTAGAGTGTTATAGATAGAGATTGTTATGGATAGGTATTGTTAAAGATAGATATAGTTAAAGACAGAGAATATGATAGATACAGATTGTCATTGGTATAGATAGTTATAGATAGAGATAGTTTTAGAGAGAGATAGTTATAGCTAGAGATAGTTTGATATAGATATTGTTAAAGATAGAAGTATTAATGTTGTCTTAAGACTTGAGGAGCTATAGAGCTTGGGCTCAAAAGAACTAGATTAGTTTAATCTAGAATCTAGAAACAGTTCAGTACTAGCTAGAATCTATTCTAATATAGTATATGGTTATTATCAGTTGTCCAATCTTCATATCTTTTCAGCTATGAAGGACAAGTCTCCTTGGAGAGTATGTACTTCATTGTCAACTATGATTATCGAAAAATATTCTTGTCTTGCTGTTTTAGCTAATAGAGCTTAAGATCTTCAAAGTGTAGTTTAAGCTTCATTATGATATGCCAACCTCAAGTTAGAGCATGATTTTCATGAGAAAGTTTGACTGCCATTAGATTGTTATTAATTATAGAGAATATAGAATGAGTTTGTAGATATATTCACTTTATGTTAACTAGATATATGGAATGTGATCATACTAGAGTATAACTGGTATTAGAGCGTTCGAACTTCAGAGATAGAATATCTTTACTATGATGTATGAGCTTCAAAGTCAATATGATCTTCCCTATGGAACATAAAGAATGACCTTCATAGGAATAGGATTCATATCGTATCATTCTACCCAACTATCGTAATGGGCATTATAGAGTATGATCTTCCTTAAGGATGTAGTACGATGCGACATCGTGGTCGAGGAGTACTACATGCATACATCATTAGATCTTTACAACCTCCATTAGTCAGTTGATTAACACTTTTACTCATCATTCCGCTCTCTTCCATTCCTTTTCGTTCGCAGACAAAATGCGCATGGGCGGTCCACGCTTTATGGCTGGCAACAACAATCAGAACAACAGCAACAAGCGCGGCATGGGCGCTCGGCATCATCTGTTGCGCAATCCGGGTCCGCATATGTTCAACCCGCAACGGATGATGGGCATGCAGATGCCCCGATTCCTGATGCCACCCGGTAATGCACATGCTCATGCACATCCACATGTCCATGCCCACTTGGCTACGCTGATGGCGGCGGGGCCAGCGGGAGTTGTTGCTTCGGCTCCTGTGGCTGCTTGTCTCCTGGCCACGGGCACGCCTCACCACAAGCAGCAGCAGCAGCAGCAGCAGCAACAAACACTAACACAGAACAAAACTGCATTCATTCCAGGCCAATATGCACCACAAGCACCACCGTCAACACCCACACAACAGCAACAACAACAACAGTCGCCATACACCACAAACAATGCAGGTCCCGTTCCATCCGCCGGTCCCACTTCATCCCCGCATCTACACAATCCGCACCTGCATAACAACAACAACAACAACAATGCCAGCAACAACAACAACAACAACAACAATGGCAGTGGTGGACCCAACGGTCTGCCGCCACCGCATCTATTGCCACATCCGCATTCGCACTCGCATTCGCATCCGCACGACCAGGTGCGTGTGGGTCTGCTGCAGCCACCGCTGCCCTTGCCATTGTCGTACGGCAACGCCGGCTATCGCAATGGCGCCCTGCTCGGCCAGGGACCACATCCGCCGCCAGTTGCACCACATTCGCCGGGCATGCGGCCACCGCCGCCGTATCGCAATGCGCCGCCTGGCTATGGTCCGCACGGACCTGGACCCGGACCCGGTCCCGGAGGACCTGTGCCCGGCTACGATCCGCACATGGCTGGACAGTATATACGGCCGCACAACGGCTGGCGGCCACAGAGCGATGCGCCTGGTTCGCGCATGCCACGCCCACCGCTGCAGGCGTTGCCCCAGCACTTGCTAGCCGGCGGACCCGGCTATCTGAACGGCATGAACATGCGAGCTCCGCTGCCGCACATGCAGCAGCAGCAGCAGCAGCAACAACAACAGCAGCAAAATCCGGGTCCACCCGGCGGCTCGCCACAGGCCCAGCAACAAGCGGGGGTACAGGGTGCTGCACCACCACCGCTTGGTCCCGGCACCCACCAGCACCAGCAGCAGCAGCAGCAACAACAGCAGGCAATGGTGCAGGCATCGGCGGTGCCGCGCGCCGTGGTCAGCAAGGTGCTGATCAATCCGAACTTCAAGGGCGGCGTCAAGGCGGCCACCAACAAGTTCATCAAGGAGACGCACTTTGTGCCGGCCATCAACAGCGAGGCGGAGCTGCTGCGCCAGCAGGAGGAGTTCATCTTCAGGAATCGCCAGTACTTTGAGAAGCAACGCATGGAGCGCTCACCGCCGCCGACCAACTCCAGCTCGGCGGCGGCGTCTGGTGGCCCAAGCGAACGGCGGAGGAGTCGAACACGCAGCAGGTCGCGTGGGCGCAGCTACTCGCCGCTGAAGCGCACGGAGCGTGAGCGGGAAAGGGATCGCGACAGGGACCGGGACAGGGAGCGTGAACGAGAGCGGGAGCGGGAGCGGGAACGGGACAGGGAAAGAGATCGCGAACGCTACGGCGGCGGCGGAGGAGGAGGAGGAGGAGCACGTCCAGCTGCCAGCAGCAGCAGCAGCAGTGACAATCGGGGCTATCGACGCGTCAACAGCAGAGAGCGCGACGAGAATCGCAGCGGAGTCGGCGCCGCAGCGCCCAAAAGACGTCGCAGCGGCTCGCCAAACGGGCCACGGAATCCCTTCTCGGGCGAGCCGCGCAACCGGGCAGCGGAGAGCGGTGCCAGTGGCAGTCGCAATGTGGTAAGTGCATTGCAACCACAAGCAATACGAAAACATTAGCTAAATCCATTTGCCTTCTGCAGCCCAGCGACGAGGACGAGGAGACGCGCGCCTATCGCCTGAAGATCGAGAAGCAGAAGCAGCTGCGCGAGAAGATCATGCGTGACAAGGAGCTGAAGCGACGACGCGCGGCCGAGGAGAAGCAGCATGAGGTGAATATATAGATATATAGGAATATATAAGAAGTTGTAAATATATATAGATCGGAATTGTTCATGTAGTGAAGAGAGACAGAGAGAGAGAGAGAGAGACAGAGATAGATATGTAGATACTATTTCATGGCTGAATTTGGGAGCGACTGTTGTAATCAAGAAACATTTCCGCGCCTTGCAGGAGAAGCGCGTCGAGCAGCATAGTCCGGGGCCACGGGACGAGCTGGAGGCTGGCAGTGGGCAGGCGACGGCGATGGCGGCAACGAGCACAGCGCCTGGCAGCGCACAGAAGCAGCGGCAGGCGACGCTGGGCAATGAGCGCAAATTGATATCGCTGAAGCGACGCGATGAGCCCGAGGCGGGCAATGGACGCAGCAGCCGGCAGCAGCCAGTGGCAGGCGTGCGCAAGCAGCTGACGGCGGCAAAGATTGCGCCAGAGGCGAAGCGTAGCATAACCGAGCACTTAGCACCCTCGAGCAAGCAGCTGTCAGGTGGTGGTCGAGCCGCTGGCGGCACACCGCCCACGAGCAGCAGCAGCAGCAGCAACGTCATCAGCACCACCAGCAAGGGTCGGGACTTGGGGCCGGCTGGTGGCATGCTGCGGCTGGGCACGCCCAGCGATGACGAGGTGGACCTCGACTATGACGACGATGATCTGATGCTGGACGAGGAGGATCGTCTGCTGGCCACACCATCTCCGCCGCCGCCGCCGACGTCATCGTCGTCGTCGCGCGCCAACAAGAAGCGCTCGGCCACGCCGGAGCTGCTTGTGGTCAAGCGCAATCCGAAACTTGTGCGCAGCAGCGGCAGTAGCAGCAGCAGCAGCTTCAGCGCTGCCCAGCGGCGCGTGGTGCTCAAGCCAGCCAGCAGCAATGGTGGCTCCGAGCAGCAATCATCGTCGCATGGCGGCGGCAGCAGCAGCAGGCAAAGGGAGCGACGCCAGCGCGAGGATCAGCTAGTGCAGCGCAAGGGCAGCAACAGCGGCGCTGGAGCAACTGGAGCCATCTTTGAACGTTTGGAGAAGCGGCAGGCTGCAGCCTCATCGACATCCGGAGGAGGAGGAGGTGGAGCAGGCAGTGGAGGCGGCAGCAGCAGCAGCAGTAAGCAACAGCGCGGCAAGGTGCCAACACGAATCGTACTCAAGCATGATTAGCCCAGCAACATCTATGAATAGAGATATATTAACTTCTATATATATATAGATACCGATATATCGACCGATATATATATATATATATAATTGCAACTGTAGCAACTGCCCAGGCAGAGGCAATTCTTAACGACAGCAACATTGTATTTTGTATTTCAAACGTTTTAATTATACTTGTATATATATATATATATATATATATATATATATGTATACATGAACACATAAACACATTCAAATATCTATATATATATATGTATACACACACACACGCGCGTAAGAGCATTATGGAATAGAAAATTGTAATTTGACAAGCGTCGCAGCCGTAGAAACCGATCGATCAGCAAGCTTAAGACTAGGTTTGAAAAGTTATATATAGAATCGTAAGCAGATATTTAAGCATTAGCAGTTAACACAAACTTATATAGAATATATATATATATAAACTTGTAGCTTGTATGCTTAAGCTTAACTGTAACTGTACAAAAACCGTAAACACAATTAGAACTTAAAGATACGCATCTCTATAACATATATACATATATATATATATATATTCGATTTTTTGTTACGCCCTTGATATCTCAGTAAGCGAAAGAAATCCAAATTCGATAACGATAACAACTATAACCAAGACTAGACTAATAAGCAAAGCAAATACTTATGTATCAGATCAGCTATATATATATATATATATTAGTTGCATGTCTAGTAACCATAAGTGAATATCCCAATATATATATATATATACACACATACCTATATTCATAAGATATATAGCACATACTTGTAAGTTCTATGCTAGTCTAACGATTTTATATGACCAGACGCAATACGCGAATACTAAGCTTAAACTTTCCTTACTCTTTGTTTTGTGTTTGTTTCTCTTGTCTTAATACTAATTGTTCTCTCTGCTTCTGCTTCTTCCTCTTCTTATTCTTCTTCTTCTTCTTCTTTTTAAATTGTGTTTCGACCCTTTGTTCTGACTGTACTGTTAAGCTATATGTTTTATGTTTTATATATATATACTTGTGTATTATACGCCACACGCAAAGCTGTTTCCATTTGCTCTCAAATTTCCCCTTGGGTTTTCCTTGTGTTCGTTCCTCTCTGTCTGTCTGTCTGTCTGTCTGTTCAGTTGATCGTTCGTCTTTTTGTGGCCTGCATAATGAGAAACAAAACAAAAAATACATTCAGCAACTGTAAAACTATACAAAGTAATAATATAAACGAACTGTGTCTCCCACACCCGTGGGGCACAAAGAAGCATTACCATAATGGCCTGTTAAAGTGTTAGGGAAAATCCGTTAGAAAAGCTAAATATGGCAGTTTTTTTCTGTTCATGAAGAAAACCAAAATTCGAAATAACAAATAAACAAAATGCCAAGTGCAAAAACAAAACAAAACATATTACAATTAATCTATATATATATATATATAGAGATAGATATAGATATAGATATAGAGAGATAGAAATTATATACTTATGATAAGCTAAGCTTAAGTTGATGTACATAAGACACACGCACGCACGAAGCATAACTGTAACTCTCTGTGTGTGTGTGTGTTGCCATAAAAAGAATATAAAATATATATATATATATATTGAAATATGTTAAAGCTAAAGGAAAACAGAATATTTCAAATGTAAGCGATAAAAGCAAACTTAGAGCTAAGTTAGAACTTTTGTATTAATTAAGCGCAAAGAGATTTCAAAAGTCGATCTAAACGAAAACTAAATAAAAGCTAATAATAGACAAAGAAATATATATATATATAGCATATATAAGATGGAGGCATCAGTTTGTATAAGAGTAGCACACGAATATTACAATATACATATATAAGATGGAAGCTTAGGCGTGTATAAGAGTAAATCACAATAGAAGAGCTAAAGCATATAGACTAGCGAAACCATCTGTATTTAAATGTGACTTGCTCTTATACTCTTATACAAACTGTATCCTTAATTATATATATATATATTAATATACATCTAATATAAGATGCCAGCACGAGTTTGTATAGGTCTAAACAGCACTTATATACATTTATCTATATAGTCTTGTGCTCTTATACAAACTTGGCTTTTCATTATATTTATATATGTCAAAATATTCTCACACATTTTACTGTTCGAAACTTGTTTTTTTTTCCTTCAATTTTTTAAAACTAAATCTAAGAGTTAATATATTACATATGTATATATATATATATATGTATAACAAACATTGTATTTTATTCTATATGAATTTTATTTTTATTTTAAATAATTTAAAAAAAAATCTGAAAACTGATGGAACAAATGCTAATCTAATTATGCTGTGTGTGTGTGTGTGTGTGTGTGTTAGTTAGTTAATGCTATTCTTAACTAGACTTTAGCTCTTATACGAAGCAAAGCAAAACTCTTATAATCAAGTAACGAGACCACAAAAAACACACACATAAAATAAAGTAAATCAAATAAAGTAAATCTATATATATATATATAAAATTAAATTAAATTATGAACTAATAAACATGAAAGTATATAGTACACCTATATATACATATATATATATATCTGAGAAGAACAACAAACATGCCTGTATATATACTTATATACTACACATACTTATATATATTTATATCTAACGGTTAAGCAAAGCAACACACAAAACATAAAACGAGTCTGTGATTCACCCAACTCCTTTTTTTTTCTTCCTATATATACGAATTATGATTATGATTACGATTATGATTACTATCATTATTATTGTTGCCATTCATACTACTATATATATATATATATATATACCTATATATATGTATTCCGATCTATATGTATGTATGTATATATATATATATAGATTTTATTATTATTTCTTAAGCAACAAGAAACGTTTTAGATTGTAAGAGAAAGCACTTTCCACATATGTATATATATATATGTATGTCTCTATATAGATCTATATATGTATATATACTACATTCATCTCAATGTGTGTTTGTCCATAGTTTAAATGTGATACGAAAAGAGAGCATAATGCAGCAGAGTATCTAGCAACTAGTCGATATTACTATACTATATATACATAAATGTATATACATAGCTCTAACTACAATATCTGATATATATATATACTATTCCATTATCCCTTTATCCTTTGCAAGTCTCTGACGATTGTAAATCAGTTTAAATTCACTTTTTTTTTCGTTTTCTAAATTTTCCAAGAACAATTTCCAGCTACAAATTGTTAACATAACTAGCTAAATTAAATCTATATTTATACAGATATATCTAGATATATATAGTTTATGCTTAGGCCTAGCTTACCATCTAGTCTTATACATATATATATATATATATATATATATATATATATATATATATATATATATATATATATGTTTTTTGATTTGTTATACTTTTTCTGTAACTGACCTCATTTTTGTTTAATTGTTGTACCAACACACACACACACACATACACTTTCCTTAAGTTACACACACTCACACACACATATACACACAGAGATAGAGATAGAGAGAGAGGGAGTATGGCTATCTCTTTCGCTCTGCTCGCATTTGTCTTAACGCTTAGCTACTCTAGTCTATGGCTGAGCGACAGCTCGCTCGCTCGCTCGCACCTGCCCCACATTAAGTTAATTTTACTATTTACTATTTAACAACAACAACAAACAAACAAAAACAAATTTTCTTTCAGCACGAAATTCTGTACAAAAAAACAAAAACACGATGAAAAAAACGTACAAAAAAAAATGAGAAAAAATGAACTAAAACCAAAATTATGAGAGTCTAAAATGCAAAAATTGCAAAAACCAAAAAAACAAAAACAAAAAAAAACCAAAAATCAAAAATCGAAGAAAATATGAATTGTGCCCCTCGCAGGACAACGGCGCGCAGAATGAGACAAAGAAGAAGAAGAAGAAGACTAAATAAAACTGATATATATACAATATATGTATGTATATATGCACATATGATATAGATGTCGCCCAGGCGATATACATGCTTGTGCTTGGCCCGACGCCTGCCCACATATGCATATGTATCTGTGTGTCTGTCTACATATACATGTATGTATATTTTTTACAGCATTCCAAATGCAAATTGTGTTTTTATTTCCAATTAGTGCAGATTCGCACGATTTCGGGAAGGTTTCGATATCGAAAATAGATCAATAACTGACCGAGCTATGGCTATTCGAAATCGAAGTTTATCGAATTTCGAACTTCAGTCAATTCGTATTCGACTTTGGTAGATTTCGAAAATGTTGCTTAAAATTTAACAACAATTTATTATTTAGCCAAATCCAAAAAATGAATTCGAACTCGAAAATTCCACTTTTCGAAAATCAAATCAAAACAAGCTCGAAAGTTGCAAGGTTCCGAATCATAAACAATAGAAGATAAGGCTTACTTTCGACTTCGAAACGTTAAATTGCTCGAAAACCCAATTCGAATGAGTTCGAAAGTTCTAAAGTTCGAGAAGTATATATGTATGTATGTATATCGTAGTCATGTACAGTAACTGATGAGTTCGAAAAGCTATTACTAAGTATATACTATAAAGTATATATATATATGTATATATCTTGTATATATTTGTATAGTTGCCCATTGTCAGATCGCTTTGATCTGTGAGTTACGATCGGCATTCGATCGCTGTCAAGACAATGCCATGACAATTGATGCTCGCCTCGCTCTTCTCACAGCTTACATTGAACCGCGAAAAGATTTATGAAAATGTCATATGCCTCTTAACCCTACATAGATAGAGCCCCAGTCCGAGTCCGCGTCCGAGTCAGACTTAGTCATTGTTCTCTTTACTGTAACGATCCATTGAAATGCGCTATCCATTTATGCTATCAACGTCTTCTATTATGATTCGAATGCGAAATTCGCACTGAGTCTCGGCGTAGATCAGTGGTGAGATACCCTGTAAATGTACATATTTGGAAAAGAGTTTAACGTCTAGTGCAATGCAAAGAAGTTCTCTTTTTTCTCAGTGTATATATCAGAGATGGAGGGAGAGAGAGATAAAAGAGAGTAAGAAAGAGAGAGAGAGATAGAGAGAGAGAGACCTTTAGTCATGAAATTTATGTGAGTTTTGCTTTAAAAAAATTATACAAAAATAAAATTGCTTTAATTTTTGAGAATTGCATTTTCATAGCTGCAGCAGTTGCTGTTGCCCTTGCATTACACAGCGAGAAAATAATGTGCAGGAAGTTTTCTACTGGAGAGCTAAGAAAAATGGGTAAGAAACAGCGAGTCAACTGCAAGACTTGGCGATTGCAACACAAAACAATGAAAGATGTTGATAGTTCTTCTCGATACATAATGACCTAATAGACGTATAGCTATATCTATGTATAGCTCCAAAGCTAGCTGGATTTCTTTGAAAAAAAAAATCTAAAAAAATATCTAAAAAAATCTTTAAAAATCTAAAAAAAAACTATAAGATATCTTAAAAAAATCTTTAAAATATCTTTTTAAATATCTTTAAAATTCTTTTTAAAAAAATCTAAAACAAAATTTTTAAAAAATCTTTGAACAATATTTTAAAAAACTTTCAATAAATCTAAAAAAAAGTCTTATAAAAAATCTAATAAAATCTAAATAACTCTAAAAAAATCTAAAAAAAATCTTTATAATATCTTTAAAAATCTTTCAAAAAAAATCTTAAACAAAATCTTTAAAAAATCTTTCAACAAATATTTAAAAATTTGTTTAAAAATTCCAAAAAAAAACTTTAAAAAAAAATGTAAATAAAAATTCCTTAAAAGTAATCTAAATATATCTTTGAAATATTTTTAGCCCTATCTAGTATTTTATATATCAGCAAACTGATTGATTCATCATAAACTACCCAAGTTTTTCGCTCAGTGCTGCAGTTGCATTCACCAAGCCCAGTCCCAGCCCAGTCGCAGGCCCCAGCCTCAGCCCCAGTCCGAGCTGGTGGCCCAGGGCCAAGTCCAAGTGTGTGAGACTTTTGGCTCTGACTAATGTTTTTTTTTCGCACAAGAATATTATGCCCACATAAATTGCTAATTGTGTGAAACTTCTTGAAAAGCCAAAGAAGAAAAGAAAAACTCAAAAAGTCTGAAAACTGCAAAGAAAAACTAAGAGATAAACGGGGGAAAAACTTTGCAATTATGCAAAGTGCAAGTTCAACGCTGAGCCGTGCTCAAGGCAGCTGCTGCCCCGCAAGTTGTTCATTAAAATGTTTTCCAGCTGCCTATCGGCCACCCACTGCCACGCCCAGCCCCACCCCGCCCTGCTGATTGGACTCGCTTCATTTGCTGGGAAATTGTTTGCGGTTAGAGAAACCCGCCAAAGAGGGCGAGAAATGGGTATATCGTTTGTTTGCTAAGGTTGTAGGCGGCGTACGCAGTGGTCTGTCTGGCATGGCCCCATCTCGAGAACTATAGAACCGAAAGCCTTCAAATTTGTAATATACAAACTTCACTTATCTAACCAGCTAAAACTGTAAACTTGATACCGATAACCGCATGTCTTGGCGTAATATCGATATGTTATCTATTGCTTCTATTTTGGTTTTGATGCATAAGAGTTGAAGATCATTTTACCTTATGTACATATAGACTAAATGTATAGGTATATATAGTTATTGTTATAGATATATACATATATATATCGGGTTATCGATAAGTTTCGGATAGACAAGTCATGCCGCATATTCCATTCCATTTATGCATAGTAAAACTTGCATATATCTCAGACAACAACTGTGGCTAGGGTATCTCCAAGTCGTGCACGCTCGACTAGAGCACTTTTGCTGGCTCAGTTTGATGTTAACTTTTTTTTGAGCGACGTTGTTCAATTATAATTAAAAATGGGTTTGTAAATATAATTGGTGGGCGTTTAGCTGTTGTTGTCGCTGTTGTTGTTGCTGTTGTTGTTGTAGGTTGTTTATGAATTAGAACAACGCAATTGTTGTTCGTTCGTTTAGTCAGAGAGACAGCTCGACGCCCAGTTTTGAAAACTTTGCCGCACAAAACATTTGTTGATCAAATGCGAAAAGCAACAACAAAAGTCGACTGAAGAAATGTTTTCTTTCCATTTATTTATCTTAGTTTTGGCCCTAAAAGCCAACGGTACAAACAGCTATTGGCAAATCAAAGTTGTTAACGGTACACTCAGCGAAAAACTTCAAACTCTTTTCCAACTTTGATAACACTTGCCGAAGAAAACAGACAATTATCAAACAATGCGTTTTTTTTCGATTTTAAAACTGATTTTTTAATTTTAAATGAAGTTTGGAAAAGTTTTCACTCACCGAAACAATTGGCTTGAATTTTCATTATGCGTTATATGGCAATTTGCTGTTTTTGCTTCTCACTGGAATATTATGAAAACTTATCAAGAACAAGAAAAATCTATGGATACAGATCTATACTCCTAATCAATACGCTTCAGAAAAGGTATGACACACACTATTGTGATAAAAAAAACCCAAGTTATGGTATGCCAAAGTCGAGAAATAGTCTATTTTTTCGACCCGACCCGATTCTTACAAAAATGGCAAAAAATGGCAAAATCTCAAGTATGAAAACTTTGAATGGCAATCAATAGTCGTGGCTCGTACGAGTCGAAACTGATATATCACTCTGATATCGGGCAAATAATACCCGAGCTAGAGACATGCAAAGCTTAAGAGGTCTTTTTTCATTCACATGATTCACAAAAATGCGATGAATAATATCCAAGTTATGGTATGTCAAAGTTAGAGTCATGCAAAGTTCAAGAGGTCTTTTTTCATTCTTAATAGAATATTATGAAAACTTCCCAGGAACAAGAATAATTTGTCGATATAGATCTAAGCTCCGAATCAATACGCTTCCGAAAAGGCATGATTCACAAAAATGCGATGAATAATATCAAAGTTATGGTATGTCAAAGTTAGAGTCAATCAAAGTTCAAGAGGTCTTCTTTCATTCTCATTGAAATATTATGAAAACTTCCCAAAAACAAGAAAAATCTATGGATACAGATCTATACTCCGAGTCAATACGCTTCAGAAAAGGTATAACACACACTATTGTGATAAAAAAAACCCAAGTTATGGTATGCCAAAGTCGAGAAATAGTCTATTTTTTCGACCCGACCCGATTCCTACAAAAATGATAAGGGGTTACATCACATTTTTGCTAAAAATGGCAAAATTTCAAATATGAAAACTTTGAATGGCAATCGATAGTCGTGGCTCGTACGAGTCGAAAATGATATATCACTCTGATATCGGGCAAATAATACCCGAGTTATAGTCATGCAAAGTTCAAGAGGTCTTTTTCTATTCGCAATGGAATATTATGAAAACTTCCCAAAAACAAGAAAAATCTTTGGATACAGATCTATACTACGGATCAATACGCTTCCGAAAAGGTATGACACACACTATTGTGATAAAAGAAACCCAAGTTATGGTATGCCAAAGTCGAGAAATAGTCCGTTTTTTTCGACCCGACCCGATTCCTACAAAAATGATAAGGGGTTACATCACATTTTTGCCAAAAAATGGCAAAATTTCAAATATGAAAACTTTGAATGGCAATCGATAGTCGTGGCTCGTACGAGTCGAAAATGATACATCACTCTGATATCGGGCAAATAATACCCGAGTTAGAGCCATGCAAAGTTCAAGAGGTCTTCTGTCATTCCTGGATTATGAAAACTTCTTTCTCTATTTACTTCAAGAGTTTAAATGAGCTCTACAGAAGAAAGGTAATCCAAAGTTGGTTTCTCTCAGTGCACATTGCGTATACGATCCGGAGTGCGTGTGTCTCTCTGAGTGTGTGTTTGTGTTCGCTGGCTAAAGAAATGATGTCGCACAGCTCGATTCACGTGGCATTTGAAGAATCATTGTCCCAGGTCCCAGGGCCAGCATAGGCGGGGTGGGGGGGCGGCCCGTCTTAGCTGCTTAGCTGCTTGGCTGCTTAGCTGCTTGGCCCCTTAGCCAAACGAATTAACACTTTTCACATGTATCGAACAATGTGGCTTCACTCATATTTTGTGGCTGACATCTATGGCAATTACGATTTCTACATAGCCATATCTGAAGATACACACATACATACACATATGTACATATGCCATATATGTATATCTTTAAACATATTCATTTCTGTAAACATATTTCCAATTGCGTTTGCCCGCCGGACTTTGTGTGCCGAACACTTTAGCTGTTACACATTTCCAATTGGACCCAGTTGCCTGTGATTCACCTTAGCTCGCTCGACACTTGCAGCTGGCGGAGCTCAATGAGCTTCATGATTCATATGCATCCTATAATTAGTGAATATATTTGATTATTGCTCACTTATGCGAGTTGTATGCTATTATAGCTGCTCATGGGATCCACTTGCAGTTTCAATTGATCTAGCTCTTTCTGTTACTCGCATATATAATGCATTTCTTTATATAGGTTTTACTTTCACGAGATAACTGTCATATATCTGCTCAACTTCCATCTCCAGCTCTACCTTCATTACCATTTCAAGTTACGAATCTGAAAGCTTTTCAACTTCTACTTCCAGCCTCAATCTCCATTTCTCAGTTCCAGTCTCAGTTCCGTTTCTAGTTCCCATTCCTATTGCATTCTCCTTACACACATCTCTTGCTCCAGTTTCACTTTCATCTGCTGCCCGCTTCTCGACTTTTACTTCCAGTCTCAGTCAGCATTTCAATTCCAGTTCCCATTGCTAACCCATTCTCCTTACTCTAGTTCCACTGCCAATTCTCAGCTCCATCTTCTCCCATATCCGCTCTTAGTTCCTGTCTTAGTTCCATTTCCATTTCAAATTCCATTTCCAGCGCCCATTCTCCTTACATATATCCTCTACTCCAGTTCCACTTCGAATTGGCTGTTCCATCTTCTCCCATATCCCAACTGAAAGCTTTTCAACTTCAACTTCCAGTCTCACTTCCAGTCTCAGTTCTACTTCCATTTCGATTCCTATTTCATTCTACTTCAATATATTCCTTCCTTCAGTTTCCCTTGCCCTTCCCCTACCAATTCCCAACTCCTTCTCCCTCCCACACTTCCATTGCTCACTGAGTTCCGCTTCCAGTTGCAATTCCAATCGGAGGCAAACACACACACAAATGCGCGCTTTGTATGACATGTGCCAAAAAAGAAGACAGAAAAAAGTACTTAACAATTTAAAAAACAAATAAAAATTAGCTAATTTTCTGGCTTTTGTTGTTGAAAAGTGAAAAGGCAAAGCTAAAGCTATAGCAACTGGCAAATCCGTATCCAAATCCGCATGAATCACGACCCAGTTTTGCGTATCCGTTTCTAGTAGCGACTGCAATGTATTTATCTTTTGGCACCGTTTAAAGACTCCGATTATAAATGTTTGTTGTTGTTGTTGTTGTTGTTTAGCTTTGTTTTATGTTGGGCAATTAGTATAGCCAGGGTCAAGTTAATGATTCAATTAGCATTTGTCATCGCAAGCCGCGCTTGGCAATAGTTCGCAATAGTTCGTAATTGTCGTAGATCGTGGGAATATTGATAATGCTCGTTAGCTCCATGACACGCCGACTCTCATAAATGTCGACCTGACGAACTGACGATCGGTCGAGCTGGTGATCTAGTGATCTGAAGATCTCACGAACTGATCTGACGATCTCTCGAGCTGATGAACTGGCGGACGACTATTGGTTCGATCTTTCCCTGTGTAAATCTGATAATTGAGTCGTGTTGACGATCTGACGATCTGCTTATCTTCTGATCTGCCCATCTATCGATCATTATTGGATATTTTGAAAATCAAATCAAGTGTGATCTAAGACTGTAGCATAGGCAGATCGATAGAGAGCAAGGAAAGAAAGAGAGAGAGAGAGCTGGATGAGGTAATGATCGCCTTATATATGGGCAACTATTGTGTGCTTCGAAATCTTCTAATTGACGTTAATATATATTCAACATATCCCTCTCGAATGCAATTTAAATATACATGCAAACGTGTCTCTCTTATTACTCTTGGTGTCTCTCTCTCTCTCACACACACACAAACACAATAACGCTCGTTCTCTGTTTGCTCCTTCTGCTTCCTCAATCTGTCTCTCTCTCTCTCTCCCTCTCTCTCTCTCTCCAGATCTCTCTACTTGTAGCTTAACTCCCACTACTTTCTCCCTTTCTCTCTCTCTCTCTCTCTCTCTCTCTCTGAGTGGTCTCTCCTCTATCTAGCTCTCTCTCCCTCTCTCTCTCTCTGACTGCTCTTTTCACTTTATATATCTCACTTGATCTTTTTCTCTGACTGCTCTATATCTATCTCTTACTCTCTCTCTCTCTCTCTATTTGAAGCGTAACTCCGACTACTTTCTCTCTCTCTCTCTCACACTTTCTGTCTCTGACTAATCTCTCTCATCTCTCTCTTCCTCCCTTTTTCCATCTCTTTCTCTCTATATTTTATCTCTCTGGCTACTCTTTATCTCTATCTCTCTCTCCCTCTATCTCTCTCTCTCCGTTGCGTACTTTCGGCTGTCTGCCCCCTCGATCTCTCTCTTCCTCTCTATCTTTATCTCACTCTCTATCTCTCACACTCTCTCTCTCTCTTTCTTCATTACATCTCTCTTTCTCTCTCTCTCACTCCCTTCCTGATCGACATTTTCTGACTGTTACTCAACTCACTCTGATAGCTCTCTCTCTCTCTCTCTCTCTCTCTCTCTCTTTCTCTCCCATCTCTCCCTCTTCCTGCTGCTTAACTCCCTTTATCTATTCTCTCTCTCTCCCCATCTCCCTCTCGCTTTATGCTTTTTCTTCTCACACTTTATACGGCCTGCCCAAAGCCCCTTAACTAAGCCCAACATAGTTTCTTGACCACATCGCCATAGAAGCCGCCGCCCACTCGCACTTCAAGCCGCAACTGCAGCTTCAACTTTGAAGCTGTCTCTCCCACTCTCCGCCTCTCTCTCTCTCTCTCTGTGTGTGTGTCTCGTGCTGGCCAGGTGTATAAAAGCTCGGGCCAATGGGGCTGGCTTGGCATTAGACCAGTGTCAGGTGACGCGTGCGCAGCAGAGAAACGTTCAGCGAGTAGTCGAGACCAAGTGACATCCACAGAACCAGAAGCGGCCACCACATGAAGTGCTTTGTAAGCAACGCCGCGCCACGCCTTCGACTTGGATTACTCAAAGATTCATTTTGTTTGCAGATCGTATTAGGTGCAGCTGCAGCTTTGCTGCTGGCGTCTGCCCAGGCGCAGAGCGAGGCGGCGCAGGCGCTTGTCCAGGATCAGGAGCAGGTGGCGGCAACGCCGACGGCGGACCAGGTGAGCGCCGCCAGCAGCTATGCGCCGCTCCAGGAGAAGAAGCAGGAGAAGCGCTATGTCGGTGGATACGGTGGTTACGGTGGTTATGGTGGTTATGGTGGCTACGGTGCCAACGCTGGCTACGGCAACAGCGGCTACGGCGGATATGGCGGCTACGGCAATGGCTATGGATCGTATGGCTCCACGCTGGGCGCTGGCTACGGCAGCGGCGTGGACAGCTACTACAATCCTTACGGATCGAGAGGCTTCGGTGGTTTAGGTGAGCAAGCGGTAGCCTAGGCCAAGTCTATGTCAAACTAATCATTGCTATTCAACGCTAGATGGCGCTGCTGGCTATGGCGGCTACGGCTCCGCCCTGGGCGGCTACGGCTCTTCGCTGGGCGGCTACGGCTCGGGCCTGGGCGGCTACGGCTCGGGCCTGGGCGTCGGCGGCTACTACGGCAGCGGCTACAACTCCAATCCCTATGCCCTCTCCTACTACAACTCGCGGCTCGGCGCCGGCGCTGCCACCGGCTACCCGTACTACAACACGCGCTTCGGCGCCGGCGGCTACCCCTCGAGCTACTACAGCAGCAACTACGGTAACAGCGTCGTGGGCGGCGGCCTGGGCGCCCTGGGCGGTGTGCCGCCCATTGGCGGCGCCGGCGCTGCGGGCTACAACTACGGCGCCGGCATCTCGGGCACCGTCTACTAGACGTAGGCGACCGCCAACGATTCCAGCTTTAGTGCAATTCATTTTTTTTTTTCAACCCCAAGCTATATACATATGTATGTAAACAATATTATATATATATATTTTTTTATCTAACTTAATATTTTACATATGTTAAATGAAATAAGCAAAACACACACAACTGTACATATTTTTGATTTGGCTAATCCGCTTTAGTTGTAGGCGCCGTGCTTATCCTTGATCACCCAGAAGGAGTCCACGATCTGGCCGTCCTTGTCATCGGAGACCTGCTCGAAGTGCAAGTGGGTGGCATTGTGGGCCTTGAGGCGAGTGTAGCCATAGTCCTGCAAAGGAAAAACACGAAAATTCAAATAGAAAATCAGGAAATTCTCTTGGCAACATTTGTTGCTAGAAAATGTTGCTGCAGATGTTTCAATAGGTTGCAGCTGCAGTTTGAATTCCCCTTTCAGCATGTCGAATTTGCAGTAGAAATAACTATATATACTAATATTAATCTCACTATTTGAATTATCGTTTAGTTTCTGCTGCTTTGGCAACATTTGTATCGGGCACATAGATGTTGCTAGCAAATGTTGCTGCAGATGTTTCAATAGGCAGCATGTTCCAATAGACAGTTTGCGAGCAATCAATTACTCTTTTAGCATTTCAAATTTACAGTAGTAGTAATTATATATACTAGTATTAATCTCAATATCCAAACTATCGTTAAGTTTAAGCAGCATTTCTATGGCATTGCAGCTGTTTCGTTAAGTTTTGGCGCTTCGTCAGCTTTGCAGCTGCAGTGTTAGAGAACTCGTGCCACAGTTATCGATAAATTGCTTAGCGATAGTTTTGGGGCCGTTACTCACGTTGCTGTGAAAGGCATTCCAAGCGGGCAGATCGTTGGAGAAGGGCTCGCGATTCTCTTTGCAGCCCGCCGATCCAGTTATAATCTGTATGGGCGCCTTGGGATTCGTGTAGGGCGCCTCGGCGCTGCCATTGTAGACCTTGAAGTCGTAAATGGGCCACAGGCGCGTATAGAAATGCTCGTGGGCAAAGAACTCGACGTCGACACCGTGCTTGTAGAACAGATCCTCCAGTCCGAACCACTCGAGCACTGGCAGTCCCTTGCGTATGTACGTCTCCAGCTTGCCATTGCAGTCGTACTCCTTGTCGTCGCTGCAGTACATCGGCCGATGGCCGTAGGTGATGATCCAGGGGCGCTTGGCGCGATTCTCGGGCAGATTGGCCTCGGCCAGGTCGCGCTCCAGCCACTCGAACTGCTTGGTGAGCAGCTTCATGCCGTAGTTCACAAAGTAGTAGACCTCCGTCGAGAAGGACACGAAGTGCACGGGCCCCATGTCGAAGCTGTACCACAAGCTGTCCCCGTCTCCGGGCATGTTGAAGCGCGCCCGATAGTTGGAGAAGTTGCTGCAGTGCACCGAAGCGAAAGGGTTAACAAGAGCCGACTCACACGCTAGTTGCCGTATATACATACTACTTCTCCTCGTGGTTGCCCGGACAGACCATGTACGGCACGTAGGCGGCCAGGGTCTCGATCTGCCGCATGAACTCATCTCCCACGCGGGCATCGTTCGAGTCCATGTCGTAGGCGAAGTCACCCACATGGATAATGGCATCGTACATGCCCAGCTGCGAGTCCTTCTGCAGCCGGGCCAGTGACTGGGCGTTCTCGTTGCCCATGTCCCCGTAGATGGCCAGCGAGGGTGACCAGTCGGAGCCGGCCGGCGGCGTCTTGAAGCTGTAGATCGCCGACCAGCCCACGTCGCTGCCGCAGCTGTACTGGTAGTGCGTGTCCGGCTTGAGGGACGTTAGCGTCACCTTGTGTATGTACTGGCTGCGCGCCCGCTTGCCGCCATCCTGGAAGAACCGCCAGCTGCCGCTGACCGAGGTGAGCGCGTCGTGCACGTAGTCCTGGGCGAAGTTCACCACGGACTGGTTGGTGGAGCTGCGCGTCGACCAGGTCACCACAATGTCCTGCAGCTTGTCTGCAACGGAAGGAGAAATTGAATTACATAGAATATATATATATATATATATATAGTATAGCCAGATATCGGATAGAACTAAAGACAAGCAGCTTTCCTTAATGTGCACATTATTTATTGGGTAAATGGAATACAAATATTGGGATATATAGACATATAATCTTCCGGAATATCACATATTCAGGCTGCATACGGTCCGTGCTTCTCCTTGATCACCCAGAAGCTGTCGATGATGGCGCCGCCTTGGTCGTCGGAGACCTGCTCGAAGTACAGGTGGCTGGCATTGTGGGCCTTGAGGCGCAGGTAGCCAAAGTCCTGGCTGTGGAAGGCGCTCCAGGGCGGCATCTTCTTGAAGAAGGGCTCGCGGCCCTCGTGATTGCCGGCTGCGCCGGAGATGATGTGCACCGGCGCGCCCGGATTGACATACGGCTCCGCCAGCGAGCCATTGTAGACGGTGTAGTTGTACATGGGCCACATGCGCTCGTAGCAGTGCTCGTGGGCCCACAGCTCCACGTCCACGCCGTACTTGTAGAAGAGCGGCTCGAGGCCGAAGAAGTTCAGGCCGGGCAGGCCCTTGCGCACGACCGTCTCATGGTTGGAGCAGTCGTCCCCGTTGTCGTTGCTGCAGTACATCGGCCGATGGCCGTAGGTGATGATCCAGGGACGCTCGGCGCGATTCTCCGGCTTGCTGGCCTCCATGAGATCCCGCTCGAGCCACTCGTACTGCATGACAATCGGCTTGAGGCCGAACTGCGTGAAGTAGTAGACCTCGGTGCTGAAGCCGACGAAGTGCACCGGACCCAGGTCGAAGCTGTAGAACAGATTATCCGTGCCGCCCGGCATGCTGAACCGATTCACATAGTGCGAGAAATTGCTTTGTGGGGCGAAAGATGACAGAGAATCAGTAGAGATCGGCGATGGGAGATTCATTCTCACGGGACACCTACTACTTCTCCTCGTGGTTGCCCGCGCAGACCATGTACGGCACGTAGGCGGCGATCGTTTCCACCTGGCGCATGAACTCGTCCCCGACTTCGCCGTTCTCGTTGCACATGTCGTAGGCGAAGTCGCCCACGTGCAGGATGGCGTCGTACATGCCCAGCTGGGTCTCGCGCTGCAGTGCGGGCAGCGAGGCGGCATTCACCACGCCCATGTCGCCGTAGATGGCCAGCGAGGGCGACCAGTCGCTGTGATTGAGCGCCGTGTGGAACCAATAGACGGCCGACCAGCCCAACTGGCTGCCGCAGTGGTAGCGATACGTGGTGTTCGCTTCGAGATCGGGCAGCGTCACCTATGAACGTATGTATGTGCTATAGAAGGCTGTTCGTTCAGATCTCAGCTACTTACGCGATGTATGTATTGCGTGGCCTTCTGGGCGCCGCCATCGACAAAGGCAGTGGGTCCTCCAGCAGCCTTGGCGCTGTGCTCATTGATGCTGTCGATGCCGTATTCGCATATCGATTCGTTTGTATTGTCACGTGTACTCCAGGTAACCACAATGTCCAGCACATGTTCTGGGAGAAGCATCGGTCCATTATTCACAGTCGACAAGCGTATGCACAGGTGTTTATTTACAAAAGTATTTACAAATTCAGCTAGAGCTGCGCGCTTAACGTCTTATCGGTTATCGATGAACGCGTCACGCGTGCCTGGCTTAGTGCCAGAGCTGCGCGCCTAACGTGTTATGTATCGATTAACGATTCGTGTAAAATGTATCGTTTAACGGATATATTTATTTAAATGTCCAATTTAAATAAATGTTTAATGAGAAAACTTTGGACAAAGCGAAATACTTCTATGATATATATACAACTTATCTGTTCAATGTCTATATTCACAAGGTCAACCTTCGCGTTGTTGTGGGTAAATAAAAAACAGTTCAAATTACAAGCGATAAAAAAATTGACGGATATTATTCGATAGACCTCTCGTAAATATACATAACATATATATCCATACATAAAGCAACATATACATTTGTACATATTAAAAGTAAACATAAAATTGGCTAATTTGAAGGAGTGTTCACAGTTCTAAAATACAGTTCGTTCACGGACTTGTACTGGGCTACAGTTGCAGTTGCAGTTGTGTTAGGGATCAAATAGGGTTTTTAAATTTATCTATTTCTATATACATATATAAGTAAAGATATGTATATTGAAGAATGTGCATTCGTAATACTGCCAGTTGCTACAGTTGTGTGTGTGTGTTTGTGTTGTTTAAGTGATATTTAGTTAGCCATTGGAACCGCTTAGAGTTCGCTGTATGCCCCGTGCTGGGCTTTGATCAGCCAGAAGCTGTCGATGATGGCGCCGTCTTGGTCATCGGAGACTTGCTCAAAGTGCAGGTGGCTGGCATTGTGGGCCTTGAGGCGCGTATAGCCGTAGTCCTGGCTGTGGAAGGCGCTCCACTCGGGTATCTTGCCCTTGAAGGGCTCCCGTCCCTCCTTGCAGCCCGCTGAGCCGGTGATGATGTGCACCGGTGCCCGAGGATTCTCGTAGGGCGAGCCGAGCGATCCGTTGCGCACCTTGTAGTCATAAATGGGCCAGAGCCGTTCGTAGGAGTGCTCGTGCGCCCATATGGCCACATCCACGCCGTACTCGTAGAGCAGCGCCTCCAATCCGAACATGTGCACAAAGGGCCAGCCGACCCGGGTCAATGTCTCCGAGTGGGTGCAATCGTTGTCGTTCTCGTTGCTGCAGTACATCGGCCGATGGCCATAGATGATGATCCAAGGTCGCTTGGCACGATTCTCCGGCTTGTTAGCCGTCTCCAGGTCGGATTTTAGCCACTCGTACTGAAAGACGAGCGTCTTCAAGCCATAGTTGAGGAAGTAGTACACCTCCGTGGATATGCCGACGAAGTGCACCGGGCCCAGGTCGAAGCTATAGAACAGATTCTCCGTACCGCCCGGCATGCTGAACCGTGCCCGATAGTTGGAGAAATTGCTGCAAGACGAATCCGATAAACAATCTCCATAACTGATCTCATCTGATCTCTGCTGCTTTTGGTGCTCAACTTACAACTTCTCCTCGTGGTTTCCCGGCACGACCATGTAGGGCAGGTAGGCGGCCACCGTCTCGATCTGCCGCATGAACTCGTCCCCCACGCGGGCATCGTTCGTGTTCATGTCGTAGGCAAAGTCACCCACGTGGATGATCGCATCGTACATGCCCAGCTGCGTCTCGCTCTGCAGCCGGGCCAGCGACTGTGCATTCTCGTTGCCCATGTCCCCGTAGATGGCTAGCGAGGGCGACCAGTCGGAGTCGGCACTGGGAATCGTACGGAACTGATACTTGGCTGACCAGCCGAACTCGCTGCCGCAGTGATAGACATAGCTGCTGTTGGGTTTGAGCTGGCCGAGCGTAACCTAAGTTGAATTTGCAGTATTGAATGAGATCTCTGTGTGCGTGGATGGGTTAGTGTGTGAGCGTACCCTGTGTATGTACTGAGCCATCTGCTTGGGACCGCCATCCACAAACCGAATGGCCTTCCCGTAGGCGCGCTGCTTGAGATCTGTCAATCCGTACTCGACAATGCTGGCGGCAGCAGACGGCGGTAGCCCGCGCGTTGACCAAGTGACAACAATCTCGCTGGCGGTGCGCTCTGGTTGCAGCAGCAGCAGCAGCAGCGGCCGTTAAAAAGTAAACAAAAAACGGAAAGAGAAGGAAGACAAGACAAAGGTGAAAAACAATGCTTGAGTTGTTGGCCGAAACATATATGTATGCATAAAAAAAAAACTTGGTGCAAAGAGTTCATATTTAAATTTGTTTTTACTACATGTTTTTCGATTTGTTGTTTTGCCTCTCGTTTCGCTTATCGCGCGACGGACCGGGCCGGCCATACACAAAAAATATTCGAATTGAACTTTCGCTGGAGTGTGACCTAATTAGCGTATGATTAGGATCTCTAAGATGCGAGCACTTAGTAAGGAAATAAATACTAAGTGATAAGTGCAAGAAGAGGAAATGGAAGTACACAGCTGGAATTGTTGACCGTCATAAATTAGACCTTTATTTAGTTGTTATTTTAGGTTTGCGATATGCTTTTTGATTTGTTGTTTTGCTTTTTTTTAATGTGCGTGACCATATGTAAATAATTCAAATTGAACTCTAATTAGGGTGTGACCTTATTAGCGTATGATTGAGATCCCTCGTTGGAGTGTGACAAGCACTTAGTAATAAATAAATAAATACTAAACAAGGATTCAAAAGGCAAATTCAAAATTGCCCTTTTGAAGTTGTTGATTGAAATATATTATTCTTTAATAACCTTCAGTCTTTGTTTATGTTTACAATTAGTTGTGTGGCATATTTATTGTCATTTGATTTATTGTAATTTGATTTATTGATTTCCTTATGCATTTCGCTTATCGCGCGATCGCATATGAAAACCAATTAAACTTAAGTTAGTGTGTGACCTTATTAGCATACGATGATGATACCTTACATTCGAGAACTTAGTACTTATATACTCATAGGCATTAAACGCATTTATCAGCAAATCAGCCTTAGACTTATTCTGTGGCTTGCATTAACGGATGACGCGCGCGCGCTTTTCTATTGCAATTGTTTTTGCACTCTTTGTTAATGCCACTGTTGTTGTTGTTGTTGTTTTTGTATTAGGGGCGTTCGTATGGCTCAACGGGAACAACTGCAACTGTAACTGCACGAGAGTATGTGTGTGTGCGTGTGTATATCCGTGTTGGGGCGCGGGGAGTTGTTGACACGCTATCAACAGTGTCAACTATTGCGCAGCAATTTCGACAATGACAAAAAATGTATTAAAGCAATTTAATTGCTGATATCAACAGATATATGCCGGTAAATTTTTGTCAGAGTTGCGATTTATTGTACTTTTTGGGCAAAGGGTTAAAAAACTCGAGCTGAACTTTAAACTTGCTGGTGACAGTTGTGAACTGTTAAGCACAGTTATACGTATATTTCACGCTTGCTTAAAACTAATACTAACAAACGACTAATACTAATGCAATATGTTTGTCGAGTGCTTACCTCCAAATGCCAGATGCACCTGCTCTGGCTGATAGTGCACTATGCTGAGATCTTGCTCCAAATTCTGCTCCTCTTTCAGCTCCAATTGCCGCTGCACAGTGCTGGCGACGCAGAGTGCCAGCGTTAGAAACAACAAGGTCAAATTCACCATCGTTGTTGCTGTCGCTTTTTCGTTTGCTCTTGGATGTTTACGTATATGTGTATATCTAGTGAGCCACAGTTAATGACATTGCCAAATCTATATGCGCAATATATTTATGAGCAGTGAATGATTTAGTTGTACTTCACACAAATAATTTTGCTGGCGGCAGCAGAAAGCAGCGGACGAAGACTATTGAAACGTCCAGTCCAATTTATAGAATAACAAAACTTCGATTGGCAGCGCAGCTGTTTTTAGATATCGATATATCTGTGGAGAGTGTGAGTGCGATACATAGCCCACTCGATAGTTATCAGAGTGACCAGTTGCGCAGCGCGCACTAAGCCAAAAATTTAAATTTAAATTTAAAGCGAAAAAGTTAAAAACAAAGTATGCCGGTGCTTTAGAGGCTTCGTAATAGCTTTAGGTATTTTGGTCATTTTATTATTTCAAAACATTTCTCCGGCTGAATTACTTCCAAAAAAAAAAAAAATCAAAACCAAAAATACAAAAATTATAAAATACAGAACAGAATGGGTATGGCGGGTTTGTCGGAAGACTTCATAACATTGACACAGCTGAATTGTGTCCAACAGTGCAGTGCTTTAATTTACAATCCGAAGCCGCGTAATTATTTAGCGGCCGCAGCCCTCTTCAGCGTGTATTGCGGCGTGCTGATCTATCGCTCGTATCGGAATCATCAAGCCAACATGGAGGCTCGCCGCGCGGCCGCAGCGAATGTGGTGCGCGAGGAAATACCAGTCTTCGAAGATTACATCTTTGAAGCACCGACTATGGAACGGCAGGACTATCCAATCGAACCGCCCGTTGCCGAGCCCGCGCACCTGGACGACCAGCCCGCTGAAGAGACTGTACCAGCGGTACCCTAGGCCAAGCCCGAAGCCCCGCACCGCCCTCCTTCCCCCCTCAAGTATCTCTTTTGCAATGAACTGAAACGGGAAAGACGATCGAAAGACATTTCTCCGACACACTCGAAATTGATTCAGCCAGTGAATAAACTTCATGGAACATACATATATTCAATTTTACATATTTATTTATACATCGCATTATCAACTACTTTCATCCGATCTCTTTGTTCAGGCTCGCTGCTTAACGAGAGCTATAAATTAATTTCGGGCAATTTGGCAAAGACTTAGGAACTAGACAACTAACGTTTCGTAGAACTAAATAATATATATATATAGTAGGATCGATAGGTATATATGCATATATATGGGGAATGTAGATAGTTCTTAGATCTATAAACGATAATTAGCTTAGCTACAAACTAGAAAACACATTTGAGAGACGAATTCCTTCCTAACTATTTATCGCTAGCATTTCCACTTCCACTTGCGCTGCTGCCGCCTGGTCCAGTGGCGCCTGGCTTGCGGCTGGCGAAGCCCTCCGGCATGCTGCTCTTGCGCTGCGCCTGGGATATCTGCACGATGCGCGAGAGCGGGGAGTGGGTGCTGCTGGTGCTGGGGCGCATGAGCGACGAGGGCAGCAGGCGGGACGTCGAGGTGCCCGCCTCATCCTGCCCGCCACTGGCGCCCAGGCCACCCGTGCCCGTGGGCGATGTGGGCGACACTTCGCGCGCCAGCGGCGATGGCCGCAGCGAGAGACGCCGCTGCAGCGCCGACTGCGAGCTGGTCATGGGGTTGGGCTCCTCGCTGAGACTGGCGCCGGGCGGCGGCGCCTGTCCGGGCGGTATTTGCAGCGCAGTCGGACGCACGCTGAAGCGACGCCGGAACTTGGACTGGCCCACGGGCGTGGACGCTGCTGGCGTCAACGGTTTCTCCGTGTAGCTCGGTGGCGGCTCCAAGTTGTGCATGCCGGAGGGACGACGCGTGGCCAGGCCGCTGCTGCCGCTGGGCGACATGGTGCCCACAATGGTGGAGCGACGTGCGTACAAGCGATTGGCCGCCGCTGCCTGCAGCGAGCGCGTTTGGTCGCCCGCAAACAGGGACAGGATGGGCGGCAGCTGGGGCGGATCGAGCCCGGCATTGCCCAGCTTCCGCTGCTTCTTGGTCAGCTTCGAGCTGGAGCCGGAGGCTGCCGCCGCCTGCTGTTGCTCCTTCTGGTGCTCGTCGAGCACGGCGTGCGTGTGCACCACCTCGAGGGCGCGTATCAGATCCGCTATGGTGGTCTGCTCCAGCACGTCCATATCCTTGTCCGAGGTCACCGAGAAGATGCTGGAGCGCCGCGGCGTCGCATTGCTCGTGATTCCGCCCGTGGCCGGGAACAGGCTGCCACGGCGTGCCGCCACGGCTGCCATGGCCGCCGAGCCGGAGCCGCGCCGCTGCATCTGGAGCGCCGCTGCTGTCGCCGTCGGCGTGTACATGCTGCCACGCCGGGCGGAGTGGGCCGGATTCTGGGTGTAGATGGACTCGCGACGTCGCTTGCCCGCCGCCACGCCGGCTGCGGCGGATTTGCGTTGATAGGCGCCCGTCGAGCCGAAGGTCGCCTGGTCGGAGTCGTCCAGGTGGAAGCCCGGATTGCTGATGCCGCCGTTCCCGTTGCCGTTGCTCGAGGCGAGGCTGGTGGTCGAATCGAAGGGCGGCGGCGGGCCACGCCCGTTGCGCAGATAGGATTGGCTGGCGCTGGCCGTCACCGTATTATTGTAGTAGTCCAGCGGGGAGCGAGTGGGCTGCGAGGTGATGCCCTCCGGCACGGAGACCACGGACAGCTTGCGCTCCAGATCTTGCGACGGTCGCTTGCGATGGAACAGCTTACGCAGTCCGTCCGGCATGGAGAACTTCTTGACCCGGCCAGCGCCAGGAGCTGATCCACTCTTCTTGAGCTGCTCATCGATGTTGTCCGGCTCCTCGAGGTGCACCACGTGCGGCTCGCTGACGGCGCCGTTGAGCTGGTTCTTGTAGCGACTGTTGAAGGCCTCCTGGATCTGCTGGTTGTCCCCGCTCCAGGTCCACTCGTTGTGGTTGTGCGGTGCACGCAGCGGTCGCCGCGGCGGCTCAATATTGAAGTCGGAGCAGGCGCGACCGCGCGGACGACGCGGCGTCGACAGCTCGTTGAGGGTCGAGAAGGACCACTCGCTGGCCAGGATCTGGGAGTCGGAGAAGCCGTGATAGCCCCCGTACATGGCGGCATCATCAGCCTCCGGCGGCGGCGGCTGCACCGTGGCCAACGCCGTCACCACCTTGGCCAGCAGATCGGTCGTCTGGCGATAGGCCTCCGCCGTCTCGAAGGTCTTCTCGCGATCGAACTTGCTCAGCTCCGTATCCGAATTGGCGTGCACCATAGCCGTTGGATCCTGCGAGGCGGCCAGCTCGGCGCACACGGAGAAGGCGCGCTTCCGACTCGGTATGGGCGCCGGCTCCACGCGGTACATGCTGAGCTCGGGGCAGGAGGCGGACCGCGGCACTGTGAACGCGAACTCTGTGTCGGTGTAAACGGGCTGTTTGAATTAGGCGATGAATATCGGTATGCGTTTTTATCGTTTATCGATAGCAGAGTGCGTGTGCGTGCGTGTGAGTGTTGTTGTTGTTGTTGTTGTTGTACATGTAAAGAGAGCGCAGCAGATAGGTATATTGGTATTAGTGTAAGATTCAAATGTAGCTGTTAATGTTGCTATCTCTCTCTCTCTCTCTGCTGCTGCTGCTAGCCCTGCGCAACTCCCGTTATATTTGTTTGCTACTTACGCCTGCGCGCCTGCGGCGGCTGCTTAATCTTAATCTTCGCGCTCTTTCTATTTCCCATTCGACAAAACTACAAAAGGGAGAAAATATCACAAATTTTATCGGCTGGGGGTGGGGCTGGGTTGTGGTTGTGTTTGTGGTTGGGGGTTAATGTACGCCCGCTTAGTCAAACATTCAGAGCAGAGATTAAACATTACATTGTATTAGTAATTTCGTTTCTGTTGTGCTCTCAATAGGCTTTGTGCCTTACAAAATGGCGCCCATAAGTGAGGTTAGGTTATGCAAATTGACCAGAATTATTTCGAAAAGATAAAACTCCCGCTTAATAAACATCCATCAAACTTGATTATACCCATATATGTATATTTGTGATATGTTTTCGTGGCTTTACCTTGACTTTGAGTATGTATAGCTCGTTGAGCAGGCGTCGTAAGTAGCCCACATCCTTGGTAACGCCCGTCCATATGCGATTCTGCGTCGCCTTCAGATTCGAGGAGAGCTGCTGCTCCAAGTACGCCAGCTTCTTGCTCTGCAGCCCTCTAAGCATATGCATTCGATTGTGTTAGGGCATAAGAATGATATATATATATATATAGATATAAGTTTATTAGTTTATCAGATGGCAGGTTAGGGCGATGACCCAGCATGCAGCACACATCATGCAATACTCCATGGAGACAGTTGAGTCCCCCCACAACTTACCGAGTTATAAAGGTCATTATCATGACCAGGTAGCCCAAGGAGAAGATGAACCAGACGATCACAAAGATTTGATAGACCACAAACCAGCCGCCAAACTCGCGAGGCTATACGAATCGGAGAATCATTCAATATAGATCTGTAAATGGAGCTGCAATTGATCGAAGCTCACCTGGTTGGCCCCAAAGGTGGGCACGAAGTCGCCAAAGCCAATCGTCGAGGTCGTCACGTAGCTGTAGTACAGCGAAATCGAATAGGGCCAACTCTCGAAGTAGGTGAACACCCACGCTGGCAGCAACAGGAACAGGGCTATGCCCGGTATCAGGGCTATGAACACCGTCGTTATCAATCCCAGCTGCGGCGGCACATAATGATCATCCGAGGACATTTTGTACTTCTTATAACGTCTATAGATGGCCACGAACTGAGACAAGAGAGATATGTTTAGATATCTATATATATATCTGTATCTATATCTATATCTATTTATCTACATCTACATCCATCCACCTACCGTACGTCCAAAGTACTCGCCCAGTCCGGCAAAGAGTATTCCGTTGACGGGTATACCGATCACGGAGTAGACAATCATGATCATGCGGCCGGCAAACGTTGTCGGGGAGATGTTGCCATAGCCCACCGTGGAGCAGACGGTGAATGAGAAGAAGAAGGCGTGATAGAATGTCCACGTATAGGGTATTTCGTATTCATCCTTTGTATAGTCCGTAACCGGCTTTCCACAATAATCCGTAATTCGGTCCAGAATCTCGTCTTGGGTGGTCACGTTCTTACCCTCGAACTGGTCCATGAGAAACTCTGTAGAATGTGAGAAGAGATACATTAGAGACTGAGTTAACTGATTTAACAGAAGATATGCCTGACTAGCCGATACCCTAACGAGTTTAAGCATCGCAGCGCGTTTCCATTAGTCGCATACACCCACACTCAGCACGCCGTTCAATGCTCGCTAGATAAACACAAAGTTCTACGGCGAAGCGCAATGAAGCGTAAAATGGAATGAAATCAAATCACATCAAATCAAATCGTATCAAATTTAATTAGTTCTATTACACGTGTTCCGGAAGCAACTGGGAAGCGGGCGTCCGTTGGATCGCGTTACAAACGCCATTTAACCTTCCGCCTTTCCGCACAGATGAAAGAGGAAGCGAAACAATCGCGGCTAGGGTAAACCCGTAACTGTCAACGTGACAGCGAGATTGACCTGACCCTGACCCTGGCTCGATCGTTGATCACCGATCGCCGATCGACGATTGTCAATTGGGTTGTTTGCCCTCTCGCTGTAATTCCGGCTAAGTTTACGGCCGTTTGAAACTGTTTAAAATGCGCTCCACGCTGAGGCATGCCTCGCCGAGCGTACGCTGCTCTGATATTATGCTAAGATATGGTTTATTTATAGTTGATTTAAGTAAATGTGATTAGCGCTCAGTTGAAATAGTGCAAATTCGCTGTAGAGTGAACATATGAGCAAAGATCTCGTAGAGATCACTTGGCTATATCTTTGTAAAAGCGACCTCGAGTTGAACTTGACTAACAGCAAGTTCAAACAGATCTAGTGATACGGAGTTGAACTTGACTAAGAACTAGATGAGCTATAGATCACTTTGATATATTTATCTCTCTCTCTATATATATAAGTATAGCAAAGATCAACTCCAGCTCTGGCTAGATCGAACTCAGTTTCTCTGCTCTAGTGCCCCATCTAGAGTTAGATCTTCGTATAGGTTATATATCTCTAACTGTCTATCTTTTAGTATATGCATATATGTATGTATATATATATAGCTGATCTTGAGTGCAATTCGTTTGGCATTAACTGAGTGCAATCATTCAATAAACCCTAAGCCGCAGCAAATGCGGCAAATGACAACAATTTTCTAGCCGTAATCTTTTAACGAATTGCATAATTCAATAAATGCGACAGACAAATATATATTTAACAAAGGCCTGCCCAGTGGGTGGTGGTGCTGGTGCTGGTGCTGGTGGTGGTGGTGGCTCGCAATTGTGGGCAATTCAGTGCAGTTCCATCCACCCATGTAGATAGCACTAGTAATCTCCATCTCCCTCTCTGTCTGCCCCACTCCCTCTCCAGCCTGAAGCGAGCTGTGATATTGCGTTGACTTTTGTTGTCATCCGGGTCTCTTTTTTTTCCCTCATTTTTGTTGATTGTGATTGCGGGCAATTTGTTCATAGACGTCGATCATTGGCACAAATTCTTGTAAGTCTTTGAGGCCCAACGGCAACGGCAACGGCAACGGCACAAACTAGCGAACATTAATTGAGATTAAGTTTGTGGATTGCGTTTATCTTGTTGATGTTTCTCGTCTTTTGTCTCATGACGTTCACGGGTGCAACGGAAATGTTTATGCCAAGCAAATTGATCAATTTAACTGTTGATGAGGCCGTCGGGAAAGGGAGAGCAAGGAAGAGAGAAAGAAATCTTAAGCTAAGAGGAACTCTGATTGAAGTCAGGCAGTGTCAAGATCAAGATCAAGATGAAGACAACTAATCAAGGATCTTCAAGTTTAGAGGTTTATGAAACGAAAAGTTCAGTAAGATCAAGATCCCATAGATCTTCGACTCAAAGTAGTCAGTCTTCAAGCTTAAGAGCTACTGAACCCTGAAGAAAGTAGCAAGTAAAGGCACAAACTCAGATCAAGATCGTCAAGGGGGGGATTCATTGAATGAGAGACAACAAGATCACCCGGGTCAACGGTCAACAGTACTTCATTCGCGCTTATCAGCGGCGGGGCTATCTAAGGTGATTAGCTGTAAATGCCCACATCACATGTTATGTGATCCCGAGTCTTAGAGCCGGCTACAGGGCGCAATTGAAGTGGCCGTTGGAAGCCCAATAGCTTAATGTTGATATCGATATCGATATGGACTACAATATGATATATGTGTGATAGGCTAAGGCCCTCCTGTTAAGACTCAGGTCAAGAGCAGGGATCAGTGTCTAAAGCTATGGCTTGCCAGCTCAATGAGCTTGTAAACTGTTAACTGATTCAGCCCAGAAGTTGATATATATATATAGATATATATCTGTAGGAATATTGGAGTGAGCAATGCGTTTCACTTTTAACGAGCGAGAGCGCTGCAACTGGCAATGCTCGACTAGCAGATACCTCGCCAGTCCATCTGACAATTGCCTAGACAGAAGCTATATCTGGGCTATAGAACCTATATAGACATATATCCCGTACTGATGTGACTTTATGATGTGATGATAATATAAACATGAAGAATTTCTATTTACAGGGTATCAGCTCATCTTAGCTCCACATCTATAGGCATAGATTTATATATGTCGACGCACGTCTTGGTCGGACGATGTCTAATTGGCGTTTATAGTTTATTTATCTGAACAATTAGCACATTTTTATGTGCTATTTAAATTCGATTTTATTGCAATTATAGTGGAACAACCCTCAAAATAAATACGATCGCGATCGTGATCGCGATCTCTGTGTGTCTGATATATCCGCAGACCCGACAACACACACCTGCACACACACCTACACCTACACAGCGAGAGATATGTAAATCACATTCGTATCAGTGCAATTAATCACGAATCCGATTCGCACACTTGCTAACTCATAAAGCTCATATTTCGCTCGGCATTTACGCACGTTTGGCAAACCGAATCGAGTTAAGTCATTTCTTCTCCGTTCCGCTTCTCGCACCGACTTGGCTGTGCTCTATAAATATAGAGTTACGTTTATGCCATGCAGTTCATGATCAAGTTATTAGCAGGCGACTTTTATGGGTGAATCTCGTGTGTGACTAAAGCGAGGGAAAAATCAGTTTATGCTTTGCTAATTTCCTGAACTGATCTACATGGCTAAATATAGATTAGGGGCTGTGTTTATGCCATGAAGCAATCATGCAGTTGCTATTAAGGCGCTAAGTTAGCGCTGATTAATCTATTTCTGTTGATTTCACACAAATTGTTGATAAAAAAAAAAAAGTAGTCTAAATATAGAATTTGCCAAGTTTATGCCATGAAGTTCATGAAGTGGCCATTAAAACGCTAAGCCTACATAAATTAAGCACTGCTTATCTGCTGCTTGAGAGTGCATACGATTGATTAAGCTGTCCTAATATGTATATATATATATATATATATATATATATATATATATATATATATATATATAGATTAAATCATGTTTATGCCATGTAATTCATGATTATGCTGGTGAGTGATAAGATTTGACTCTGGTTAAACTATAGACGATATCTGGCCATGTTTATGAATGAGCTTGCACTGGCTATCTTTTCACGAAATGTGCCTTTACTACGTTTATGCCATGAAATACATGATTTGGCAAGTGAAACAACGTTAACTGCCCCGATCGCCCACCCCTTGACACTTTCTGCTGCACAAAGTGCTCGCCAAAGTCGCGCTACCCACATTTGATTGTTTTGGGAACTACGCAAGCAGCCGTCGAAATTGTTTGTTTTCTTGGGGCCAAGAATTCGTGGCAGACAGTTTAGTTGTTAGATATCACATGGACATGGAAAAACGCGATCATAAAAGCATTTATGCTTATGGTATTCGAGCCGAGCTGCCGCTGCTGATGATGATATCTGACGACAGCTACTGTTTATCTATCTGCATATCTATCTATCTGTATCTGTATCTGTATCTGTCTATCTGTATGGATGGGGGTGTACGTACCATAGATTTCAATGCGCTCCTTCAGCTGCTCGGCACGTGCTTCCTTCTCCTCGCCATGCTCGATGTGGTAGTAGATGGCAGCGCCAAACAGCAGGTACGATATGTAGAAGATGAGCAAGAGTATCCAGCGATTCGGCGACATGCTCGACCTGTCGCTCACTTGGCCCAAAAGGATAAGGCTGCAACCAGACATAATAGCCACAAGACACAATTAAACAACCATTCGGCAGGGAGCAACTTGTAAATTGTGTTTGCCCCAACTCAAAAGTGCTCTATTCTATATATATATATATATAGTTATATATATATACATATTGTTTATGGTTTGTATCAGCATTAATCGACGCTTGATTGCGATTAACTGTCTCTATATATTGATATATACACATACTTATGAAATTCTTTTGGGGTAGTGCCACCTGCGCTACCGGCAATGCAGCGGGTCTTGTGGGTTCAGCGTTCACTCCTCATATATCTCGGCTCTCCGTAAGACTCCCAGCTAACTGGGAGTTTATATCCACGGCAAGGTCTATAAGCGCGAGGGTAGGGTATTATCAATTCATGTGAGAAGCTAATGAGCTAGAACTCAGAAGAGTTTGCAGACATACAAAGATATATATATATATATATATATATATATATATATATATATATATATATTGCTGATCAGTCATGGAACTATTTCCCAAGTCCATAATATAGCTGTAAACTGTATATAGCAAAGATTTCATCCATAAACTATATATTATAGGGTATTTCCAGTTCGATAATTTCGCTCGGCATAGCTACTGTGATCAACTTGGGCGCCCCTCATAGATTTCCTAGCGGGCACTACGTCAGTGTGGACAATGCAGAGGCGACGTCATTTGGCCGGGTTAACATATTGACACATCTAATCATATCGCCAAGACGTAGAGTGCCCCAGTATTGCTGCTAATTTCTACCTACGATTTACCCATAGAAGCAGGCAGAACACGGGGTATGCGGCTTTTCATCAGATGTACGTAACACTTGGAGTCCGATCAAATATGTCTGGCTCTTTGTACGTTTCTCTCTCTCTCTCTCTCTGTCTCTGTCTCTTCCGGAGTCTCTCTGCCTGTACCTCTGTCACTCCTTCTCTCTTTCTCTGTCTCCTGCTACCTTTGTCTCTCCTTCATCCTCCCTCTCTGCAGACCTGTCTCTGCCTCTCCGCTTCACTCCTTCCTTCTCCTCTCTCCCTCTGCTGCTACCTTTGTCTCTCCTTCATCCTCCCTGTCTCTTCCTCTCCCTGTGTCTCTCTGCCTCACTCTGGCCTTCTCCTTCGCTGTCCCCCTTCATCTGCCCTTCCCCAACTCGAGTCGAGGGTATCTCCTGGTCTATCAGCTGCCATTCGAGCGCATTGGCAATGGGCATGTCTTGTTATCTGTCTGGCATTAGGCTTGGTGACAAACTGCCTACCTGCTTGGAAATTTACCACCTCCAATTAGCAGCTCGATAAAATATAAAATACAACAAAATATTGAGAAAACTTGGATGGGTTGACAACTCTGAAACTGTTAAGATGTTAACGATTCGCACCTGCCACGATTTAGTTGTTTTGTGAAATAAGGCGACGATAATGAGACACGAAAAAAAACCCCAAGGGAATCAATATTAGTATAAAGTTCTACTCGACTTCTTGCAAAATCATAAAGATAATTGCAACTAACTACTCGAGCATGTTGAGGTAGTTCCCTATTAATACCCCTAGTATCCATATCAGACATTTTATGGACTGACAGTTAGGGGGCATAATGTACATATATATATATTATAGTTAAGAGTCCTAAAGTTGTCTCTTAAGTGGCTTATACCCTGTACATCACAGAGCTCGTGAACTCGAAGAGCTCATTAAGAAATTGCCTATATACATATGGATTGGACATTCGTAATAGTACTAAACCCAGTTTCTCGGAAATAATATCAATAGTGTGGAGGTGAAGTTTTGATAAGCACTACAGGGCACTGCATGGCAATAAAAACGGAATTTCACAAGAAATTTCGCCTTTGGAAAGCTTATATATAGATATGTATCTAGGGAACTGATCTAGACAATAAGAAGGGCAGATCTTAAGCTTTTCTAGATGTCTAGATCCATTCCCTCTTATATATCTATATATGTACATATATAAGGTTTAGACTCTACACAAACTGTATGCTTGGAATAAAGATCTCTCTCTCTCTCTCTCTCTCTCTCTCTCTCTCTCTCTCTATCTATCCTACCACCTCTCTGCCTCTCTATCTACCCTACCTCTATCCTACTATATCTCTCTCCCACCATCTCTCTCTGCTTTTAACTCCCTTACTCTCTTCTATCCACCCTCGATAGGCATCGATCGATAAAGTTCTAGCTGAAGATCTCACCCAGAACCCCCCCATATACAGTAGCCACTAATCTTTGATTAGTTTTATGAGCAGTTCCTTAGTTTTGTTTACTGTTTTCTCCTTTGGTAGGTTTTACTGTTCAGTTGACTTATCTCCAAATCGTTTTACAGTTATTTACAACCACTTTAACTATTACATGCGTTATTACCAAACTCGTTCCGAAGGCATCAACGATCTATTATTGATACACACATACACATATATCTATATCTATATCTATATCTATATATGTGTGTACATATTCGAATAGCTGTTCAAGTGAAGAGCTGATAATATTTCAGTGCATACAATATCATTTATTCAATTGGAATTATCAATTTCTATATAGCGGGGAGCAGGTACTGAGAATGTTTTCTGAGAGTTATCTATGAAAAGGCAATAAGAGTTGCGTATGGCCAACAAACTGGGCTAAGCATGTTGTTAACAATGAAATAAACAAAGCCACAGTCGGCGAGTGTGATCGACTGTCAGTTACCCTGCAACTGGGGTCAGTAGAGACCGGTAAGTAGTGAAAGCTTGTTATCGATTGTTATCGATTTCAGTCTATATACACATTAGCCGCTTTACTTGACTCTATCTGCTAAAACCCTCTGCTCTTCCACTTTTCACAGGGTATACGATCTATTGCCTCTCCACTGGGCGCGTTCGCCAATGCTGATGACGCGCCATTCAATGAAAGTCTTTGGCTTTTTATTGTATTTGATTTGATTTGGGTTCATTATAAAGAGTTGGGCTTGTCGCCAAATGTTTTCGTGCCATGGAAAATTCTGCGCAAACAAAAAGCGACAAAGAAAATCAATTTTTTATATGAAACGAAGAAGAAGCAGCAGCAGCAGCAGAGGCAGCGGCAACAGTCTATGATCATGCAAATGAATTAAATTTGATATTTGATTTTGCTAAGTGCGAAAAACAACAGAGAGCATTCAATATGGCCGCAATAAAGCTTACTAATTGCCCATCAATGTGACCCACACACAATCCACCAAGCAATCGCTCGTAACCCCACCAAAAACAAAAAACAAACAAGAAAAGAAAACAATCGAAAGCTACAAAAAAAAACTACTACAAGGATCGAAGATCAAGTTATAGTGAACGGATCAAATGATGCGAATTAACAATTTCTGATGAGTTAAGAGTGTAAGAAGGAGAGAGGAGAGGATGGAGAGAGAGAGAGAGAGAGAGAGAGAGAGAGATAGAGAGAGCTCTCTCTAGAAAAGGTGAAGGTAGATCGATGAAAAAAGAGAGTAAAAGGGAGAATTAGAGCAAGAGTAAGAGAGAGAGAGAGTGATATGTAGATAGAGAGGAGAGAGAGAAAGGGAGAGGGACAGAAAAAGGTGAAGACGAAGCAAGAAAGAAAAGGAAGAGGATGAGATAGAGAGAAAATGAGAAACAGAGCGAGATCATGAGCAAGACAGAGTATGACTAAGAGAAAGAGAGAGAGAGAGAGCAAGATATATAGATAGAGAAAGATGGATATTTAGAGAGATAGAAAGAAAGATAGTAAGAGTAACAGAGAGAGAGAGAGAGAGAGAGAGAGAGAGAGAGAGATAGAGAGAGGGAGGAAGAGAGAGAAATAGGGAGAGAGAGAGAGATACGTTGAGACAGCTACAAATTGAGAAAAATAGAGAGAAAATTAGAGACAGATACAGATCGAGAGAGAGAGAGAGAGAGAGAGCTTGAAAGCCAGAGAATAGATCGAGAGAGAGACAGTGAGGGATAAAAAAAAAGCTATTGAAGAATTTGGAACTGAGAAAACCTTTTGGTCAGATCATGCACTATTTACTTGTTCCAATCTAAACATATATATGTTATACATATATATATATATATATTATATATACAGTTATATATTTTCTTTGAATAAAAAATATTTACATATACTGAACGTTAAATAGTCGCATAATCAATAATAAATAGCAACAAATGCAAATGAACACGTTTAGTAAATAATCACGACATTTTGCTATGTCGAAAGGTGCTACGGCTAGCTCCTCTGACGTAGCATCTGGCCAGAGAGAGAGGGAGAGAGAGGGAGGGAGGCAGCTATCTCTTGGATAAATGGCATGCATTGTACGAGGTGTACGAGCTTCTTTTCTTGTATTTACTTTACTTTTCTTTGCTTTGCTTTGCTTTAGTTTTTTGCCAAGTTTCGTTCGTAATGCTAATTATGTTGACACTGTTGAACAAACCATTTCACATGCATGATGATTAATTGCACTTCGATCTATCAATGTCCGAGACATCGATCGCCGATCGTCGATCGTCATCGTCAATCGTGTCTTCCCGTTGGCTGTTGTCTTTGCTGGCATTGATAAGGGGCAAGAATCCACCGACTCCTAACTAACTTGATGCCGTTTCACAGGCTGACGTAGTCAACGGCTGTGGGCCGGGCAGAGGGGCCGATGGCGCTGAGTTACACGACAATTAATAATGCCAACTGACATAACGAGTAAATGTCGATAATATGTATAAAACGATCGACCCAAATAACTAATAACTCAAAAAGTTCTAGTTGCCAAATATGCTCGACTAACAGCTGCGCTGCTTAACTAAGTTTTGGTGGGCCTAATCAACTGTATACTCAAAAATGACTTCGATATTTATCGATCATGCACTATATATCCAGGAAGCATAAACAGAGATAGAGGGACTTGAGGATATAGCAACTTGCATTTGTAAATAGACGTTTCTTGACCTTTGTAATTCCTGAAATGAGCTAATCTTAGCTTCGATATTTATCGATAATCGAAAACATTAAAGTTAAGCTTGATTTAGGAACTTAGATAGCTCTAAAATGTTGCTAGCTATGTATTTACTTCAAATGTAGCGCAATTTAAATTTCGATATTTATCGATCATATATATCGAACCATAAAAGGCAAGCTGCGCATGTGGGCAATGCATATAATTAATATTTAAGGACTCTACAAGTTTAATAAGCTTTAAAACACTTCCAGGCAATTTCGATATTTATCGATATCAGCGATTAATTTCAATAGATTTCTTGTACGATTGCTGTATGTAAGCTTTTACTAAATATGGGCAAAGCTTACAGCATTATAAGCCACTTGATCAGCTTGGCTAAGGATATAAGGAACCTAGGATCAATCATTTATAGTATATATACTACAATATATAGCCGTTACATAAATACTCACTTAATACATTATACCCCATTTCATTCACAAGTTTTATGCTATTTCATTCACTTATCTGTGGATCATTGAAGGATTTTGCTGTGCAATCACAAATGTTGCTAGCAACATTTGACGCTCCGGCAACATTTGTTGCCAGCAACATGATTGATGGCAGGCCGAGGCAAACCGACCAACAGCTAAAGCACAGAGATAAGACGAACAACAATTCACTATATATATATATATATATATACGCAATATACCTTATAGTGCTATATAGAGAGAGTGGCCTAAAGAATTTCGTCTGTTTAAAGATCACAACAATCGGCCGAAAACAATCGCATTATAATACAACAATTTCGCTAATTAAGCGCATTCACTAAATGAGCACTACGAGTCGGGGGGTCCAAAAGGCCTCACACCGATTACAGCTTATATAAGTATACAATATATATGTACATATATAGACGTGACGTCTTAACTGGAACACAGTTGCATTTTGAAGATCGTTTAGATAGTTTCAGTTAGTGAAACGTGCTTAAAATTCAATTCAAGCTAAATGTTTCCAGTAGCTATGCTCTAAACATAAATATCTATTATTTTCCAGAACTGAGATGAGAATAGAGTTATATACTATTCTCTGGTTTTAAAAATACTTTTACTATATGTATATCTGCAATATCTATCATAAATCAAGCAGGAATAATACTCTTTCATTCAGGTATTCCCCGAATACGGCACGCTTTTCTTTTGGTCTTGGGATGTCTCTCGTCTAAATTTTAGATCGAGTTATGCCCTATATGGTATTTCCCCATTTAGCCACACCCATAGTGGGCGTAAGCCTCTAACTTGGAAGAGATTTGCATTAATGCGAATAGACGGACGGAGAGCTTGATTTCTACTTCCAGCGGGAGTCGAGCATTTGGCTATATATGTATACTCTATATACTCGGATATTATCCAAATCTAGCTAAAGGCTCTAGCTTTACCGATTTTGCCAGAGTCTGGAATATATTGAAATGTAAACGATCATCGGAACGTGTCCATATACATATATCATATACACATGCTTATATACTGTTGTATATAAACATTTTTGCAAAACCGGATCATCTGATAAGCCGGACGGACGGACAGAGAGACACTCATGCATATTGCACATGGAATTTATATTGATAATACAGCTAAATTATTTCGACACTTGCACTGGACATCGTAGGGCAGGAATACAATGGATCTAGTCTATAGACTATATGTATGTATATGTGTATATACCCAATATATATGTAATGCTGGAGCACAGTTCATTAGCCTTGCCATACAAATGATACAGCAAAGCTGATACCAAATAATAATGTATAATATAACATATGTTATTCTACTGTTATCAACACTGTTAAGAAAAATTGAGAGAGAGAAAAGACACAAAAATCCCTAAGCACAGGATCTGTATAAATTTTGGTATTTTGCACAATTTGTGGGGCAAACAATTTAAAGGATTTTTAGTTTATTTTGTATATTTTTACAGTATTTTTTAGTATTATTTATGATCATAATTTAACTAAAATACCCACACTTAAGTAATCCGAGAAGAAAACAGCAACAAAAAAAAACACGAAATTCTTCGAACTGCACAAAATTTCTTTGCTTTGTACCGTTATAAAGTAGCAATAATAATATTAAAAAAAAAAAAAACAAGAACACGGCGCACAACGAGAAAACAAAATAGTTAAAGCCGCTGCAGAACAAGCGAAACAGAAGCGAACGAAAAAAAAATAAAATAAAAACGCAACCGTTGATCGCGACGAACAGGACGTTAACCGTTACACGGCGCGCATTGAATTGAAATTGAAGCGCTGCAGGCGGCGGTCTGACACTTTTAGTGTATGTCTCTCTGTCTCTGTGTGTGTGTGTGTGTCTCCGACTGTGCGTATGTGTGTGTAACGTTGATTTAAATTGAAATGCTTGGATAGCTCACGTCTGTGCCACTGGGGCTGGCCGAGCGCTCGCGGCAGCTGCGCAGCCAGCGTTGACGAATTGGAATTAGAATTTTCGCTGCTAACTTAACGGTAAAACGGCATTAGCGTTAACGGTAACGGTAATTACAGGCTGAAATGCTCTGCAAAGGGCACATACACCCACACAGCCACACACACGCACAATGCACAACGCTCGCTACGCCGTTACGGTACGCGATACGTCCATCATATGACTGCTCGTTGGTATCCGGCGCTAAACCTACAGCCAAGTCCGACTATCAACACCTCCTTTTGACGGCCGATCGTCTTCGTCTAGCTCGCACGCACACAGACAGACAGAAAGACAGAGCGAGAGACATTTGAGCGCACTCGCTCAGCCACTCACTCACTTGCGCGCTCTCCTTTGCTCATTCGCTTTGTAAAAACATGTGTGAGATTCTTAGTATTGTGCTTTACTTAACTTTATTTTATTATTATACACTTATTTTTTGATCCCGTTGTTCACTCACTTTGAGCCGAATTCGTTGATTTGGAGTATTTTCGTGTTGTGCGCGCATGTGAATCCGATCGGGGAATTCGGTTTGAGTGAGTGGTTTGTGTCAAACAGCGGTGCGCTAACGCCGATCTTCCCCCTCGCCCCACTCCCTCTCTCACACACAGAGCACACTGCGACTAACTAATACACGTGTAAAGCAAAAAAAAAGAAAATCACAAAGTAAATAAATCGGCGATCGACAAAAGACAACTACGAAAATTGCGAACACTTTTTTTTTAACGCCATCTCCTTTTGACCCCCTCCCCTCTCCCACACTGTACGAACAGCTCGAGCATGTAGTACTTACGTTTTGCTACCAATGAACGGCAGTAGAGCAATCGCACCGTGGTACAATGCTTATGAAATGGTTTGCTTAGGCACGGCAGACGCCAGCGCCAATTCAAAGGATAATAAAATTTAAGCTTAAGTATGAGATCTATTTATACATAGGCTGGCAAGTAATCTAGATTATAGATTTAGTTTTAGATTTATTTATAATAAATCAACTTTAAGCGAAAACCAGAAAATATATATATTTAGAGCTAGCTGGATTGTATGAAATATACATATAAGTATCTTATAATAAGTGTTTACATACCGACTCAATGATCCAAAACATATTCCAGCTTTAGGAGTGGGCTTTGGCATTTTCTAGCTTTTCCTCCAGCCAGCTACCACTGTGCACAGTGAGGCATTGATTTCGGCTTTATATTGTTCTTATATTCTTTAGATGTTGTTGTTGTTGCTGCTATTTTCACTGGCATGGCAGCAAATTTGTCAGCGTATTTACCCACCCAACGGGTCTCAGTTCCGACTACTACTATATGTTCATGTATGTACATACGTATATGCGCCGGGCCGTAGGCCTCCCCCTGCCCAAATGGCGACGCCGCGCCGATGCCGTCGATGCCAATGCCGACGCCAAACCCAAACACACCCACAACAATATCAGTAACAACAACAACAACAGCAACAAAGACAACACAGCAACTGCCGGAGCGCAAATGCTTTGTCTACGGATTTAGTGCTTTACGACGAAGGCGCCAAGACCCACCTTAGCCACGCAAACCGCCCACAAAAAAGTTTCCATCATCACATGACATATGACATGACATCCATCCCTTCGCCAGATCTACCAACACACCAGCGCATGCGTCCGGTCAAGTCCTTGAAAAAGTTTTCATCGTGCGTTCATTGAGCGTGGTGACACTGTGGCTGGTGCACGACGCCGCGTGCACCGCGCGCATCGTTTTGCATCTGCCAATAATACGACTGATGACACAGATTATTTGAGTTGAATTATCGCAGTTTTTTCTGCCCTATCCCTCGAGAGTCTAATCTGTTGACTCAAATTTGTTTTACCTAAGACCTGAGCACAGATAGCTACATACAAATGTACATACATATGTACATATGTACATACATGCACATACTTATACATCAGTGCACATGCATGAGCTTAATATACGAATAACGGCATCAGCAACGGGCGCAGAGAAGGAGAAGGCAGTAGAGAAGCAATAAGAAGAAGCAGCAACAGCAGCAGCGGAACATCTATAGCAGAAGATAGTGTTGATAACAAACACTCGAGAGCTTACACACACACACACTCACACATGAACATTCGCGCTCAAATGGCTGGATAACAGAAGCTGTTGTCGCTGCCGCTGCTACTGCCTGCAGAGACGCCAGCGTAAGCTTAGCGCTCATAAGCAAAACTCACGCTTAAGTGGTAGCTGCAAAAAAAAAGATGTGTGTATAAGAAAAAAAGAAGAAAGAAAAAACAACAAAAAAGTAGAGCAAACGGCGGGCGCTGATCGCATAGGTCGGGGATGGCGGCAATTGGTCAGCGCTGAGCATGCAATGCCCTACGCCCAGTTCGGCGTAGCCGAAGTCATAGAAATCTGCTCAAAAGCATTTAATGACAATTGAAAAAAAAAGAAACAGAAAACATGATTGATAATGTTAAAACATATCTCACGTGCGCTGTGACGCATGATTAAAAATTTATCGAACTCTTTCAAGTTTAAAGCAGAAAAACAAAAACTTGGGTATTTCAAGCTGTAAGTCCCCCCACCACAATAAGAAAACATATAGTGTTATACTCTGATTATTTGAGATAATTGAGAAACCTGTACAAATTAGCAAAGAGATAGAACAGACGGGAGTATAAACATTTTTATTGGTTGGCCATAAAAATCAAAATCAAAATTAATTTTTGTTATAAATATGAATTTTATTATTTTGCTATGTTTATTGACACAATTTTTTATTATTTTTATTTTTTATTACAAAATAGTGGAAGACTCAGCTGAAACCGTCAGACGTTACAAGCGTCTTGTGCAAATCGTTTAGTCCGAATTAGTTTGGGGCTAGGGCGCAAAGCCGATAAGACGATAAATCAGAGCGTGCAAATAACTCAACGAGGTGCTAAAACATGCAATCGAGCTCAAGCAAAAGGAAGTGCGAAATTGAGTGTAAAATGAGCGCACGCACACACACAGAGAGGTAGACGAAGAGAGAGGGGGAGAGATAGTAACACAGACGGGAGCTAAGAACTGTTAATATGCGCAATTTACATGTGCGATGCCAAATCAAATGTGCGCGATTCTCTTGTTCACCTTGTTCATGTTCTTGTTCCTGTCTGTGGAACTGGAACTGCTGCAAAAAAGATCGTTAAATTTGAATGGAAATTCTGATTTGAATTGTGATTCATTTGCATTTAGCGCATATTTCTTACGCTTATCATTGATAAGTATAATTTATTACTATCGTATTAGCTGCATTTGATACTTTGATGTATCGAAGTTGATATCAACAACAGCAAAAAAAAAAAAAAACATTTCATGAAAAACATAAATAAAAAAATGCGAATCAAGTGTATTTAAATAAATTCAAATGAATTGTAATTGATGGGCGCAAAATTTCAACTCACTTTCAACCGCGACACACACACGCACACACCTGATTTATAGATCGATCGATGTTTCACACACACACACACACACAAACACTCACCTGTGCAACGTTCAATGTCAGCACCTGAATATGATTAATTTGCTGTTTGCGCTCATGTCTGCGCCTAAAAGTTGACAAGTCCAAATCAAAGTCACCAATTTGACTGATGGAAAGCAAACAGAAATCATTCGAAATTTAAGTCTACGGCAAATTCATTCCGTAATCTAAATATATTAATTATCTAATAAACGTGAAAGCAAACAAAAATATATACAAACTTTTACTGAAAAAATAGATAAATAATTAATAAATAAAGTTAATAAGTTAAGCTAAAAGTTTATATAAATAAAAATAAATTAAGTTTTTAAATACAAAATTAAGCTTAAATCAAATTAAATAAAAATTTAATATACATATGTATATAAGTATATATGTATATATTTTGGTAAATTTAAAATAAAAATAATTATAAAAAAATGAAACCTTAAAATAAACTTAAAAATTTTATATACTGAACAAATATTAGTCTTAAAAAATATTATGAAAAAATTAAACTGTAAAAAAAAATTTAAATTTTTATTTACAAATATTTCCCTTAAAAAATAAAAAAAAAAATATTTTTTAAAATTTTTCTTCAAATAAATAAAAATTGTAGACAATTAAAAAAAATTTAAAAATTTTATTTACTGAACAAATATAAATCTTCAAAAATAAAATTATTAAAAAAAAGGAAACTTTAAAATACATTAAAAAAAATTGTATTTACAAATATTAATCTAAAAAAAAAATAACAAATAAGATTTTAAGTTTTTAAATTTTTCCTTAAAATAAATAAAATTATTAGACAGTTTATAAAATTGAAAAAAAAAATTTTTTTTTAAATATTTTTTATTATCCAAATTTGCTATGGTCTGACTCTTGTAGGACAAGATAATTTCCAAAAATCATTGATAAATTTTGATTTTGGTCCCTGAGCAGGCATCGGGCAGTCGGTTGGAGCCGTCTGCTGATTTTATTTATTTTTAAATCGATGCTAAAAAACCCTGTGGCATTTGCATAAGCTTCCAATGGCTTAAAGTATCTTTATATATAATTATCTGGCTTTGAATATGTGCCTATATGTTTAACTGTATATGCTAGCTACGAGGGCTGTTTGAAAACATTGTTGATTTAGTATCAAAAATTCATTTAATATGAAGTAGTTAAAGCAGCGCCTTTCTATGCGCTTCACAAAGAAGCTTTATTGCTATGGATACATACAATCTTTATAATAATCATCTAGTACGTAATATCATTCATCTCTTTCGCTTACATTAACCGCCTCACTCTCTCGCTCTCTCTCTCTCTCTGTCACTCGCTCGCTGTCTTTTTGTTTTTTATAGGTCGATTAAAACATAGTTCCGTTGGACTGCATGAATTTGTTTAATCGTCATTATAAAATATAAACGAGCTTTGATGCCACGAGTACGAGTTGGGTTCATTTGCTAGGGGGGCTGAGGCTTGCTAGGCGATACGGATAATTTGCTGGACAATGAGCGGCTAATGCATTAGAGTCTAGAAGTTATTGCTAATGAGATGAGCAATATTGGCTATGATCTTGCAGCCGTTCTTGTGGTGGAGCAGGTTGAGGCAGGGATCGCGAATCTTCTCCTCGAGCAGCTTGATCAGCTCGGTGCGCATGCACTGGACCAGCTCGGCCGTCTCGTGGTTGTGCGCCTTCAGTATGATCCAGCCGTTCTCCAGGAGGAACAGGAAGTCGCCGTCGTGCAGTTCCACCTTGAAGTCGGAGCCGGCGAACAGGACGAGCGCAATCAGCGGCAGCATCGAGCAGTCGCGTATGTAGATGGAGCTGGTGCAGACCTTCTCCTGGTAGACGAGGAACGGCGCCTGGAAGACGGCCACCTGCGAGTTGACGGACGACGGATGGATGCGCACGTAGCCATCGCCGCGCGTCTTGAAGCGCAAATCCTGATGCCCAGGCTCGCGCGGCACCGCACCACCCGCTGTCTGTATATAGATGCGATCCGGCGTCATGATCTTCACGATGTTCGGATAGAGAGCGGCGCAGAGCAGCGACGTCAGCAGCCGATTGTTCTCGCCATTAACATTCTGCTCGGGACCTACAGCAGGGGGAGGGAGGATGGGCATGAGTATATCATTCGGCTGAGGATTGGGTGCTGGTGACTCACCCGTCAGCTGGAGTATGTTGTCGCTGCTGTTCGGCCTGCGGCGCGGCACGTTGATGGGCACGAATCCAATCGAGACGAGCAGCTCCAGATACTGATACTTGAGATCCGCAATCATCTCCAGCGTGTTAATGGACAAGAAGTTCTCACTCGCATAGTTGCGACTGGCTCCATGGTGTCCACGTTTTGCTACGGCGAGCCATTTCTGCGAGGGATGAGAGATGAGAGAGATGGGGAGATTAGGGCAGGGCTTAGCAGGCTTAGCTGAATAGTGTGATTGATGGCGGATTGATGACTGATTGGCGTCTGTAACTGTATGAATGATTGACTGATTGCGGATTGATTGACTGTGGACTGATTGACTGCGGATTGACTGACTGAATCAACCCATGACTGATTGATTGACTGATTTACTCCATGACTGACTGACTGATTCACCCTATGATTGACTTCTTGACCAGCTGCCTCTTAATTGATTGATTCACTGGCTCCATGACTGATTAATTCTATCCATGACTGATTGATTGACAACCTCCTTCCCTGACTGATTGACTGGCTGACTAATTCACTCCATGATTGATGGCTTGACTTGCTGCCTCTGATCTGATCGACTTTCAGGCTGATTGACTGACTGACTCTAGCTGCCTCCCTGACTGATTGATTCACTGACTGTCTAAGGCATACACTGATTGGATTGATTGATTAACTCTGATTGAACATACTAGCTATATGAATGATCCAATGTTCAATGTCATTCTCTATCAGCCTATCACCCCTTGATTGATCAGTTTTCCTCATTCACTGCACACCTCACGCCCGCGCACTCACCCGATAGGCATTCAGCACGGTCAGATGGTCGCTGTGGTCGAGCGCGAACTGTCGCTTGCGCTTGTCGGCCTCTGCGCGCTTGTTCAGGGGGCTGACGAAGGGCGACTTGTTGCTGAGGCAGGCGGCGATGGTGAGGACGCTGTCGAGGCACTGGAAGATGGCGCCGTAGAGCATCAGCTTGCCGATGCGCACGTCCACGGGCAGCGCGGCCAGGTGGTGGCCGAGCGGCGTCAGCTGGTCATCGACGTCCAGGGCACCGACGTCGCGCAGGCGCATCAGTGCGCCCTGGACGCTGTCCTCCTTGGGCGCCTCCAGGGTCTCGAGCAGCACGGAGAGGGTGTTGCGCGAGGCGAACGTCTGGAGCGTCTTGATGCGCAGCACGATCTGCTCGAGCGGCACGCGCTGTATCTCCGGCACCGGCTGGCCCAGTATATGGTGCTGATACCGGAAGCCCGTGTACAGGTGGATGCACACGCCGGGCATGACGCGGCCAGCACGACCCCGGCGCTGCTTGGCATTGGCGCGCGAGACCCAGACCAGGTCCAGCGATTCCATGTTGCGGTTCGAGTCAAAGCCCTTCTCCTTCATGAGGCCGCAGTCGATGACGAAGACGCAGTCGTCGATGGTCACCGACGTCTCGGCTATGTTCGTGCTGAGCACGATCTTGCGCTTGCCCGCCGGGGCGCGCTTGAAGACCAGCGCCTGGTCTTCGCTGGAGAGGGCCGAGTGCAGCGGGACGAGGACATAGTTGCCGGTGCGTGGGGCGAACATGGGGCTGTCCAGCAGCGAGTTGTGCAGCGTCTGGATCTCCTGGAAGCCCGGCAGGAAGATGAGGATGCTGCCCTCGCGCGGCCACTCGTGCTCGCCCTCCACGATGTACTTGAGCACGGACTCGACCAGGTCGGGATTGACCATCATCGGCTCCATGAGGTAGATGCTCTTGCAGGTCGTCTTGCTGTAGTCTGCAAAAGGATTCGGACTGAAGACTGAAGATTTGCTGATTCGTGGCCCAACTTACCCGAGTAGCGAGCGTAGATCTCGGCCAGGGTTAGGTTCTCGTCCTTGATCTTCTGGCCGGGTGGCTCGGCGCTGGCCTGCAGATCTGCAAACTCCAAGACGTGCTCGAGCACCTCCTGCTCCTTTTTCTTAAGCTTGCGGCAATACTTGGTGTCGCACTCCATGACGAAGTCGCACGCGTCCAGGATGTCCTCGAGGAAGAGCTGCTGCACGGGAAACGTACGTCCGGGTATGTCCAGGACGGGCGCGCCGCCAAAGTAGTTGGAGAAGAGCGAGGCATTCAGCGTGGCGGACATGAGTATCACCTTCAGGTCCTTGCGCTCCCGCAGTATGTTCTTCAGGATGAGCAGCAGGAAGTCCGAGTCCTGCGAGCGCTCGTGCACCTCGTCCACAATCACGTGGCTGACGTTGCCCAGCAGCGGGTCGGAGGAGAGCCGGCGCAGCAGTATGCCCGTAGTGCAGAAGCTCAGCCTTGTGCTGGTCGAGATCTTGTTCTCCAGCCGAATCTGATAGCCGACCAGCTGGCCAATCCGATCCAGACGCTCCGCTGCCACGCGCTCCGCCACGCCAATCGCCGATAGGCGGCGCGGCTGCGTGCAGAGGATCTCCACGTGGGGCAGGTCCGCCTTGGGCGGCAGCTGGCTGCCGCGGAAGAACCACTGGTCAAGTATGAACTGCGGCACCTGGGTGCTCTTGCCGCAGCCCGTCTCGCCGGAGATGACCACCACCTGGTGGCCCTCAATCAGGCCCAGTATGCGCTCCATCTCGGCGAAGGCGGGCAGCTTCCGGCGCGCCTCGATCAGCTTGTGGTAGCGCTCGTCGCGCCGCCGCTCGTTGAACAGCTGCAGCAGGCGTCGATTCTCGCGCGCCAGCTCCGCGGCGTTCCGTTGTTGACTGCCGGCATCGCTGCGCGCCGTCTGCCCGCGCTCGTAGTGGCTGGGACGGGGCTGGGCCGCCGCCTCGCCATTGGCGTCCAGGTCAGCGCCGTCTCCGGGCTCCTCGTAGAAGAGCGAGTGCTTGGGCGAGGGGAAGCGCGTGGTGTCCAGGCTGCCGGCGAGGCCCTCGTCCGTCTGGAGCATCTCGCAGACGCTGTAGACGCAGGGAATGCCATGCCGGCAGATCTCGCGCGCCTCTCGGTATAAGTGGCGCGCGAAGCGCAGCCGCAGCTCGTGCGGTATGTCGTGGCAGGTGGTCTTGAGGTAGATGTACGGCGCCTCGTACGGGTAGCGGCTGCCGGGTGGGAAGCGCACCTCCACGTGGAACCACAGCTCGTTCTCGTTCTCGTCCAGATTCTCGGCGCGCTTGCGCTCCGGCGTGCTCAGCCCCTCCGGCTGCGCCGGCACGTGGGCAAAGCGGCACTTCGGTCCGAACTTGCATGTCCCGTCTCGATCGAAGTTGCGACAGCGCTGCGGAGCCTTCTTCTTCTTGTCCAGCGCCGCTTGCCGCACGGCGGCCACAGCAGCCAGGGCTGCCTCACGCGCCTTGCGCACCTCCGACGGGCTGTGGGCGAGCAGGTGCTCGATCTTGAACTTCAGGTTCCAGACGCTGTTGAACTCACGCTCCTCGTAGGCCTTGTCGTAGATGGACTGCAGCGCCTCCTTCTCGTCGGCGCGCATGTCCAGCAGACTGGCCTCGTCGGGTGGCTCCAGCTCGGGCGTCTCGTCGGCGGGCACGCGCATGTAGCGCTTGTAGAGCATCAAGAGCGCTGCTTCCGTGTCGTGGGAGCAGTGCTCGTACGCCTCCAGGCAGTGCACCGGATGGAAGCCGTAGTTCTCCAGCTTGAGCAGTGCGTAGCGACGCAACCGGTCGTCGTCGGCTGTGCTGCTGCTCGTCGAGCTGACGCCTTGGACACTTTGCACTTGAAGTGTGCCGCGGTCCTCCCAGTAGGCGTGCTTAATGCCCTTCCCGCCACGCCCCCGGTCCTTGTACTTGGCAATATCGTCGAGCTTGAAGTCCGGTCCGTGTATGGAGCGCAGCGTGTCCATGGTCAGTTGCTGGGACTCGTCGTTGAGCCGCAGCACGTGCAGCTCCGTCTTGCGGGATTTGTTGTCCGGCACCGACTTCGGCGGCGCCTGAACATTCCTGTACATAGGAAGCGGAAAGCGTATTAATGGATATATTCGTGATACTTGAGCCACTTACGTAGTGCGCGCATCGCTGGGCGAGCGCAGATGCCAGTCCTCCATGCATTGCCGTGATAGCTCGTCCATGTCGCTGGAATTTCGTTTAAACAATTTCACAACTAAAGCTAATCGGCCAACAGTGGCCAATGGAGCACTATCTACCAAGTCAGCAATGTGACGGACCTGACTATCGATGACAGCAACGGCAACAGCTGTTCGAGTTCAGAGCTCATGACAACCACGGCGTTGCCGGATCACGCAAATTAAATATACGAAAGGTTACAGTTGAATTTTTAGTCATTTCAAAGCTGGCATGTTTATTGGCATTAGATAGTGTTCAAATTAAGTGTGAAAAAATATAATTGATTAAAATTATTTCGAAAGTTCTCTGCTTCAACGAACTTGGACTTCAAATTTCTGTCTCAGCCCACCAGAATGGCAGACAAGTAAGTTAATTCTGTTTCTTTTCTTTTTTTTGTGTCTTTGCTTGCCACTATTTAAAACATCAGCAGCTTACAAGGCCTCTAGCTCGTATTTCTCAAGATTAGAGGTGTCCTTTACGATCGCATTGAACTGAGCTTGATACTCCATCAAGCGCATCTTATATTTAGCCTTCAAATCGGCAGTTGCCGCCTGAATGGACTCGGTTTTCTTGCGCACTTGAAAGATGCGGTCTTGCAACTTGGAGTGCGACTAGCGGAATAAACAGTGTACTTCAGGGACCCGTTACTTTACGAGATGTGCGCTCTTCACACTTACCATTTCGGTGAACTCGTCGAACTCCTCCTTCTTCACATTCGCCTCCGTGGCCTTGATGGCCTCATCGCAGTGCTGCGAATAGGCATTAACACACTCGTCCTCGGCTTTGAACAGATTCTGCAATTTCTGCAATTGTTGCTTGTGCAAAGATTCGATTTTCATGGCCGCGGTAATGTTGAGGCTAGCCGGCATATTGAGAGAAGTCAATATTTCGAATTTCTCTGTCAATATTTTTAGAGCGATGCTCTGCTCAGAATTGACTATCTCATTATCGCGGTTGTTCTCGGACTCCTGCGAAAATTGCAATTAGATTTTGGGCTAGATTGGCTTGTGATGAAATAGTTACCGTATAATTCAGAGAGCGCGAGACGCATTCCTTCAGCATGTTGGTCACTTCGTCGAGCTGCTGCTCACCTTCAGCGGCCTCAATCACTTCATCGTCTAATGCATCATCTAATGCATTTAAAGAAAGGTCCATATCGACCTCAACAGCATTATCATCATTGTACGCCATCTTGCTAAATTTATTTCAAGTTATTTCTTTTGACAATAAGACGCCACGTTTTTCGCGCTTCTGGTGCGTTCCGTTTTGATTTTTTCAACCAACTGAATGTATCGCACAACCTGCCGACCGCAGATGCCAATCGAATAGAATGCTGCACACGATAGGAACAGGCGGAATGAAAAATTGAGGAATATCACTCAAATTCAGGTATATCGGAAAAGTTTTCGTTGTGCGCACAGATTATTCTCAGTGATCCACTTTAATTGGCATCGTTTTCAAGCAGCTTTAAATATTTTTCTCTGATAAATTTAAAAAAATTTTACGAGTTGCGATTTATCGAGTTCAATTTGAATCGATGCAAAAATACTGCTTACCGATGGAACAAAAGCTAAATAATCGATACACAATTTTGGATGAAATATTCCGTTATTATTCGAAACAACACTTTGATTTGTAAACAATCAGAGTGCGTGTGAGAATAATAACTTTATTTAAGTTTATTTTTACTGATTTTCGTTTTAAGCGTTTTGCTACCAAAAATTGAACCAGTTACTGTGTGTTGGGATTAGGCTGCCTATCGAGTTGGAATAGTTGGAATTGAAAATTGGCCTTGAGTTTTGCGTCCCTTTTAGACATACATAGACAAAGTTAGTTTGTATGTCTGTATAGCAGAATAGCTGTTTGTAGTAAAATTCGTTATTTTCGTTTCAAATTATACATTTCATTGCAGCGCACACATGGCTAATCGGAACAAATCACTTCATTTGAAGAAATTTAAGCGCGTCGCCCACAAAGCGCTGCGCATGGAACGTGAGCGGAATGAGCTGGAGATGACACTGCTGAGCAACGCGAAGCCAAATAAAGTGCTTCGCGATCCAGTGCCGGAAGTCAAAGACCTGCCGCCTCCGGCAGCAAAGCGTCCGCCGACTAACCGCGCGCCACTGACCCGCAGACCGAGCTCGCAGCCACCCAGTTTTCGTAAGCCTTTGTTCCCGTCGCTAAATGCCGATGGCGACGAGCTGCTTGCTCGCAAGTTGGACCACAATAAGCTACTTGGTCGCCTCTCAGATCACACTTTATCGCTTGGCCGCCGCTCGCTGGACGATCACGTCAATCGTCCTGAGCAGGGCCTGCGCCGCACACCGGATGAGCAAGCAGTGCCAGAACATCCGAAGGAGAATTGGGAGCGGCAACCCAGCCCCAAGAAGGGCGATTCTCCCAAGGCGAAGAAATTGCCGCCTGCTCGCAAGTCGGACAATGATAATCTACCTGGCAGCATCTCAGATCAGTTTTTACCCTTTGGCCGCCGCCCGCTGGATGATCCTATCAATCCTCGTCAGCAGGGCCTGCGTCGCACACTGGAAGATCAAGCTTTGCCGGAACGTCCGAAGGAGAATTTTGAGCAGCAGCAGCAGCGCCCCAAGGTGGTCGAGGATCTGCATCGTCGCAAGGTGAAGGAGTTGCATGAGAATGCCCACCAGCACATTCGAGTTGCCACAGCAGCCGCCGCAGCGGCTGCCTCCACAGTGGTGGCCCAGATCCGCAAGGAAGCCATCGAAGCCGTGGCACGCAAGCAGGCGCCCTACATGCGCATGGCTGCTCGTGCCAGTGCCCGAGGGAGCTCGAACCACAAGCCCACAGAGGCCGAGCAGCGCCGGGTGATCCGCAACTCGAACTTGCTTAGCTCCGCGCTCAGCATTATTCGGGAAATGGATCCGGCATTCTTGGAGACGCTCTGCTATGCCATTCATGACCACGTCAGCAAGGATGAGCCGCCGGAGGCCGAATAAATAACTTCATTGACATAAATCACCACCCAACCACCCACACACATTCATAAGTCTACATAGTTTTGGTTGATTTTCTTCTCTTTCGCCAATTCAAAAATGGATTCTTTGTTCCAGTTCCGCATTCCCAAATACCCCGATCCCCCCAATAAGCAGCCAAGCAACTTTTCGTGAAACAAATGAGACGCTAAAAAGTAACTGCAATATGCACAATTGACTCTGCATCGGACTCCCTTCTGCATTAGTTTCTGTCATTAGGAATCAAATCATTCTATTTTAATAAATATACAATTTTTGGCGTCTTTCAAATACTCCTTGCATTATTTTTTTCAGTTGCAGCTCATAATTAACGCCAGTGGCTTTCTCATTTTCTTCTTTCTGCTTTATCTAGTTTTTTTTTTTTGCAAATAACTCGATAACTCGAGTTTGGGATATCGATAGTTGTGACCTACATATTTATTGAGTACACACATCTCTATTGGCGAATCATAACGGAAAATGTTTATTTGTAATATAAATTAGAGAGCACGCTCCTTCAGCTTAAACATAAGTGGATCCTTGGTGCGAAGGATCAGTTCGGCAATCAGCACTGGTGGCTCCTCGGGATTACCAGCAAATTCAACTTCATAGTGGCGCAAGACGTTCGCCGCAATCGCTTTGATCTCGAGCATCGCAAACTTCTGGCCAATGCAGTTGCGCGGCCCGCCGAGAAAGGAATGTAGGCATAGGGATTGAGCTTCTCAGCGCTCGTAACGACATCAAAGCGTTCTGGCTTGAATGTATCTGGCTCGCTGAACAGCTCTGGGTGCCGACCCAAAAGCAATGGCGAAATACCTATGTTTGTGCCGGCTGGAACGATCTTGCCATCTGGCCAATGATCATAAGGTTAGTATAATATTATATATATATATATATTTCAAATGCAACTCACTTATTTCGCACTCCTGGAGCACCTTGCGGCCAAGGAGCGGAACCGATGGGTACATGCGCAGCGTCTCCTTGACGCACAGATCCACATAGTGAAGGTTGTTGAGCAGATCGTAGGTGACAGGCGTCTCCCTGTCTTTTCCCAACACCGCGACTATCTCCTCGACGCACTTGCGCTGGCATTCGGGATAGAGCGCAATGTTGTAGAAGAAGAACATAATGGCCGAGGATGTGGTGTCATGACCCTCAAACATGAAGGTGTCCACCTCCTCGCGTATGTCTACGTTGGTCAGCGGCTTGTCGTCGATGTGCGACTGCAGCAGGATGTCCAGGAAGGCCATTTTCCGCTTGGCCCCCACATCTGCTCCGTCCGTGGTCTGTGCGACTCCTTCGCGGAGCAACTCTTCGCGACGCTGCACGATGATCTTCTCCGTGAAGTTGTGCAGGACATTCAGGGCTCGGCTCTCGGCTCTGGCGAGAGGAGTCAGCATGTAGGTCAGATCCAAGCGGTAGAAGATGTTGAACATGCGCTTGTGCAGCACCATCGAAATGGTCTTCACGGCCCGCACGTAATCCGAGTCGATGTTCGTCTGTGCATTAATGGAGACACCCATGGCGGTTTCTATAGAGAGAGGGAGATTGAAGGTTGTGAGAATCTAAGTGTCTATTCTGATATTTTGTATATTTGTAGATTCACTTTGTCTAAGGATTCGTCTACCTACCACAAATGGTGTCCATGGTGCAGAGGTTGATCCAGTCGTATAGGTTGAAGCCAGTCTGGCCCTGCTGCTGGCGCTGCTTCTCCAAGTTCTTGAGCAGCACACGGGACTCACGCTCAAAAATGTCGACGAACTGATAGAGAATCTTGAAGTGGAAGGCGGGCGTAATGATCTTGCGGCGTTTATGCCACTTGCGACCACGGCTGATGAGCAGACCCTCCTTGAGCCAGGGCTCGAGGGCCTTGTACTCGCCGGCCTTGTCGTTGAAGCGGAGAGTGCCGAGGACCACTTCGACATCCTTGGGGTTGCTCATGAGCATGTTGAGCTCTGGGCCCAGCCACACCTTGAGCGTCTGGTCCTTGGCATAGGTCTCCATGAAACTCTTAATTTTCAGAATTAGCTCGTGGGGCTCCTTGCCAATGAAATGGTAGCCATGACCCACTATGGGCAGCGCCGGCGGACTGCCCAAGTCCCGAGTCACATCGATAAGGTGCTTGTACTTCAGCTGATAGATGAGCAGACCAACAAACAGGGCGCTCGCCAGGAAGAGACCCAATACGAGGAACATCTTGAATGCGGCAACGCCCAAAACCAACTGAAACTTCGACCTTTCATTGCCAATATTCGTGGGTAGGAATCTTATCACGGCTTATCCGAAATCTAAACAGCTGTAAACTTGACTAATACTTATAGCCTAATACTATCTAATCGCAGGCACACCAAATACCTCCATTGGGGTAGTATATGTATTTAATCTAAGCATTATTTTTAACTGACTCTGGGCGAGAGATCATAAATAAATTATAAATTTAAATAAATGTTTGGATCGAAGGGGCAGACTGCCCTTTTCAGCCAATCGTTTTTGATTTTGTCATTTTTCTACCTCGTTTCATATTTTCAAAATGCACAATTTGCATTTATGCCTCTCCCCCTCTTGTTCCAACAACGTTAAGTTTTCTTGTGCCCATTCGATACTTAAATACAACGATAGCTAAAGGATATCGATAGTTTTGAGGTATTTATTAGATATTCACATCTCAATTGTAACGGAATTTGCAAAGTGTATGGAAAAGACAGAGCTTCGTCAAATAAGTCAGAGCACACGCTTCTTGAGCTTAAACATGAGTGGGTCCCTGGTGCGAAGGATCAGTTCGGCAATCAGTACTGGTGGCTCGTCTGGGTTGCCTGCATATTCAACTTCATAGTGACGCAAGACGTTCGCCGCAATCGCTTTGATCTCGAGCATCGCAAACTTCTGGCCAATGCAGTTGCGCGGCCCCGCCGAGAAGGGAATGTAGGCATAGGGATTGAACTTCTCAGCGCTCGTAACCACATCAAAGCGTTCTGGCTTGAATGTATCTGGCTCGCTGAACAGCTCCGCGTGTCGACCCAAGAACAATGGAGAAACGCCAAGGTTTGTGCCGGCTGGAATGATCTTGCCATCTGGTCAATGATAAAAGGGTTAGTGGAGTATAAATATATTTGAAGTTCAGCTAATTGCCACTCACTTATTTCGCACTCCTCGAGCACCTTGCGACCAAGCAGCGGAACCGATGGGTACATGCGCAGCGTCTCCTTGACGCACAGATCCACATAGTGAAGGTTGTTGAGCAGATCGTAGGTGACAGGCGTCTCCCTGTCTTTTCCCAACACCGCGACTATCTCCTCGACGCACTTGCGCTGGCATTCGGGATAGAGCGCAATGTTGTAGAAGAAGAACATAATGGCCGAGGATGTGGTGTCATGACCCTCAAACATGAAGGTGTCCACCTCCTCGCGTATATCCATGTTGGTCAGCGGCTTGTCGTCGATGTGCGACTGCAGCAGGATGTCAAGGAAGGCCATTTTACGCTTGGCACCCACGTCTATGTCGTCCGCATGCTGTGCCACTCCTTCAGCCGTTGAGCTGTTCGCACGCAGCAGCTCCTGGCGGCGCTGCACGATGATCTTCTCTGTGAAGTTGTGCAGCACCTTGAGGGCTCGACGCTCGGCCCAAGCCAGAGGAGTCAGCATATATGTGAGCTTGAATCGGTAGAAGATGTTGAACATGCGCTTGTGCAGCACCATCGAAATGGTCTTCACGGCGCGCACGTAGTCCGAGTCGCTGTTCGTCTGCGCATTGGTTGAGACACCCATGGCGGTTTCTATGGCAGGAGCAGGGAGGTGGAGACAAATTATGTTAAATCGGTCAAATTCCAAGTGCTGATTAGAGGATTTGCAAAAAAAAAAACTACGAGCTGCCCAGATTAGAGGTAAATGCGGCTCCTCATTGAACGCGAATTGCAGCTTATCGGGAATTAAGACAAATCAATTCTATATTTATATTCATGTTATCTGAAGTCTGATGAAAGTACAAGTGAATGTGTCTTTACCACTTGCTGGCGGGGAAGCACGTCTGATTGGAATGCGTAACAAGTGGGACACCTGGTCAAACTGCCATAAATGGAGCAGGAATCGATCCAATCCAAAGCAGTCTGGGCCAGCTGCTGGCGTTGACTTTCATTTCGCAACTCACCACAGATGACATCCAGGGTGAAGAGGTGCACATCGTGTCCCAGATCGAAGGACTGGTCCAGGGTCTGCTGCCATTTGCGGATGAGTACTCGCGTCTGCCTGTCGAAGATCTCGACGTAGGGCTCGAGGATTTTGAAGTGGAAGGCGGGCGTGATGATCTTGCGACGGCGATGCCATTTGCGACCGCTGCTAAGGAGGAGGCCATCGTTGAGCCAGCCGCCCAGGAAGCTGTACTCGACGGCCTTGTCCAGCAGCTGGCTGCTGCCGAGCACGACCTCTATGTCGCGCGGCTGGAACATCATCAGGCTGAAGTTGCTGCCCATTTTGAGCTTGAAGGTGCCATCATATTGCTCCGCCAGCTGGCCAATCAGCTGCGGCACCTGGGACGGCTCCAGGCCGAAGAACAGATGAAAGTGTCCGAGCAGCGGCAGGTCGCGTGGTCCCGGCAGCTTGGCAGCCAGCTCATGGGTGCGGCGACGCCGGCGCAGCCACGCCCCCAGTGGCAGCCAGCTAATCCCGGCCAGCACCACGGCGATGCACACGAAAGCAACGAGCAGTGGCAGCGAAAGAGACATCTCGCTTACATGGACGAGCCACAATTAAAGTTTGATTGAGCTTTCCCAGCGGCGTTTTGATTCATAATCAGCTGCAGTAAAGCCGGAAGGTTATCTGCTAATTTCAAGATTAATCTCAGTTCTAACGGTCATTGTATACCCTGCACCGTGTACAAATCAATGGGTAGGTTGGTTTGCAGTTACAGCCAGCAAATCCATCAACAGATTATTCCCTATTAGCATTTCAAATTCTGCAATTTTCGAACTAAACTTCGAAACATTCACAATTCCCAACTCCTGTCTATCGACTCATTCCAGGTATCGATACTTTCAATTCGTGACATTGAAACATCTGTAACTTAAGTTCGAACTCTAGGAGATGCGTGGCATCTTCTAGTCGTAAAGCCGCCAACTAGATCTCTCCTGCTTGTTTGTTGTTTTTTATTGTTATTATTTACTTTACTCATCCGCCACATGGTGCTGCCAAAATTAGAATTTTTGCGCTAAAAATAGAGCAAGTGGCAAACTATGACGCCACGTCCGGGCCTGTACCGCTGATCGAATGGGCGTGTGTGGGTGTTTAGGTGTGTTTACATTCGATCGTGTTTTGCCATGGAGCTGTGACGTCATTAGCATTCAAGTTCAGAGGCATTTGTGGCCAGATGGCAACGCCATGCAAGGAATGCGGGCAAAATAAAGATGACAAATTTACATAAAAATTGCATTGCTGAGGCAATAAACTGCCGACAACTGAGAATTGACCACGAAAAGAGTATAATATATGTATGTGTATAAATGAGATTGGGCTTTTAAATGGATGCAATTCAAGCAAATCAGCATGATTAGCCAAAAATTATAATAAATATAGAAATTAAAATTGTTTTGTTGTTCTGAGCTCAATAAAACAATAAAGATGAAGAAGATGATTACAGTTTGCTGCTGTTACCTAAAGGCCTGTGCAAAGATCTATGTACATATGTATGTATTTACTTGGCTAACCTACTCAAGTGGAACCAAGCGAATTCTGAATGCAAATTGCATTCGCCTTCGCAGCTGGATTCGGGCGCCAGCTGATTCATCTCGAAATTCCAATAAGAAATTCGAATGCGAATGCCCACTCGAATTTTCATCGTTACGTACACAACAACAACAGCAAGAGCGAGCAGAAGGGAGAGCAATGCCAATATTTTGATTACCTTTGACATGCAGAACTAAACGCTACCCTGTAAAATGTTGCTAGCTGACTTTGTGGTTAACATTTACACATATAATAATGCCAATTAATTAGAGCAGTGACTAGGTAAATTTTAAGCTCATATCGATAGTTATCGACTGATCGATTTACGCTTGAAGCAATAAGCAGATCAGGAATATATACAATATCTTATTTTACATATCATTCGATTCATACCCCACTGGCTTTGGCCTGTAGAGGGTATGGCGGAGTAGGCGTCCTTCATGCATGCCAAATTCCAAAATTCTTGCGTCGGTCGTCGACGTCGCAGTCGACGTCATTTTGGCCCATGATTCGCACCGCAGGCCGCAATTGAAACGTAAATATTTACACATGTCTTACAAGAGTTTCTTGAACGATTTCTCACTGTCGGATATAGCAGATATATGTGTATATATAGGATGTACACACATTGCTTATATGTAGATCGCCGCGTGTGTGTGCGCATTGGAATTTCATTGGCATTTCCAATTTTGTACATTTTGTGAATTTTATTCGCTTTTGCATTTCTGTTTTGATTTCTTTGCCATTTCTTCATATATTTCCATACATATATAAAGAGTTCAGCGTGTTGAACTCGATTGATTGTATTTTGCCATAGATCAGCCAGAGCGAAAATAAGAGAGAGGAAGAGTAAGAGAGAGTGAGAGAGAGCTGAGGCCAGCGAGGCCAGAACGTGCCACATGGAGCGTTTGATGAAATCGCAAAAGCAACAGCAGCAAGCTGAACGAGGGCTGTTCAAAGAATACGGCCTCCAATAGTTATTAGTCGACTCTTCAGCTGCTCCTCCAAGGAGCACCTCAAGCGTTCACAATGGCTTAAGTGTGCGAGATGAGAATCGATACTCGTTCATCGATAGTCGATGATCGAAAATGCGTAACCCGCGCGAGTTCGACATACTTTTTGATCACTTCTCGCCTGAACACATCAAAATAAGTGCAAAAACAGAAGCAAAAGGAAAACTGAAATACAAATATTATTTAAATAATAATAACAAAAATTTCGCTTTGGCTCAACACATTTTGCGTCATTTGGCGCTGAAGTGCTGAAGGCAACGATATGCTGGCATAGAAATATATATACATATATCTCAAATATATATATATATATTTCATATATATATATATACAAATGAAAGAAGCAACGGATTTAATAATAAACATCGGCGCGCAGTAGCCTTATGTTTCGGCTTACGCTGCGTATGCGCAATTTTTAACGCATTGCGCATACGCCACGTGTTACACAAGCCTTAGCAAGCGAAATTGTTGCGGATTGAATGAATCTATAATATATACATATGTATTATTATATATACTATATAAAATATATGTTAATATTCTATGAAGTAGAGCTTTAAAGAGTACCCGACTAGTAGATACCCAGCATACCTGTGATCGGCGCTGCATATATATACATATGTCTCTGGCATATATCTCTCTTATTTCATTTCCAAATCTCTTGCACAGGCATTGCACTCTGGCACTCTGGCACTCTGACAGCCTCGAAACTTATGCCCACAACTATTTTGGATGACTCATTCGGCCAGCCACGCCCCCTTGTCAGTGTGCCCCTTTTTGCCCAATTTCAGTCCATTTGACGTTTCAGTTGCTATTTTGAAACAATTGTGTCGGCATGTGTCATACTCGTTATTGCCAAGTTCTATATTATTATAATACTATATTCGAGTGTACCCAGGCGGATCTGCCTGTACTCAGCACATATGTATATATATATATCCTACAGAATCTCATATATATATACTTAGATAATGACATCTGCAGCTGATGACAATTTCTGGCCTTTCAAGTTCAGTTTTTAGCGCATCCAATTCCAAGCAGGGAAAATTCTATGAAGCATCTATGAAGCTTATATACCCTACATATGTGTATACCCTATATATATACCCTACATTAAATTTTGCGTATGTTTCTTTGTATTTAATATTATACTGTAAGCTTAAGAGAGGGAGAGAGAGAGAGGGAGATGCAACAGAGGGATAAGAGAGGTAAGAGAGATTAGAGATAGAGCCAAGGTGGAAAATAGGGAGAAAACAGACAGAGACAGATAGAAAGAGGTAGAGAGACAGAGCGAAAACTGTAGAGAGAGAGAGAGAGAGATGCAGAGAATAGTGAAAGAATATGTATAGAAAAGGAAGAAAAGAAAGAGATTTGTGGGATAGAAGTGAGATGAGAGATAGCTGAGGAAGAGATAAGAGAGAGATAGAGAGAAAGAGAGAGAGAAGAAAGTGATAAAGAGAGATGAAGGGAGAAAACAAGGGAGGAGAGCGAGAGAGAGATAAGAGTGAAATGATGATGCGACAGCTAAAGAGAGAGAGAGAGAGAGAGAAAGATAGAGTGAGAAAAGAGAAGAGAAGAGAATGGAAAATATAGTGAAAAATAGTTGAGAAAGAGAAGAGAAGAAAAGAGAATGTGAAATATAGTGAGAGATAGTTGAGAGAGAGAGAGAGAGAGAGAGAGAAGAGGAGAAAGACAGAGACTGCAGAGAGTATTATGACTTTATGACTTCCTGCCCCAAAAGCCAGATGTAGTCATAGCCAAGTGCGCCTGCAGCTCCACAGCGATAAGGACCTATTAAAGCATAGTCTAAGCTTTAGTCATACAATCGACGTCAACTTTGCTGACTAGTGTAAGTGAATCAAACAGTTAAAGCAATAGATAAGATTTTAGGAAATTCCTAAATGAAAATGTTTACACAATTTGCTTAGACATATATATATATATATATATATATATATATATATATATATATATATATATATATATATATATATATATATATGTATATATACATATATCTGATATATATTCTAATATTATATTACTTTTTGCATTTCGTATCGGAAAAGCGCTGGCAATGGCCGACTGCCAAAACAATTGAAGTAAGAATTGTGCTGCTTAAAGCCTTTCAACAAATTATTTATGCTTCAGGCGGAATGAGTAAAAAACAAGCCAGCATTGTGCAGTGGGGTGTGCCTGACTGCCTAATGCGCGCTCAGTCGGCTCAACTTGGGCAAAGGGCAGCAAAGAGAGAGAGAGAGAGAGAGAGAGAGAGAGAGTGAGAGAGAGAGAGAGAGAGAGAGAGAGAGAGAGAAAGAGAGATGACTGGAGCACATTTACCAAGCTATATATCAAGATCTTATATATCACGAGAGATTCTAGTACATATAATTCACGCCCCCAGTGGGCGTTGATGTATAGGCTTTAGTCAGCAATCCTTTATCAAGTTGGGTCTAGTTTAGCTCTACTCCAGAGATAGATATGACTAAAAAGGCTGAGTCACGCCCACTATATATGTCTATATAATATATAAGGGGTATATAGAACTAATTTGATATTCACAGGCCAATATACTCTTTACGCTCGCTGAGCGAGCACAGAGAGTGGAAAACAGAAGAAGAAAATTGCTAAAGACAAAATGCAAAATGTAAAATAGGAAATCGCTGAGGCGAACGCATTTTCATTCATGACTTGATTTTATTTATGTGATTGCAGAGCGCGGGCGTCTATATAGCTCGGTACATAGAATAGATATAGCAACAGCTTACCTGTGTACATATGTATATATGTATGTATATGCATATATGTATATGGCTGATCGTAATGAGCAATTGCCCAACAATTGCCATGCACTTGTGGCTGTCAGCCAAACGGCGAGCAGCTAGAAACAATGCAATTCGAATTTTGTTTAATTAACGTACTCAAATCGTATATACATATATATAGAATATATGTATATATGTTGTACACATTCTGTATAGACAGGCATTTTATTTATGATATCGCTGTGACAAGCCAAGGCAGCTGGGCACGCGCCCTAAACGCACTTCAGATATAGCCTGAGAGCCAGATATCGCAGGCCCAGCATAAGCCAATGGGCGGGATAGCGAGTAGAAGGCGTGGTAGTCTAGGAGTAACAATCGATGGAGACTTTGGCCTTTGGCGACTAGTCTGAGAGAGTGAGAGAGTCAGAGAGTTAGTTAAGCCAACGAGAAGTTCTGCCTCAGGTACAGGGTATATCTGAGTCGAGTACGTCCGCTTAAAGCGCGCTAAACTGTTGCTTTCTTCACTTTTTGACTTATGTCTAAAGCAACTGACTTACGTATACCTATATAATACATATATATATATACATATATAATATATATAAATAATATATAGTATATATAGTTTATCTCGTTTGCGGGGAGTCGAAACGTTGATCACTTGCTACCCTGATGGCACAATCTATTTTTGATTGTCTTCGAGACTATATAGTTTCTATATAGCCGGCGCTCACTTCCGGTTCGCAAAGGGGCGCAACTCGTCTATGTCTGCGTCTGTGTATGTGTGTGGGCGTGGCATAGCAACAGCTGCATTTACTTTGCTTCACCTTTCTCACAGTTCGATTTGCATCTTCGCACCGATCCGTTATTCTGATTGGCTTTGCGGTTATCTATAGCCGCCGCCGGCAGATCTCATAGCCCCGGCGACCAAATTCTAACCCCAGCGATGCAGCGGAGCGCAACGAACGCTTTCGGAACGGAATTCCCTTGGCTCAAGTCGCGAGCGAAGTCGTGAACATTTTGCATATTCTTTGCCTTGCCCTTTCGCTGAGTTCACTTTTGGTTTTCCCTTCTTAAGTGGCAGGTGCTTCACACTTCGTCGTCTTCTTCTTCTTCTTCCTCTTCTTCTACTTCTTTTGTTGTTGATGTCCAAGACCAATTGGCCATAAAGAGTTAATGGCGCTTTTATAGTCCAGCTAAACAGTTGTTAATGCCCACAGCTGCGACTCATGCTGACTGCGATGAGACGTTAGAGAACACTAAAGCTAATCAAATATAATTGCCAGCCAGTAAAACGTTGCGGAAAATGATATAAAGGGAGGATGATATAAAGGCTGCCATGGGCCGAAAGTAGATCCTAGCTCTTAAGGATAAACATAACAAGGAAGAAAATTCAGCTGAAGCCAGTAAAACGTTACGGTATACGTTGCACAGAGGAACTACATAAGAGAAGAGCCAACAAAATACTACATTCTAGAGAAAACTAGAACTGAAAAGCTGCAGAGAAATTGTCTTTGATCTTAAAGGAAATTTGCATTGCAGTCAGTAAAACGTTACGGCATATGAGGCAATGGGAGACATGCAAAAATTTGCAAACTGCAGATCTAGTCAAGCTCTACAGAAGTAGTCAAAGGTTAAGTAAAGTTCGCTGCTTAGCCAGTAAAACGTTACGGTATAGAGGGTAAAGATACAATAAAATGCATTCCAAACAGTGTCTAAGGAAGGGAGTTACCTGCTTTTGCTTAGGCTCGGTTCGCAGCGGTTGGGTTTTCCATTTCCATTCTTTATTTACAAAAATGAAGAAAACAAGAAAAGAAAAGTAATTATGAAGTTTTCGTATGCATGGAGTTGATAGAGTTTCTCATCAGCTGCTGATTAATATCGTCTGCCTTATCATTGCATTGTCTAAAATTAAAGAAACAAAAGTGTTGAGCGCAGACGAGTGTGGCAAGGGAGAGCGACAGAGCGACAGACCGAGAGAGTCGGCTGTGAACGGCTGTGGCTGCATGAGAGAGCATGAGAATGTGTATGTGTGTGAGGGTCTGCTCCGCTGCTATAAAAAGAAAGCGCGCTCGCCGTCAGCGCTCACTTTTTGGTGGCAGCTACCAAAACGTTGTACAGGCAAACAGCAAAGAGTTTCATCAAAACTAAATCATAAGAAAGATAAATCTGAAATTGTTTCGTGCTATATTTTTTTTTAAATATATAAATATAAGAAGTGCTGCAATATAGTGAAGTATTCAAAGTACACATACATACATATATTGCCCAAGTTCAAGTGCATTTGCATTGGAGTGAGAGTACGTAGTGCAAAGGAATTCCATAAACAACAGCAACAAGCTGAAGAGAAGCCGCCGCCGCAGCAGCAGCAGCAGCAGCATCAACAAAACACGCAATACAAAAACAGAAACAAATCTATTTTAAAAAACATACGAAAATAAGAAACAAACGTGAGTGTTAAATTGCAGCGTTCCAGCGTTTGCCGCCATATTCGAACTGCCATCCTGTTGCCGTTGCCATTTTGTGCCGCCAGCTGTCGACTGTGCGAAAGTTATCGATAGGCGACAGGCGACAGGCAAAAAAAGTTCATATGCTGCAAAAGGGGAAATGGGCATGGGAAATGTGGCAGGGGCAAGTGTAATTTACAGTGGGAAAAAACGCAAGACACAAAAACAAAAAGGCCAGTGGCAGAGCGACGGCAGCGGAAAAACGAAAATTTTCTAGTTTATGCAGCTGGAACCTTGGCACTGCGCATGCGTACCAGCCTACGCCAGAGTCAAGAGTTCAGCCCAGGTGGCAGCGCTCTATTTTCTCTCTCTCTCTCTCTTTGTGTGTGTGTGTGTGTGTGTGTGTGCTTTTTTCTCTTCATTTTTTTATTGCTTTAGCTGCGAGTAATTTAACTTTGCTTCTTTACTTCTTTCTTTTGGGGCAGCTCTGTTTTTATTTTCAACCGTTTTTTTGGGTCTGACTGTGGGTCACAAAAGAAATGCTAAATAATAATAAGAGGAAAAAAAATATTGTGTAGCAATGGCAGGGCGAAACACAATGGGCGCTCAAACGAAGCAAATTTTCATTGTTATTATTGTTGTTGTTGTTGCTGCGGTTGTCTGCGAGAGTAGCGTTTCTTTTCCGTTTAGTTGTTTGTTGTGGTTTTGTTTCATTTTCTACTTCTTTTTTTTTTTTTTTTTTTTGCAAGAGCTAAAATTTCGCAAACTTTAATTGGCCTTTATTTACGTTTACATTTACATTTACGTTTACATTTGCAGTACCCGAGAAACGTTTGCTTTTGTTGCTGCTTTTTTGTTGCTGGCAAACCTGAGGTTCAACTTCTCAAATTGAGATCGCGACCATCTGTGGTGATACGTGTGAGTCTTATACGGGACAACGCCGTCAATTCCAGCGCAGGCTTTTCCAAGTAATTTACAAAACTGCAAGAACAACAACAGCAAAACGAACCAAATCCCATTAACAAAATGACCGATGTATCGCATGAGTTGGGCGCCCTACGCTTTGTAGTGGTAAGTAATGTGCTCTAAACTAAACCAAATAATATATATACAAATTAGCATCACGAACAAACAAAATCTAGCAATTGGCCGCTTTGCCGTTATTGGGATTCAAACCCAAATAAGAACTAGATCTTTAGAGATGGTCTCGATAGTAAGCTGCACTCAAGCCTCACAAATATCGATACTTGCACTCCTCCTGTATCGATTCCAGCTCAAATTCAAATAATTTGTAGATCCTTAGAGATGTGCTCGAGATTAAACTAATTCCCGCATACAATTATCGAAACGGCTTTTGTGCACTAAAAAAAAAAAAACTCCATTTAAATATTAGGGCTAATTAGCTAAAAATTTGACCGCCTTTTAACAAAAGGCATTTGCGGAATGTGGCGCACAGACTAGAGAAAAACCAAAATATATTTAAAAAAGAGAAATTTTCCCATTTTTTATTTTTATAATTCCCATGAGCATTATAATTGTATTGTATTATTGTTATATTGCGAATATATCTCGTGCGACAAATGCCTTCAAATTATTTATGAGCGAAAACGAAGAAAAATAAGAAAAATGTCAGATGGCAGCGAACGTTGGTATGAAATAGCGAAAAAAGCGGCGCGATTAAAAATCGTTCAAATGAAATAACATAAATTTCCAAGTTATTTTGTGAAAACTGTTTTCAATTTTGTGTGTCTTTGCTTTAATTTGTCGCCAAATGAATTACCAAAAGAGCAGAGATATGTGTATATGTATATATTCATTCTATATATATATATATATATATATATATATATATATATATATATGTATATATATATATATATATATACATATATATATATATATATATATATATATATATATGTATGTATGTATGTATGTATGTATGTATGTATATATGTATTGGCTGACAAAAGAAACAAATTTTTTGTCGCACTGTGCAAAAGATCAAAACACGGAAAAATTCTTGGCAATGACCATCGTTTGAGTTGAAATAGCAATGTTATGTAGCCTTATGTATTCTATATATATATACATATACATTTATATACTTAGATATGTATGTATATGTATGAAATACGACGACTTCTGCTGAGTGACAGCAACAAATCGAAATGTTTTTAGCTTCAAAATAATACTATGTACTAAAAAATACTATCGCAGATGACAGTCGATATGCGCAACCTCTTCGTCGCCTGCGCCTGCCACTCGCCACTCACTGACTGACTCATTTGAGCCGTTTCGGTTCATTGGCTCGCCCATAAATTGAGCCAGTTAATGCAGTTGCCAAATCGAAGATGCGAATATCCTAGTAAATTTTGCAATTTCATACATTCGCTTGGCTTCACGTGTTGACTTTTATTATTATTATATTTATTATGGCTTGTATTATTATGTCGCAGCATGTGACAAAAACGCAATTTTCATTTCAATTGAAATTTATGCATTTTCTCATCAAAGACTTTCACCTGATGCAAATTTACTGACAAATATATGCACAAATACAAACATAAATACATGTGTGTGTGTGTAGCTGTGTTGTTGTGCAGGCAGAGCATAGTGAATATATAAGTTTTTGGCAATTGGCAAATTCGTTTGCTTAACATTTTCATTCATTGGGTGGACTTGATGCGCATTTCATTTATTTATTTTTGTTATCGAATATATGAATGAAAGATCATGAAACAAATGAGCTGGCGTCAGCCAAATTGATTATTGACAACAACGTCATTGGCTTGGGTAACATTTATTTTCGCTCTTTATTAATCAAAATTCAACAAAGACATAAATATAGAGAGAGATAGAAAGGAGGAAAGAAAAACAATTTTACTTATGTGTATATAGATACATATATGTATATAGTATGTATTTCACTCAGAACATGTTTTGGGCAAACAAAAATACGTTAGCAAAAATTGGCCATGAAGGTCGTTCGTTGGTTTTTAATTTTAATTCTATTTATTTAGTTTGCTCGCTTGTTTTTTTTTTATGAAATTTTATTTCTTTTGTGTCTGGGATTGAGGAAGTGTAGTGTAGTAGTGCTTTATACGAATTCTCGTTCGTTCTCATCAAAAGTTTGTTTTTATTTATGGGCCGACATTTGCGCATTCCTTTCGTCCCATTTGCTTGTACACTAAGTATATATATATATATATATAGTATAAGTATATATATATGGTATAGAGAGAAGAGTACATATGTTTGCACACATGTGCGGGTTGCTCATGGCTAAAGCATTTTGCATTTATTAAATGAAAAATTAAAGAACATGTAAATTTGTTGTTATTTAATTACAGCTCATTAATTAAACAACTTGCCACGTGTCCGTTATTCAATTCAAAATTTCGAATGTGCCGCCAATTCACACTGAAAAATGGTTGGCAACGCGACCTAGTTTATGAACAGCCTGGTAGCTCTTGCTTGAACGAGATCAGGCTTAAAACATTTAACAGTCTGGCAGCGCCTAAAGTTAATCTAAAGTTATTCATTTGCAGCGCTTCGATCAAAAGAATTTATTAAATAACATGTATAATTGTAAATATTCAATTAAATTTCTTTGGTTAAGCTAGTCTTAGCTTGTTGAATTAGGATTTGAAAATTTCAAATATGCCGCCAAGTCAAACTTAAACTAACCTAACTGTCTGGCAGCTTCTGATGCAGCTTGAATGTTATTTAGATTCCCCAATGCGAAGAACTTTGAATGATTTGAATTGCTATCATTTGAATATATACAATTAAATTAACCAAGAAAACATATACCATCAACCCATAACGAACAATAGTTGGGAATGCCAGTAACCAGTTTAGAGCAGCCAACAGTCTGGTAACTCTGGCGCGAGCTTGAATCTTTTTTAGGCTTCACTTGGGTCAGTGTCTTGACTGAAAGAATTTGTATTTGGCTTATTGCAGGACTCGCCGCTATCATCGAAGGTGGCCATGTTTAACAATCAGGCGACACAGCACAAGCAGTCGCAGTTATTGAACCCGTTCTCGCACGATGGCCGCGCCTCGTCGCCAAAGCCAACCTTCTCCAAGGATCAGTATGGAAAGCCGCTGGCCGGCAGTCTGACAGAGATGCGTGGCCAGAAGGCCAACATGCATGTGATGAAGGAGATGCTGGAGCTGTGCCAGATCATTGACTCCGAGGGCTACCAAGTGAAGGACGAGCCCACCATGCGCGTCATCCCATTTGGCGAGTTGTTCAACGTAAATACTCAGCTCCCATTTGCCTCCAGAAACCAGTTTCACCCAATCATTCGCTTCTCCAGATCTACAACTACATTTCGGACAAAGTGGTTGGTATCCTGCTGCGCGCCCGCAAGCACAAGCTGCTGGACTTCGAGGGCGAGATGCTCTATCAGCGACGCGATGACGACGTGCCCATCTTCCTGCTGCGACCCATCGTGGAAATACGGCGCGAGTTGAATGCCAAGGTTGAGGAGATCAAGCGCGGCGCCAGTCCGGCGCCCCAGTCGACATCGGTGCTGCTGGACAAATCTGCGCACGAGCAGAACCTGAAAGTGCTGGAGGAGAAGCGTCGCGTGTCCAAGTCACGCACACCCTCGCCGGCCGTCAAATCGAAATCCAAATCACCTTCGCCTGCAGTTGAAGCAGCTCCCGCTGCAGCTGCAGCTGCAGTTGTAGCAGCTCCCGCTGCAGTTGCAGTCGCAGCTCCCGCTGCACCTACACCTGCTGCAGCACCAGCCGAGGCAACTGTGCCCACTGTGGTCATCGACCAGCCAGCTGCAGTTGAGGAAGTTACACCAGCAGCTACAGTAGAGCAGCCGCAGCCGGCAAGTGAATCCCAAACGGATGCAGTGCCTCCAGAAGCTGCTCCAGTTGCTGCCGCTCCAGTTGAAGCCTCGAATGAATTGCCCACAATTGTTATTGAAGCCAGCGCTACATTTGTGCGCACGGTCAGCGTGGAGCAGGTTCCAGAACAGGTTTCGGCCGAGCCGGTGTCAGAGCAGGCGCCAGAGCAGGTGGTAACTGCCGAGAACGCCTAGAGGAAAGAGAGAGAGAGAGAGGAGACGGAGTTCAACAACCGGACTTACGAGAACGTTTCGAAAGAATTCGCAAACTAGTAAAGCGGCAGCTTTAAATTGCAGTAATCTAGATTTAAAGCATAGTTTAACTTTATAATTAGGTGTTTAAACAGCACTGAAGACACTAAAAGAGGAAAAGAAAAACAAAGGAAGAGAGAGGGAGAGAGCAACTATTTATAAACGCATAATGAAAAATATACATACATACATACATAAATAAATATATAAAGTAAATGTAATACAATATATAGACACAGTATTATATAAATTTCATACTTATTAATGCATGATTATTATATAATATGTTGGCAGTAGTTTAATAAAATATCTAAATCAAAATTGATATTCAAACTTTCGTTCGTGGCGTTGCCACATCGCAACGCCCACGAGCGCATCTGACGTGTGTCTGGCAGCACTTTCTGACCACAATCAGCTGTCGAGTACCGCATTTTGCATTTGATAAATGCGACGGTCATTTCTTTGCAACAGACTCCCACGATCGGTCGATAGATAATGAGAAAGTTTGCAGCATTTGCATGCGGCACCGGCGCCGGCTTCGCCGCATACTATTTCCAAAAGCTGCGCGATCCACTGCAGGCAGTGCACAATTCGTGGACGAACAGCGAGAGACATATTAGCGAGTGCGCCCTGTGGGACAGCAATTGGGACTTTCGCGACCCCAAGAGCTTGTCGCGGCCCATGAAGAACGACAAGCCGCAAGAACAGAATCGCTATAACACCGATTTGGAAAAGAATGTATCGAAATGTGCACGCCACATTGTATTAATACGGCACGGCGAGTATCTAGACGTGGGCGAAACGGACGACACGCATCATCTAACGGATCGCGGTCGCCTGCAGGCCAAATATACGGGCAAACGACTGCACGAGATGGGCATCAAGTGGGACAAGGTGATTGCCTCAAACATGGTTCGTGCCCAGGAAACAGCAGAGATTATACTCAACGAGATCGACTTCGACAAGGACAAGGTGAAAAACTGTTCGTATTTGCGTGAAGGAGCACCGATACCGCCGCAGCCACCTGTTGGCCACTGGAAGCCGGAAGCCTCGGTAGGTAATCGCAACAGAATTGTACAATGTTAATCTGACTATTCTTCGATGGCGAGCGACCTTTAAAGACTGATTTTAACCCCTTTCTAATTTGACTTCACTTGCAGCAGTTTTTCCGGGACGGTGCAAGGATCGAGGCCGCTTTTCGACGCTATTTCCACCGTGCCTTACCCGACCAGGAGAAGGAGAGCTATACGTTGATCGTTGGACATGGCAACGTAATACGTTATTTCGTTTGCCGCGCCTTGCAGTTCCCGCCTGAGGCTTGGTTGCGCATCAGCATTAATCATGCCTCAATCACATGGCTAACGATTAGTCCGTCCGGGAATGTGTCCATCAAATATTTGGGTGATACCGGCTTTATGCCCGCCAAACATCTGACCAATCGTATACCACGCGATGCTAAGAACGTTGTCTAGTTATAATCTCAAGGCGTATTCTCTGTATTCCTTCCCACAAGGCCGGTTTGCAGCTCCAACAATCAGTATGCATAAACACATACAAATACTGTTGTCCACTATAAAGACTATTTTTTTGCTATTTCAAAATAAATAAAATCTAATAAATGAATTTGAAAATGTTTGCTAATAATTCATACAATACGTCTGCTATTTTTTTATACCCTCTTTTATTTTGTTTTTACCAAATTGATTTATTTTCGATATTGAAGTCGACTAAAAGTGCGCCATATTTGCGATAGTTGGCGCAAGTGCTGACTATCGATATTTGCGCCAACTATCAGCAAGCTGCTGGAGTCGATATTTGCGCTAATTATCAAGCTGCTGGCTATCGATATTCGCGCCAACTATCAGTATTTGAGTGTCGGCGACTATTAGCAAGCTGCTGGCTATCGATATTGCATGCACGCATGCGAATCCTGAAAAACATGCGATTGTTGTTGCCTGTCAGTTTGCATGCCAAAATATGCAGAATTTCTTGTTGTTCCAGTGGACATTTTTATTATGGCTGCCACACTTTCATGAATGCAGCCGGCACTGGAACTTTGCTGTTTACTGTTAAATACTGTAAAGCAAAAGAAAATAACAAAAAACCGACAGCATGGCGGATAAAAAACTTAAATTGTCTTTACGGAATGCACATTCTATAAGCAATAGAGACAATGATCTTCTGCTGCCAATTGTGGCAAAGAAGTCGCGACGTGTGAAACGGAAATTGCTGGAAAGAAAAATACAGCACAACTGGAAAGAAGAGGAAATTCACCGTTTGATTGCCGCCGTGGAGATGGAGCCATCCATCTGGATGGAAGGACCCCAGCAGTACAAGTCGACTCGCAAACACTGCTGGAACGCTGTGGTCGCTCAACTGGCTATCCCTGATGTCGACGTGAACGAGGCCAAGACCAAGTGGTCCTCGCTGCGCGTCACCTTTCGCCTTAACCTAAGCAAGATGAACAGCAGCTCGGCGAACGGCAACGCTGTGGTCTGGCGCTATTTCAACCAGATGTCCTTCCTGAACTCCAGCTACCTGGCGCCTCAAGCAAACGTAGTGGTAGACTAGCTCCCTTGCATTTTCCTGGCATTCCGATTGATTATGATTAACGCCTTTTTCGCTTGCAGCACAAGGAGGAGTCGGCGACACCGGTGCAGAGTCCGCCGTTCAAGCGACGACGCACACGTGGCCAGACAGCTCCAGACTACACTTGCCCGATGACGACGACGACCACGAACCATTCCTCTCAAGCACCTGCATCTAACTCGCCTGATCCGGTCCCGACAACCTCTGACGACGTTCCGGGCAGTCCGAGGTCCTCTTCGTCGCCAGCAGTAGGTTTGTCCACTCCGGCTCTTGCGCCCATGTCGCATGTGGCCGCCGTGCTAAACGACGCTGCTGGTGATGCCTGCTCCAAAGCGGACGCCAATGGTGCCTTCTGTGATTACCTTCTCTCCGAAATGCAGACACTCTCCGTGGAGCAGGCGCGCGCGCTGCGGCAGCACCTGACGCGCACCCTGCTCAACTTCATGGAGCAAGTGCTGGAGATGTAACTGCAGATACCTCGCCCACACAGCAGCCACCTGAGCTGAGCTAAGCCAAACAATCCCTCTTAAGACTTACTCCTAGTTAAGGACCCAATAAAATATCGTTTAGACTACCAGAAATATATTTGTAAACACTTAAGCTATGTGGGCTTGAGCACCTGCTGCAGCCGCTGGAGGCATTTGCGGATACCCACGTCCTCGCCGGCGCCGCGCTTCAGCTCGACGCCGAGCGCCTGCTCGCGCACGAAGCCCACGAGCGGCGCCACCAGTTGCGGGGCACGCTCCGCCAGCTTGATGAGCATCTGGAAGTAGAAGTAGGTGCAGTGGGCCAAGTGCTTCTCGGCCAGGGCTCGTATGTCAGCCGCGCAGGCGTCGCGGGCGGCCGTCGAGCGCTTGAACTGGGCGGACTTGACGAGAGCCGCGTAGAGATTGAGCACCTGGACGCGACTGGGCTCCAGCTCGCCAACGAACATGATGTGCTCGAGCAGCGGCACGTGGGTCGCTCGCAGCAGCGTAAGCAGCTGCGCCTCCGGCTGGGCGCCCGACTCCAGGTCGTCCAGGCCCACGAAGAGCTGCTGCAGCAGTGTGAGCAGGAGACCCACATGGGTGCCCGCCTGGCTGCGCTGCACGGCCAGGAACTGGCTGGCCAGATGCTGGAGCACGAACTGCGCCAGCTCGCCATCCGCGTCCGACTGCAGGAGCGTGGCATAGGGACGCGCCAGCAGCTTCACGTTGCTCGAGAAGCCAAAGTACGGGGTCCAGTGGAGCACGAGCTGCTCCAGCGTGCGGTTGAGATACGCGTCCGTGCGATACGGCAGCCGTCCGATGCCCTGCAGCAGCACCGGAAATATCTTGTGCACGAGCTGCGGCAGCCGACCCTCGGGCGGCGTGCCCGCCTGCAGCTGGGTGGTGAGCAGGAACCGCACCATGGCCAGGTGAAAGAAGCAGCTGGGCTTCGACCGGACATAGCACAGCGTCGGACAGTTATAGATGACGATCGCCAAAAAGTTGTAGAAGCGGGCGCCCAGCTCGGGCCGGCTCTGGGGCGCCAGCCACTGCTCGAAGCGAGCCACGTAGCCGTGGAGCTTGTGGCTGAGCTGCATGCGCACATGGGCAAGCGCCTCCTGCTGCTGTGCGCGCCTGCCCAGGGCGCCGAAGAAGGTGCAGAGTGGCTCCCGGTCCCGCGTCAGCGAGCCGGCGTCCAAGTCCAAGGCACGGAACTCCTCCAGCTGGACGAGGAACGGATTCAGTGCGAGCACCGCCTCGTGCTGGGCATTGAGCAGCACTAACGACTTGATCCACACCTGGATGACGAGTACACTGGCCGGCTGTTGACCACCCGATGACGATGCGGAGTCCCTTAGCACGTGGAGCAGCAGCTGAGCACTGGCAGCCGTATTGGCCGGCTCGGCACCTTGCAGCAGGCACTCAAGCAGCTTCTTATCCTTGTCGAGGGCCACAAAGTCGGCGGCCAGCTGTGGCAGCCAGGGGCTGTAGCCGTTCACGTACTGCGCGCGCAGCTGCGGCAGCACGTGCTGCTGCAGTGCGTCCCACATGCTGGCGGACATGTTGGCCTTCAGTTTCTGGGCCAGCAAGTGGAGGGCCTGCCACACACGCTCCTGGGCCGCCTGCGCGCTGTGCTCGATGTAGTGGGTCAGCCAGGGCGCGAGCAGCAGCTGCTCGCCACGCGCAAAGTCGTCCGCCAGCTCGAAGATGGGCTGCAGCGCCGCTGCATAGATGCCGCCCACGTCAGGATCATTGCGCACAGCCGCCAGCTGGGCGAGCAGCTTGCCCACGTACTCGTCCAAAGGCTGGCGACGTTGGGCGTGCAGCAGCAGCAGAGCCATGTGACCCTTGGCCGCCAGCTGGCGGCGAGTTGGGGGCAGCTTGTCTAGGGTCAGGCAGAGCAGCATCTCGCGCAGCTTAGGAGCCAGCTCAGTGAACTCGCCGTAGCTGAGCAGCAGGCAAAGGAACAGCTCGATCACGTGGTGTATGCCCGACTCGTTGAGGGCGAGCAGCTTCGCCGCGCTGAATTTGCTGAAGATGCGTCCGAGGAGCTTCTGCGCCTGGTTCGCGCGACCAAGTGCGGGCAGCTGTTGCAGTGTCTTGCCCAGCAGCAGGGCGAACAGCGTGAAGCTGCTCAGATTCAAGTCGTCCAGCTGTGGCCTGGCCAACAGCGCACGATAGCGCTCCAAGTAGGCCGATCCGCTGGCACATATCAGCGGCAGCTGATCCAGCTGCGACTGCGCGCTGAAGCTGCAGTTGAGCGAACGATGCATACACTCCCACAGCTGGCAGAGCACATCCGTGTCGGGCTGACCCCAGTGCAGCTGCAGCGGCGCCAGCAGACAGAGATAGACGCGCCGCTGCTGCTCGTCCGGCTGGCTGGCGAGGAACTGCCGCAGCAGGCAGCCAGTCTGGAAGAGCTCTGCGGCCACAGGCGTCGGCTGAAGCAGCTGCACGCCGCACGCATCGTATCCGGCCAAGCGCGCCAGACTGAGGCGCAGCCAAACATAGAACTCGTGATAGGCCAGCGTAGACGCCGCATCCACTGAAATATAGAGATCATGCTAAGCTCTGGCGGATGGGCAATTGCTTGACTTTCAGATTCTTACGCTGCTTTCTGTGCCGCTGCATGGCTCTGTGCAGCAATGGCCAGAAGCCAGTGTCCGCATCCGCATCTGCATGTTGCTGGTGCTGCAGCATCAGCCACAGCTCCTTGTTGCAGCGACACATAAAGGCCGACGTGTGCAGCAGCTCAGCGCTGTGCTTGCTTTTGTAATAGAAGCTGGCGCAGAGCACCAAGTCATCCAATGTGCGCTCCAGCTGCGACAGGTACGTGAGCTGGACAGTCGCGTCGAGCTGCTGCAGTTTGTTCAGCAGGCAGAGGTCGAGCAGACGCCACTCGAGTGCTCCGTGATGGAAGTGGTAGGCGGGCGCCTGACACTCATTGCCCTTGGCGTGCTCCGCAAAATACAGAATACGCCAGGTATCCGCATCCAGGCAGCTGTTAATGAGTCCACGCAGCTGGATAATGGCTGGCGACAGCAGCTGGAACTGCTGTTCGTCCACCTCGTGCAGCAACAAGTGATAATAATGGGTCACCTGCTGACGCGCCCTGTACCAGCTGCTGGCTGCATGCAGCGAGGACTTCGACTGCAGTTGCTGCTGCCCTGCCACGGCGGCGCTGAGCTTCTGTATATTCTTGCTAAGCAGCAGATAAATATATTTACTATATATATAAATATATCTGTGTGTTACTCACCATGCTTCACCATGCACGTAACGCAAGACGGCGCATACTCTCAGCTGTTCCGGCTCAAAGTCGAAGCACAGCCTTTCCAACTGGCTGCGTGGCACCGGCGCTCTCAGCGCATAACCATTTCGCACAAAACTATGTGGGGGAAATTCTGTGTGTGTCTTAATCGTGTCCCGCCCACCGCAGTTGAACTCGGGCAGCAACTCTAGCATACACTCATCATCATCCTGATCAAACTGCTCTGCTTGCTCTGTCGGTGTCGGTGGCTTTTGTGTTGCTTGCAAAAAGGCTGTGAGTATATCCTCATCGTCATCCGACTGGAATAGATCATAGTCCATTCTAGCTGCTAGCGATCACCGGATATTCAAATACGTTGACCCTTCGCTATGCTAATTCCATTTCCCACTGAGATCAACTTTATTTTATATATATGGACAATATGTATCAATATAAACAATTTCAAAGCGCCGATATTGCAATCGCGGCACGGTTTAGAATACTATCGGCACTATCGATACTTTGGAAGAAACCATCGTTTGACTTGGAAAAAATACCATCGATTGTTTTAAAAATACCGTCGATTTTTAATGAAGCAGACTATCGGCAGTACTCCTTTTTTATTTGCGGTACGATTATCAATCATTTACAATCTATTTCAAGTATTTTAGTTTAAATATATTTGATAATTTTTGACGATATTTATTTAGAACAGAACAAAATATTAATGGATTCCGGTACAAAAAATGGTTCCAGATTAATCGCTCCGATAATGAACCAACGGCTTATCGATGTGCGGTCAATTGTATCGGCATCGAGTCTCATTGTGTTGGTGCATGACAAAGTAAAGTGCTTCTGAACAAAGTTAACTTAAGCTATTTAAAATGGAAGTCGACGAAGATGAATTCGAAGTACCATCCAGCAGTAGCAAGGGAGAAAAGAAACGGTTTGAAGTTAAAAAGGTAAATGTCAATAATTTGTACATGTGCAAAACGTTTTTCTTGTATTAAAAAAAACATACAAAATGGCGAATGCAATGCGTGAAACTAATTTTTCTTTTATGCCATATTTTCGCTCCTTTCAGTGGAATGCTGTAGCACTATGGGCATGGGGTGAGTCCGCTTCTTAACCAATATATAACGTAAATTTACCAGAAAATAAAAAATAATTACTTTATGCAGATATCGTTGTGGACAACTGCGCTATTTGCCGGAACCACATAATGGACTTATGCATTGAATGCCAAGCAAATCAGGCATCAGCCACGAGTGAGGAGTGCACCGTCGCCTGGGGCGTTTGTAATCACGCTTTTCATTTCCATTGCATTTCTCGTTGGCTGAAGACACGCCAGGTCTGCCCGCTTGATAATCGCGAATGGGACTTCCAGAAGTACGGTCATTAAGACTTGCAACACTCAAAAAACTACACAGCAACACCAACACACAAACACATACACACAAACACATACACACAAACACATACACACAAATACACATACACACAAAAACACACTATATAATATAAACGTCCTTCAAACAAAGAAAAACAATCCGTTAATCGGATATTGACGTTGACGGGTATTATTGGTGTTCGGAGGCAGAAGACGAACACCTTAATCTATATTACTCATAAGTTAAACGACACAATTTTGTTTAATTTAATAAAATTGCGTGTTTCACACAAGGTCGGCTTTTGTATTTATAAAAGACACATGAAACGTGTTTTGGCGCTCGCTTTCAATTGTTTACAGCTGCCAAATCGTGGAAGTTGAAAGTTCGCTGGAACTAACTGTAACGACACTGTTGTTAGTCTTTAGCGAGTTCACAATAGGCGAGCACAGACCTGCCACTCTAGCCACTGAAAAAAAAAAACAGCCCAGAGCTTCCCCGAGTGTGCACAAAGAGGCAGGCTAAGAAGTATTGAAAAGAAATGCAAACCTATTTTTTTTTTTAATTTATTGTTATTATGAATGTATGCGCTGCTGCTGTGCACAAGAATGCACAGCACAATTACATGTGAATCAGTATGTTCGTATATATTAATAAAAAAAAAGATAATTTTAAAAATTATATTGAATAAAACTAGCTAATGCTCCGGCGCGCACTTGCTATGAACTGCATACTTGGCTATCCCTTGCGATGCGAGGAGCTGCGCCTTCCAGGCAGAGCTGCACGCCGGCCATTGCACTTATGTATGTATGTATGTATGTACATATGTATATATGTATGTATGTAAGTTGATACATATGTATGTGTATGTATATTTACTTGTATGTACTTGATGTATTTGTAAATATGGTATAATCGTTTTTCTATCGACTAATTAATATGCTACACTTAACAGATCAAACTTAGTTGATAAACACAAAAAAAGTAATATAATTATGCAAAGGGGGTTTTGCAGGGCCAAATACATATTTGCATGTGTGTGTGTATTTATGTGTTTACTATGCGTAAATTTAAATTATTAATAATAAATTAAAACTAACAGCATGAACTGCACAAAAGGTCAATGAATTTAGTGTGCCTAGGCTCACAAAATTTGCCGTAATTGCATACATACGCACATGCAAACACATACATGTGTGTATGGATGCATGCATGTGTGTATGCATGTTCTGCCAACAACATAACGAACGAAAGAAGTAGAAATACAAAATGGTGCAAGAAGTAACTGTTTCGCATCATCAAACTTGTTGTTGTTCTATTGTGTTCAATTTGCAGCGTTTATTTTTGTTGTTTGTTATTTTTTAAATATATGTTTATCTTTTTAGTTGTAATTTAAATAAATTTTATATGTATATATATGTATGTATGTATATATACACATATATACATATATATTAGATATATATATATATATATTTATTTTTATTTTATTTATTTTTCGTATTTTTCTTTATATACAATTATTTTTCTCTGTGTAAAATGAATTTTGGTTTGCTAATGCTTGGATGCATTTTTTCTTTGTTTATATATAATATATATATATATGTATATGTATATACCTATATAAGTATGTATATTTATAGGCGCTGTGTAAATTGAGTTCGGATGCATATATATATATATATATATATATATATATATATATATATATATAATATTGCTTTTGTTGCTATTGTTTGCTTCTATTGTTGTTCTCTTTTTTCCGCCCTACTTTGTTGGCTTAAATATTGTTTGTTTACTCTTCCCATATACACATATGGTTTATAATTCATGTATATTTTTTTCTTTTTAATATATTTTATAAATTTAACTTTAGTTGTAAGGCGTCTAAAACCGCTGCTAATTGCGTTTGTGTCTGTGTGTGGATGTAAGTTTCTGTGTGTGTATTGATGTGCATTGCATTTAGAATATATTTGTTGTTATATATATATATAAGTGGGAGTGAGACCAAGAGAGAGAGAGAGAGAGAGAGCAGTTTTGCCGTTTGCTTATACTCCTCTCCTGCTTCAATCAAAGGCAATTTTCATATTCCTTGCTCTTCTTCCTCCAACTGTTGTCGGCTCTGCTTTGCGGCTGCTGCCTTGGGCTGCACTGTATGTAGTTGTTGTTGCTTGTGTTGTTGTTGTTGCTCCAGTGGCCGTTGCACTGATTTACTTTGCTTTGCATTGCTTTGTTAACCGTTATATTTCGTTTCGTTTCGTTTTCTTTGCTTGTTGTTGTTGTTTGCATTTTAACTGTACATGATTTGTATGCGTTTTAATTCTATTCTTAATTTTTTAACTATGTTGTTGCTGCTGCTGTTGTTGTTACTATTGTAATTATTATTGATGTTATTATTATTATTATTAAGCTTATTATCATTAACACCACCACCACCAACTGCAACAATTTGTTTAACACACGCTTTCGTGCTACATTTATGCTTTAAATATCCATCTGCAATGCCAAGAGAGAGAGAGAGAGAGAGAGAGAGAGAGAGAGAGAGAGAGAGAGAGAGAGAAAGAAATAGAGAAATAGAGAGAGAGAAAGAGTGGGAGAAAAATAGAAAAAGCAAAAAAGAAATGTATAATCAAATATATGCTAAAAAGCAGACTTATTTTGTTGGGTACTGCTATACTACGCCAAACTGTTATACTCAGCTTTACGCTATGGGAACAAACGGACATGGGAGACTCTCATACTCATACAGAGTTACCAGATCTTTTGGAAGCATACACACACCTGCAGACGACACCTAACGCTAACTTAGGAGGGGAGGGCGGTGGGCGGCAGCTCCAGAGCTAGCAGCAGGCAAGGGCAGACTGCAGTTGTTGCAGTTGTTGTTGGCAATGGCAGCAGCACAGTCAATTCGCATAGAGATCAGTCGTTGGTTATTTGTTGCTATGTTGCTGTTGTTGCTGTTGCAGCTGTGGCGATGAGGATGTTGGCTGCTGTTGCTGATGCTCAGACATCTTACATGTCAGTTGCTGTTGTTGGTGTTGTTGCTGCTGCTGCAGCTGTTGCTGTTGCAGGCCAGCAAAGCTGGTTGGGGCCATCAGGGCGCACGTGCCAAAGGTGTGCTTCGGCATGGTCAGAAAGCTGTGCGAGCTGGATACGCTGCTGGCGGCAATTGTTGCTCCATTGCTGCTGCTGATTGTTGAGCTGTTGCTATTGCTGTTGTTGTTGATGTTGATATTGATGTTGCTGTTACTGTTGCTATTGTTGCTGTTGATGGCATGCTGAATGTTGGTGGTGTTGCTGCTGCTGCTAACCACAGCCTGTGCCTGATCTGCAGATCGTTTGGTGCCCCCAAATGTTGTCTGTTGCTGCTGCTGTTGTTGTTGTTGCTGTTGTTGTTGCTGGTAGTAGGCCATGTAGCTGCTGTTGCTGCGACTGCCATTCAGCTGATAGCTGCTCGCCGGCGACTTGGAGCGTGTAAAGAAATTGGTTGTCGAGGTGCAGGCCGATTGAAAGGAGCTGACGCTGGATGTTGTCGACGTGGGTGAGTCTGCTGCAGGCGTTCGCTGCTGACCAATTGCTGCCGTTGTCGTGGCTGCAGTTGCTACTGCCGCGGCAGCTGCTGCTGTTGGTGTTGTTGTTGTTGCAATTGCTTCAACAACATCGGATGCAGTCGACGTTGGCGTGCTGTTGCTGTGCAGCGACGAGTTGTTTACAGTCATGCTGGTGGCGCCGCTGCTGCTGCTGGCGTAGGAAGCATTGAAGGATTCATCGCTGACGCCGCTGCTGTTGAGCTCGTCGACGCCGCTCGCGGCCTTTACAGCGGCAATTGTTGCCGTTGTGCTTGTTGGTGGAATGTCTATTGTATGCGACTCGTTGCCAAAGATCAGGCGCAGGCGCTTCTTCTGCGGCGTGCCATAGATACTGTTGGTGCTGGCAGCAACTGTTGCTGGCGGTGGTGTGCTCCTGCTGCTGCTACTGGTGTTCAGGCCACTGCGACGACAGCGTCGTGATTTCTCTCCCTTGTAGCGCCAATTGTTGCCTGCTACCTCCTGTTCTTCGTCGTCCTCCTCCTCCTCTTCCTCCTCTTCGACGTCCTCAGCAACTTCGTCCTCCTGCTCCTCCTCCCCTTCTTCCTCCTCGTCCTCCTCCTCCTCATCGTCATCATCGTTGCCATGCTCCGAAATGCCCTCCATGCGCAATATTTCATACTCAATGCCGCTGGTGTTGTTGCTGCTGCTGCTACTGTTGTTTTGATTGCTGTTGTTGTTGTTTTGATTGCCACTATTGCTGCAGCTGCTACTGCTAGCATGTGCATGGCTTGCCCCAGCTTGTCCCGCTCGACTGCCAGCCGCATGCCCATTCTGCAACGCATGTTGCCGATCCTCGCCCAAGCTGGTGCCCAGCTCGAAGACCTCATCGAGTATCGGGGAACGTTTCATTCTCAACGTCAGCTTGAGACGTCGCTCCGGCGTCTTCAACAGCGGCTCCACAGTGCTGCTAATTGTTGCTGTTGTTGTTGCTGCTGCTGCTGTTGCCGTCTGTTGTCGCTTGCGTTGCAGCACGCCGCTGACCGCCTCGCAGTGTATGTGCTCAGCAGCTGCCAAGGCAGCGGCACGTCGACTGCGCTTCTGCTTTTGCGGAGACTCGTCAGCAGGTGATGTGGCTGCTGCTGCTGCCGCTTGACGCTTGCTGCTGCTGTTGCCTCCGCTGGCCTGCTCAAAGCTGGACATTAGGTTCTTTTTATAAGCGGGACTGCTGCTGCGACTGCGTGTTGCTGCTGCTGCTGCCGTTGCCTGTTGCTGCTGGTGCTGCTGCTCCCCTGACGACGACGTCGTTGCTGCCGCCGGCTCGCTCGGTTTTAGTTTGCGATCACTAAATCTAGCGCTAACATTATTTCTACAGCTATTACTAATATTTAAATTATTACAATTTGTAATCGTTGTTTTTATGTTGCTGTTGCTGTTATTGCTGGCAGTTATTGTTGCTGTTGTTACTCCTGCTGCTGCTGCAGCTGCTGCCGCCGCCGCACGTCCTGCGCTGTTGCGTGTCACGCGCTTCTCTTGCGTGCTTGCTGCTGCTGTCGTTGCCTCGTTGCAGTGTTGCTGTTGCTTCTGCTGCTGCTGGTGCAAATCCGTATCGCTACTCTCGCTATCCGTCAGATATTTGCCCAGCAGCTGTGCCGTATCCTGACTGACCTTTTGACGCTGCGTCTGCCTTTCGCTGCGTCTGAGCTGCCGCTGTTGCTGGCGTTGCTGTTGCTGATGTTGTTGTTGCTGCAGCTGTTGGTGCTGCAGTGCTGCGGCAACGGCAGCTGGCTTATAGCGCGGCACCAGCACCACGGGCGCTTTGGCAAGACTTGCAACAGTTGCTGCTGTCCTTGTTGCAGCTGTTGTTGCTGCTGCTGTGGCTATGCCGCCATAACTAGCCAAGGGCGACTCGTCAGTGGAGGCTGTCGATATGGTGCTGCTGGTGCTGTTCACACGCATCGATTTGCGCAACGTTGCCGCAGCAGCAGCGGCAGCAATCGCGGCCCTCCCATTGCTCAGCTCGGCGGCTGCTTGTGGCTTTTGCATCGCCGTCGCTTGGCTGGCGGCCTCAGCTGTGGCAGCAGCAGCTGATGCTGCTCCTGTTGTGTGTGGCAGGTGTGTGTGAAAATGATGCAGATGATGATGATGATGGTGATGATGTTGCTGCTGCTGATGCTGCTGCTGTTGCTGATGGTAGGCCGCATTGGCCATTATCATTTCGGCATCGTATTTGGTCATGCCCTTCTGCCGCAGCTCCTTCATGGTCAGCGGCGAGACAACCACATTGGGCAGCTTCTTGTCCAGCGATAGTGCGACTGCATTCAACTCCAGGCTGCTGCTCTTGGGCCTGCCCACAGCAGCAGCTGCTGCCGTTGGCGCAACAGCGCCGTTAATGTTGCTGTTGCCCGCATTGCTGCTGCTGTCGTTGCTGTTGCTATTGGAGGTGCTGTTGGTACTGTTGGCGCGACTCTTGATACGGTTGATGCGATTGTCCGTCTCACGCAAGCGATAGCCACCGCCATTGGCGCCGCCGGCAGCGCCCAGGCCCAGCCCCAAGCCCAGGCCGTTGGTCAAGCCAAGCATTGCCTCGTTCAGCTGATTGGCTGAATGCTTGCCCGCAAAGGCGCCCGTGCCACGCCTCTCACACGTCTCGCACTCGCAATACCGATTGCTGTCGCCAAAGAAATCCTCGCCGTAGAAGCACGTTATCTCCTCGCCGACCTCGATGTCGCGCAACACCTTCACGCACGCCGTGTCCCGGCCAGTCGCGAGGAATTTGCAGTTCGCACGGCAATCGTGGTTGATGTAGGCGGCAGGTCCCAGCCACAGTTGAGCGCAGTTCTTGCGGCAGCTGTACATCACAGAGAAATCATTTTTGCCCGAATGCAGCAGCGCCGCCTCCTCGGCCTCCGTCAACTCGGCAATACAGCCGACCAGGCATTCGATTTTTTCGTTTTTCGACCAACGCTTCGTCGAACTAATCTTCGCGCCGCGCTGATCCTCCAGCGAATATCGATAGCATGCCTCAATCGCAAAGCCACTGTCCTTGTCGAACACACGCAAATAGCGCACAATCTGGTATGGGATAAAAAAAGAGTTTTTGATTTCTGATTGGAGTATTCAAATAGAGAGAGAAAGAGAGGGAGAGAAAGCATAGAAGAGAGCAGAGAACAGAGACAGTCTGTCCTCTTCTTTGCTCTCTGGCTTTTGACAGATGTTGATATGTTTATATCGAATGTCTTTAATGTATCGATAAGTCACATATATAGATCAATATTTCGATAGTTACTAGCTCGATTAATGCAGTTCTAATTTATTGAAAATGTATTATATGTTGGCACATCAATTAATCGTAAACCGATAAGCATCGATTTTCTGATACGGTTTAGGACCACATCTCGAATATTTGTAACTCACATTCAGCTATCGAAACAATATTTTATTTTACTCATATATATATAGAGTATATATCTATGACAACGAACTTTTACTAATATCAACATCTGGAAAAGGCAATTTATGATTGGAGTTGAAGCCACTTACATGATCGTGCAGCCGCTTGGTGGATATCTTATTCTTATTCTTGAGATGACGCGGTATCCAGGGTCCATCGTAGATGCGCTGTATGGCAATGTCATAGTTCTGTGTGTGGATAAATTCATCGACAATCGCTTTCAACTGCTGCGTATCCACTTTGAGGGGCCTGAAGCGTATATTCATCTTGTGCGTCTGAAAGCCCAAATGCGGATCCAATATTAGCGATGTAGCCAGATCATCGTTTTCTGATAGTTCCCGCGGCGACATGCCCGTCGATTGCGATAGGCGACTAACGGCGCTGCCGTTGCAGCCGTTAAGGCTGCCACCCATATGAACCACTGCACCAATGCCATGCGACGACGATGATGATGTTGATGATGATGAAGATGACGATGTTGCTGGTGTTGCAGAGCTCAGATGTTGTTGCTGCTGCTGTTGTTGTTGTTGCGATGGGTAATGATGATGATGATGATGGTGATGATGCGGAGGATGTTGCTGCTGCTGATGCGAGTTGCTGGTGCTGCTATTGTTGTTGTTGTTGAGAGTTTGGCTTTTGTTGTTATTATTGTTATTGTGTGACATTGACGACGCCGACGACGACAAAGTCGCCGCCGCCGCCACTGAGGGTGCGTTTGCAATTGAAGACGTTGCGCTGGTGGAGTTATTGCTGTTGCTGCCACTGTTCGTGTTGCCGCTGTTGCTGCTGCTGCTATTTGTATATCTGCCGGCAGTTTCACTGCGCCGCGTATGATTCGAACCGACGACCATTCTGTATAAATCTGCAGTCTGCAAACAGAAATTAACATAAATATGGCAGATCTAAATTAATTTTTTTTTAATTTTAATTACTTTGACTTTTACTTAATTTCAAGCAATATGGCCTGCTTAATTTTACAATAATAAGTATTACTCGGCATTTACTATATATAAAAATAAAAAATAAAAACAAAGTTGTTTATAAGAAAATATATATTTCATTTTAATCATTTTTGGTATTTTTTGCATTTAGTATATTTGTATTGTTAACAACATACTAGATAGAATTAATGATTTGAACTGATATGGCAACTTGCTTTCGCACTGAGCATTGATTGGGAGAGTGAACAAGACGGAAATACAGTGAAATGTATGTAATTTTACTGTAACTGCAGCAGCAGCAGTATGCTTAATCCGCAGTTCATTTAATTTATCTAATGGTTGGTGTATTGCATATATAAATCAACTTTGCTGCAATTGCCTTTGCCTAAACTACTTTTACAGACACAAATTTTATACGCAAACGAGATGGCAACACCGATTTCCAGGCATAGAACATTACACACATACGCATACACTCTCGAATTTACAGGAAAGCTGCTGGCAGAAGCAAAAGTTGTATCTGCTGACGCCGCTGATAAATGATAAGCGTCTACAATTTGTGAGCCAAAGCAAAGCGAATACAGAGCCACAAAGAAACGCAGAAAAAAAATGCCAAACTTACATACATACAACGGGCAATCATTTCGATATGTCATAAATGCAATTGACAAATTCAACTTTAAAAAAATATATTTAAAAAATATGGCTTCGCCTTATGTTGTGGGTGGTTGGAAAGAGGAAAAAAATGTCGCGAGGTCGACAGTGCCGTCTGTTCGTTCTCTCATCACTAGCTGGCCGCCGCCGCTCTCTTTGTACTTATACACGTGCAAAACAAAAATCAATTAACATGGCAGCACATGTGTATTAAAATCATTAATTCAATTGTTTTCTAGCTTATAGCAATACAATATAAGTGCAACACTGCTTAGCTTGAATTTCGCACAGCACACCAGAGTCTAATCTATAAAGCCAATAGGCGAGAATATACATATTTTACAGTGAATAGCGGCTTTGCTGTATTGTCTACAGCTGCAATAATTGCAAATATGTATATATATATATATATGTGTGTATGGTTATGAGTGTGTGCGTGACTTTTGCTACTGCAGCTCTCAGCTGTTTAAAAGACTGCCAGACATACATGCATCCACTAGGGAGCGAGAGCGAGAGGCTACTATGCACTCATGCGCATTGCAGACCAAATAAATGAGAGTGACCTGCGCAAGGTTGCCACTTTTGAGTAAAAGTAAATTTATGGTAAATTGAGTAATCTACTTTTTTTTCTATAAACATATGTCTATGTATATAAATGTGTAATAGAAGTACTATATATCAAATAGTAGTTTGTATACAAATTAAGTTCTTTTTTTACATTATTTATTTGTTAGGGCTGCATACACATTCGAGATTGGTGGCAGCACCATTACCGACACTACATGCACAGCACTCTCTCACACACACATAGGCAAAAATGTCAACAAAGAAAAAGGTTGCCTGCAGGGTTGTCAAATATTTTGCAGCAAACAAACGTCGCAAGTTCTATATTAGTGCACAATTATAACTGCAAAACATATTTTGTGGCGAGCCGAATATGAAGCTTTTTACATTGCCAACTGAAGTATATTGAAGTGTTTGCAAGTCGCAGACAATGCTCAGTTTGTTTTTAATGCGCACATTGCCAACCCTAGGTCCAGGTCTTTTTTCAGCTTGTTACATGGATCACACGGAAAATGGCGGCGCCTATTACACACATACACATGTACACGCATATATGTATGTACCTTTAATAATATTCACTGAGGTGGTGGTGGTGGTGCTGCTGCTGTCTGCTATCTGCTTCTTTCGGTTCTGGATGATGCCGCTTTGTCTGTTGCTTTGCTTGCTCCGGTTTTCCTTTCTTCTATCTTCCTGTTCGTCGTCCAGCGGCAGAGGCACTATCGTACGGGGCTTGGTTTATACAGTGCGGGGCGGCTTTGTATATGCTTTATATCCAAATATCACAGTTGTAGCCGTAGTAGAACATCATACATACTTTGGCGTTTGTTTTGTTGCTGTAGCTGTAGTCGTCGTCGGCTGTGCCAGTTCATTTTGTACGTTTTTCTTTCAACGCTCAAACGCCGACGTTCTGTCCCCACCCCTCCTCTCCTGTGTCATGGAGTCCGAGACTCTGCTCAGTAGCTAACGCACGCACACACACACATACACGCACACACGACCGCACAACACCAGCGCACACTCATACACTTTCATACATGCATGTGTAGATACATATATTTCTTCGCAACGACGTGCGTGCGTATGTACGTTGTATGTGTGTGCCTTCTTTTTTCAACTACTTTGCATGAACGCGACGTCTCGTTTTCTCATATTTATATTCTATTTAAGACGCGTGTGGTATTAACCAATATTGAATATATATAAATATTTTTACAATAAACTGCTATGCCTGCGGTTGAAGAAAAAAAAACACGCACGCGAGTAACGATTATTTTTAATGTACTTTTCCGCGTTACAGTTCTCCGCGATTCCGTTTTTTCGCATTTTATGTAGTAATCGGTGTGACCGACAATCACTTATTCAGAAATACCCGAGAGTTCTCAAAAAAATACTAAACATCAATATTTTCTTTGTGACTGCACGTAGTCCACCGACAATAAATTTAACGTTTGTGAATACGTAAAAGACAAAAATAGACCGATTCTGGATATAGCTGTAGTTAATGAGCTAAAACGAAACCACATTTATTGTTGCCAACTTATAAAAACTAAAATAAGGAAACAATTTTTTGAAGTTAATTGAACTAAATGCAGAACAAGTATATGCGGAAAAAGACTAAAATTGCCCCGTCTGTATCAGCTTTGTCAGCAGAACTTTTAACGAGTTTATGTTATGCTAACAGTGCACACATATGATGCGGCGAATATAACCGTTAACGTAAAATACCCTAAATATAGACTATAGTAAAATAGAATCGATTGTCAATGTTTATTTACATATCAATAAAAATAGGCTCCATATAAGCAACTTTATAAGCAACTCCACCGGTATTAAAAGTGACACTGCAACTATAATAATGTGTGTCTCTCTTTGCACAACACGTAAATGTCCGTTGCTTGATTAAAAAGCACATGAATTTAATAAGTCTGGCATCATTGTCTTTAACATCACAAAGATAAATTTACATGTTACGGCGAATGTGGCTGTTAGCATAACATGTCCTAAAAAAGGCGCAGAGTACAAAACAAACTGTTGTCGGTGTTTATTTACATATCAGGGAGGACGTAGATATTAATGTTTCTGGCTGTAACTCGATTGGGAGACGAGTGCAACGCGACTGATTAAGGCAAAACAAATGCATAATGCGCCTATTTCCGTATTTAGTTGCCGCCTGCTGCATTCACGTGCTATACGCCTGCAACCACTGGGTGCTGAGCGACGAGCAAATTGTCCAAAAATTGGATTCGCCGTTCTTCATGCGCGAACCTCACAATCTGATTGCTTTTTTGGAGCAGATTCGCTACAATGAATTCGTGGAGCGCAGCTATTTGGAGCTGTTGCGCAAACGTGAGCAAATCGTCGAACATCTACGCTTCTCCATGCGATTCGGCGAGGATTTGGCCGAGCAGGCCAAGTGCGCCATGGACTACTATTTGCTAGAGAAGCGCATGTCCTACCTAAAGATAACGCCAGATCAGCTAAAACGCATCAATCTGCCGGAGCAGCGGGACTTAAACCAGCACGCCAGCCTCAAAAGCAAATCCAATCGTGACCAGGAGCCGATCTGCAAACACTATCAGGAACTGAGCGTGGGTCCGGCTACGTATGACCATTTGGATAGTTTCCAGCCCGAGGTGCTGGAATCGGCATACGTTGAGCGAGAGCATGATACGAACATTGGCCAAGCCACCGTCGAGCTGACGCGTCGCTTTGCTCTCGAGGGTCTGCAAAGGCAGCCGGAGTCATGGAAATTCCACACGCTCAGCTCCTACTATTGGCGTATGCGTGGCAACGCATTGCAGGCGCTGCCCTGTGCGCGTCTAGCTGTCATGCTGGCTCCGCCCGAACACAAGGACATTCCACTTCTCAGTCTCGGCACCATACTCTTCCGCATGGGTCGGCTAGCCGATGCGGATTTGATACTGACTGCAGCCGTAGAGCATGCACCGCATGTGGCTGAGAACCATGTGGTGCTGGCCTCGGCGCTGGCCATGAAGCACGACTTCAACCGTTCGCAGTTCCATTTCGATGAGGCGGAACGCTTGGATCCAAGCACCCTGCCACGCACCCAGCAGGTGCGAAACTTCATCAGCTGCTTGGAGAATCTCACGAAGAAGACATCGAAGATGTACAGCTACGTGAAGTACATGAAGAACGAGCTGAAGGAGTTCAAGAAGCTGAAGCAGCGCATCTTCCAGAACCACGAGCGACTGGTCCAGCAGCAGCTGCCGCTTGGCGCACGCCGCTTCCTCGACTCCCGCGCCAGCAACGAGGACCTGCATCGACGTGGACAATATTGCAGCACGCGGACGCCGAATGGGTCCGATGAGCCAGTGCTCTTCTGTGACTTCTACTCCGACATGCAGATGCGACTGGAGAGCAAGGACATTGACATCGAGGTGCTCGAACGGGATCTGATGGCCAGCACGGAAAGTGTCATCCGTCAGGTGTCCGCCGAAATACGAAAGCAATTCAACCTGGAGCAGCTGAAGCAAGCCAAGGCTCAGATGCCGGCAAAGGCCACGAAGTCCACGTAGTCAGAGTCGGCGACATCCAAACTCCTGCTTTCCCTTCCTTCGATTAGCATTCCATAATAGAAAGAAGAGAGAGGAAAGATGCGCGAGTTTGGATAGAAAGAAAACTGTATAAACTTTTCCTCTCCTAAACTAGCTCCCAAAGTGTTTCATCAACGAATTCATGTCGCATGCCCTTTTAGTGTATATACTTAACTGTAATACATATACATATAGTGGATATATAATAAGTAGATATCGTTCATTAAGATTATAAATTTATATAGATATAAAAATATATATTGCCTGCCTCATAATGATGTTTAAGCCAAGTTTGCAAATTTTCCATTTGTTAACTTTTTTGCATTTCGAATTTTTATATAATTTAAGCTTAAAGATAAAACAAACTTAGAATTGTAAATTAACTATCAAATAAGCACAAATTTTATATACATTTTAAAATCATTTTAAATATGTTTCTTTCTGTTTTCTTTTTTAAGTTGTTAAATTATTATTTTTGCAATTTAAAACTTTGTTAATAAAATATGAAAAACCAAAAATAATTTTTTAAGCTAGCATATAATATATACAAATATATACATACATATACATATACATATACATATAGATATACATATACATATATATATTTTTTATAAATGTCTCGAATTAATTTTACAATTTTTCACAAATTGGAATCGAATTTTATTTTGTTTTAAAATATGTTTTAAATTGTTTTTTTTTTCAAATTTATAAATATAAATATATATTATTTACAAATATGAATATTCAATGATTTTCCCATATATATGTATATATACATACATACATACATACATCAATCAGACTTTGTTTTCATTTTTATTTTACAAACTAATAAAAATAAATAATATAATAAAAAACTACTACAATTGAAAGTAAGTAAGAAAGTATGTTGCTTTAAAAATTAATAATAAATAAACATTTGTATGACTTTTAAAAAATACAATTTGCTTGTTTAATTTGAAAACTTATAGAAAACAAAAATAACAGCCAACAGATTTGTTCGTCATAAAACATTTGGAAACCAATTAAGGTTTGTTTACAACTTTTAGTTTAAATTAAAAATTAAATATATGACAACATTTATGGACACAAAGGCGAGTCTCAATAGAGATTAAATACGAATTACAAATATAAATAAAGAGAAAATGGCATTTTTGTATAATTGAAGCCTTCGGTTTAGCGCCCTGGCCGGGCGTCACCAGGAAAACTCTTTGGTTTCGAGCGCCTGCAGCATTTGGGCGAGGCTCGCAAAGCTGTGCTTGGCCTCCGGCTCCAGCTGCTGGCCTTCCTGTACGAGCAGGCTGCTCCAGCCGCTATTGCGTGCGCCCAGATAGTCCATGTCCAGCTTGTTGCCAATGTGCAGCGCCTCGGCCGGCGCAATGCCCTGCTGGCCCTGCTCCAAGGCCAATTGGAATATGGCGGAATTGGGTTTCATGACGCCCGCGTCGTAGGAGTTGATAATGAAATCAAATTTGTCGTTGAAGCCCATGACGTTGAGCACCTGGCTCAGCGAGGGATCAAAATTTGAGATGATCCCCACACATTTGCCGGAGTCTCGCACGCGTTCCACGAAATCTGAGGCTCCGTCGATCTGTGTCCAGCAGGCGCTGGTGCGGAAGACCTGAAGCAACTGTTCCGCCACCGTTTGCAGCGTTGCCTTCGACAGATTCGCATCGGCGCAGGTGAAGGTATCGATTACCAGCTGGTGCCACCAAGTTTGCCAATCCATGTCGGGCGAACAGCTTCCGAAATTTGCGTGCTCCTTGCTCATCAATTTGAAATGCTGTCGAAAGCAGGGCTCGAGCTGCTCCTTGGTTATGCCGATGATTCCACATGCCGCTGCCGTTTGAGCGTATTGCTTGATGGGATCTTTGAGGCGGAGCAGTGTATCGGTTACGTCAAAGGTCACCAGCCGGAATCGCTGCAAATTGCGCACAAATTGAGCGGTTAACGGCATTATAGAACAGCAGGACAATGGCGATTCTATAGATTGTCTACCTGCAATCGGTTACAGTATTTTTTTTCTTCTGTTTACTTGTGACGTCACAAGCACTAAGCGATGATAGTGTTGCGGCAGTTGTTCTGCAGTAAATGTGATAGGTTATTAATTTAATTTCATTAAAGTAGTCTAGATATATTATTCAACAATGATTTAACGCTTGCTTTGTCCATATTTCTATCTATTTTATATAGAATTCAACAAGTTTGTGTAGGATCTTACAGTATTTTTTGCTTGCATTCGACGTTGATCGTCTAAATGGTTTCAGTAAGTGCTCCAGAAATAACAATTGAAGAATGATGATCGGTTTCATGCTAAGCTATTATATATAGTCGAAAGTATATAATATATGGTGCAGTCCAGGTTGTTGCTCTCTGTTCTGTCAGTGTACAGCGTACTGATTACCAAGTATTTTGCTCAATTTGTTGGTATATAAAAAATCCTAATTTAAGCATTTGTCGTAAATACTTGCAAAGTGTCGGTCACACAGTTTGGCAAAACTGCAATATCATTAGAGACGGCTTCGGTTTTATAAGTCAAAGCGTTTATGTTTATAGTTTATTGAAAATATTTGAAAAACAAACAGCAAAGATGACTGTGACTGCCGCACCATGCAACGAAAGTATACGGGAGAAGGCGCTTTCCGACTACAGAAAGAAGCTGTTGGAACACAAAGAAGTTGAGGGCCGACTCAAAGAAAGTGAGTTTAGCAATAAAAACGAAAATTTCGCCATTTAAATAATTGCAAATTATTAAAACACCTAGAGCGCGAGGAGCTGAAGGAGCTGACCAAACTATATGATAAATCCGAGAACGATTTGAAGGCGCTGCAAAGTGTGGGCCAAATTGTCGGCGAGGTGCTTAAGCAGTTGACAGAGGACAAGTGTAAGCCGACTAGCAAATACCCTACAGCAATATATACAGGTATTGATGAATGATTCGTTATTTACAGTTATTGTGAAGGCTACAAACGGGCCACGCTATGTGGTGGGCTGCCGTCGCCAGCTGGATAAGGCCAAGTTGAAGTCTGGCACACGCGTTGCTTTGGACATGACCACGTTGACCATAATGCGATATCTGCCACGCGAAGTGGATCCGTTGGTCTACAACATGTCCCATGAGGATCCTGGCGATGTCACCTACTCGGCCATTGGTGGTCTTACAGAACAAATTCGTGAACTGCGCGAAGTTATCGAATTGCCCTTGCTCAACCCTGAGCTGTTCCTGCGCGTTGGCATCACTCCACCAAAGGGCTGCCTGCTTTACGGCCCGCCTGGCACGGGCAAAACTCTGCTCGCTCGTGCCGTTGCCTCCCAGCTGGATGCGAATTTCTTGAAGGTCGTCTCCTCGGCCATCGTGGACAAATATATTGGCGAGAGCGCCCGCTTGATCCGTGAGATGTTTAACTATGCACGCGATCATCAGCCCTGCATCATATTCATGGATGAGATCGATGCGATTGGTGGTCGACGCTTCTCCGAGGGCACCTCCGCCGATCGTGAGATCCAGCGCACACTGATGGAGCTGCTCAATCAGATGGACGGTTTCGATTCGTTGGGTCAGGTGAAAATGATCATGGCCACCAATCGCCCAGACACGCTGGATCCCGCTCTGCTGCGTCCCGGTCGCTTGGATCGTAAAATCGAAATTCCCTTGCCCAATGAACAGGCGCGTTTGGAGATCTTGAAGATTCACGCGCTGAAGATCGCAAAGCATGGCGAAATCGACTACGAAGCCATAGTCAAGCTGTCCGACAATTTTAATGGCGCCGATTTGCGTAATGTCTGCACCGAGGCGGGCCTCTTTGCCATCAGGTAATGCCCAAGCTATATAGCTCCATATCTATCTGCATACTCATATTCCAATTTCCTTTGCAGAGCTGAACGTGAATATGTCATTCAGGAGGACTTCATGAAGGCCGTGCGCAAGGTCTCGGACAACAAGAAGCTGGAGAGCAAATTGGACTACAAACCAGTTTAATTATCTTCTTTAACTTTAAATATTAACTATATATAAAATGGTTCTCTGCGAAACCAATTAACTACAAAATATATATACATATGAAATGAATCAAATGGAATATAGAATTTATTATAAATTTGTTTAGCACTTAAAATGGATCGAGCAATTTGTATCTATATAAATATATATTGTATATTTCATAGATCCAAATGCAATGAGCTGCTGCAGCTCTGTTGCTGCTGGCTCTCACTTCTATTGCTCCTCCTTCCCTCTCATTTCTGCTGTTGTTGCTGCTGGTCCTCGATGCGTCGCTTTTTGCGTTCCATGTAGTCGCTGATGTTGTCGTAGCGTTTCTTGAACCACACAGACAGGTCCTCTGGCACGCACGTTTGCCCCGCAAATCTCTCCATGACCATGTTCAGCCAGCCCTCTGGCACAGAGCTGGCCTGTTCGCCATCGGCGCTGTTATAGACGCGCAGCGTTAAACGCTCGTTTACCGCACCAGCCACATAGATCCGATTGCTGGTCAACGTGAAATTGCTGATGTTCCAGCTGCCGGCCTCGGCGCGCACCAAAGTCTCCTTGGCAATGGACCAGGCATTGCCTTGCAGCTCCAGTTCGTACAAGCCAATCGCTTCGACGTGGTCGTAGAAGAGCACGGCCAGCAGATAGCGCTTGGCGGGCACTAGCTCACGCATCTGTAGGTGCACGGCTGGAGCGGGCAGCTGTTGGAGAAGTAGCTCTTTGCCCGACAGGTAGTTCCACAGTCGCAGCGTCTTGTCTCCTGAGATGGAGATCAGGAGTTCTTCGTGATCTGGCAGCAGTGCCAGCCCGGATACAAACTCCTTGTGGCCCAGACAATAGCTGTGTATGTCATGGGTCGCCGGGTAGTTCGTCACCCGAATCTTGTCGTCCCGGTCGCAGGTGATGATGTGCTTCTGATCCGGAGTCCATAGTATATCGTAAACGATGCTCAGATGGCCAAGCAGCAGTTTGGGCGGTGCCTCCACCGCCACGCAATCGTACTGATAGCAGTCCCCGGTCTTGTCTGTGACCAGAACGGAGCTGGAGTCGGGCGCAAAAGTCACAGCGCTCGAGGCACGGCCCAAGGCGCGCACCGACAGCAGCTTCGCATGCTCCGGCCTGCTATTGTAGAGCAGCAGAGCTTTTTGCCCCGCTGTGGTTAGTGCTATCAATTGTCTGTCTGGCGAATAGCACACATTTATTATTGCCACTTCTATATTCGTGCCACAAGTTGCTTTCGGCTCGCCCTCTTCCGCCTCGATTTTCAAACCACATGTGGTTAGGTCTGCCGGCAGTTTGATTTCTTTGAAGATTTGCAAGTCATCGGGATTGAGGAACAGCACTTTGCGTCCATGGCCAAGCACCAGTTCGGGTTCGGTGTAAAAGATCGTTGTCATTTCTTCTGAGTCAACCAGGTGAGAGTTGTTTACGTCTCCATGTGAAATATGAGCAATAGGCTAGAAAGCAGTGACTCAGTCACGCATAAATGACTGCATGAAGTTACTCGAGATAGTATCAACAGGTGGCAACGCCCGGCACACGAGCAAGCAACACGATTTTCCAGCCTTGCTATCGATAAGTGCGATTTAAATGTAATCAAATGACAACAGGTGGCAAGGCGCGCACACACACAATTCAAATTGGAATTCAAATTTAATTTTAAATAAAAGCAAAGAGCAATAATGTATAAGAAAATTATTTTATTTCCTAAGAATCATAATACTAATAAAAAAAATATGTATGTTAAAAAAAATTATCTATGTACAAATTGCGGCGACAAGTGTTCAGGCGGGTGCCTGGCTACGTGCTAATACCAATAATCGATTCAATTGAGAAACTCAGCTTGGGCTTCTTGACGGTGGGCGTTGGCATGGGCGTGTGCGTAAAGTGCGGCATTGATTGATATGCCTGCTGGTGCTGGTGCTGGTGCTGCTGTTGCGCGACAGCAGCTGCTGCGGCGGCGGCATTGCCTAATAGATCATAAAAGGCGTTGCCAATTGCTGTTGGCGGCGTTGCCAAAGGAGCTACTGAGCCGCCGCCGCCGCCACCGCCACCGCCGCCAAGGAGCGTCGTATCGATTGCGTAGTTCAGTTCCGGATCAGCGAACGCGCGTCGCTTGCGCATGCGTTCCAGTAACGGTGAGTTGAACGTGGGAAAGCGCTGCTTGTACTCTGCAAGAAGAAGCAAAGGGGGCAGGGCATTAGAATTGAAATTACACGCTGCTAAAGTGCGCAAGAGCAGGAAGGGGTGGAGCTCGTCCCTCTCTCTCTCTCTTTGACGTTGGCGTCAAATCTGTTATACAAATTGCTTTTCAATTGTCTCGATTTGTTCAGCTCACCGAACCATTGTTACGCATGTGTGTGTGTGTGAATACACTCAGAGAAAAAACTAAGCATATTGAAATTAATTAATTAATTATTATAAAATTTGTCAATCACACTATAACTAAATGATGCAAAATTAAATAATAATAATATATAGCTATATATATTCAGATATATGTATATATTTATTATGCTTCTATTGGAACTTCGTCTGCTGCTTTTCTCTGCGTGTAGCACATGGTAATTGAAACGTAATTTGAGCCGCACTGAACCCAATATCCAGACCCATAGCCAGACAGCGCGGCACCAGAAACTGTCTGCGTGGATTCTCGTTTGTGTTTTTACTTGGAAACCAGATGGAAAAATGAAAATTGAAAATTGAAAATCGAAAATTGTGTTGCTTTGGTTGTTTTCGTTGCCCCGTTGACTCTTGCCACACATTTGCCTCAAGAGGTTTTTCCGCTTTCACGTATCAATTTACACAACTGAAAATTGGGCCTGCTCGGCCTGCAGATTGGACGTCTCTCCTCTCTGCTCACTCTGATTCTCTGTTCTTCTTCTTTTTTGACATAACGGCAATATGCGTGCATACGACAGGCGTTCGATTTCAGTGGGTGACGTTTTAACAAATTTGTTGCTCTCTCTGTCTTCTTATTGTTATTGTTGTTTTAGTAACGAATCAGGCATTTCCTGTCGCTCACTCACACACACACATACGCTCTCTCTCTCTCTCTCTCTCTGTCTGCTTCACACTTTGCTCATATTACAAGCCTTGCCAGACAGTCTGGCACCGCATGGCGAGCGCTCGACTTGAGCTAGTGCTAGCACGCTAGCTATTTTATAGCTAAGTCTGGCAAGTCTTGACAGCTGAGCAGATTGCGTGCTGCATTTATTAGCTTCAAACTGAACTGACTGAGTATATTATATCGATTCTAGGCCATGGCTTGTAGTTGCAAGATGTTGCAGAAGATCTAGTACATTATTGGGCAATAAATGTCGGACAGTTTGCTCTTTTGTCTGCTTTTTAGCTTGGCATTTAAGCTGGGCTGTGCCATCACTGTTTCAGTTGCGCTTACCTTCCATGGCGGCTGTGATGTGCAGCGTGGACTGCTGCAGATTGCGCAGCCGCTGCTTGTAGATGCGTTTCTGGGCGATCAGCACTTGGCGCGTGCGCAGCGTATTGGCTGCCATTTGGCTGGGCTTGGTGGGCGTCAATTGCTGCTCCTCATCGCTGGCCGGCTCCACGCAGTGCGGCTGCGACGCTGTTTGGCTGACCTCCAGCGCTTCCATAGTCTGCTGGCGTCGCAGTGCCACCTGGGCGGCCATCACGCGCTGCCGATCCACCACTAGCTGGCAATTGGGGCAGCAGCATTCGCGCCAGCGGCAAAGCTTCTTGTGGCCCTTGACGCAGGAGATGACGCCGTGATTGCGGCAGCGGGCGCACTTGGGTGTGCGCAGTAGGCGGCGCTCCTTGGCGCTGCCCATATTAACCGTAAGGGACTGCATTGGCACAGAGAGTGGGCGAGAGTGGGAGAGAGAGATAGAGATCTAATCAGCTGCACGTTCAGCTAACAACTGAAAGGATCCGGTGCACGTCTTCGCTTATTTAAAACACATTCACAAAGGATCGTCTGGCTGCTCGCCCAGACAGTCCGACGACGTCAAGTGGTCTGCCCTGCTGGTGTGCGCCTCTGCCTCAGTCACTGCCTCTGCTGCCTCTGCCTCTGTCTCTGCCTCTGCCCGGCCATTGGCTGCTAATCGCAGCGTCTATATATAGACGATCCAATGGCTGCACAGCTGGCTGTCATCAGCCAAATTGAAATTGGAAATTCAATTGAAAGCCGCACAAAAGATACAAATGTATCTTTATGTTAGATGCAAATGTATCTGTATCTATAATTGATGACTTGTCTCAGTTAAGCACCTATAAGAGATACATTTGCATTGCTATTGCATATTATATATGTATGTATCTACATAGACGAAAACTGCTTCTGAACTCCATTTACCCGATCTGCCCTGCCATACGCTCCATAACCCTACACTGTATACTATATTAATAAATGCATAATTTACAATTTTCAATTGTATAGCTGTGCTTTCTATCGAAATTACTTCTTGCGTGATTTTTGGGACACCCTGAACATATCTCAAAGATCAGCCCAGGGAATATCTTCATTTCGTATTTATTTTGTATTTCGTATTTCGTATTTTATTTCAATTCGATTTTGTATTTGTATAACGACGATTTGTAGCATTTGCATTATATATTCATTTACATTTCCATCCAATACAGATATATATATATATATGTATATATAATATAGTTTATGTATAATTTGTTTTCAATGTGTATATATATAGCACTTATATATGCATATGTATGTAAATACAAATTCAACATGAGAAATTTAACTAAATTCCATTTTCTTAACGATTTTTGTTTTCTTGAAGTTTTTATTTGGTTTTAGTTAAAGTACAAAACTTTTGTTAATTAATTTGTAAGCGCAATTATTTCATATATCAGATATAGCTGAGTTGATTTTTAGTGTATATATATATATACCATATTATTTAATAATCCTTTTCATATTTCTGTTGATTTATTTAGTATTCTTTTAGGTATAAATTTTATATCTTGTTTTCAAAAATGTTCAAATATAATTATTAGATTTTCCTTTTTTAAGTATGTATATTGTTATTATTATTTTTAAATATGTTTATTAAGTATAAATATTGTTATTATTTTTTATTATATTATATATTAATCTACTTTTGCTTTCTTTGACTTTTTCAATACGATTTTGTTGAAATATTAAAGCTGCTAAGGTTTGTGCCAGGTTTTAGGTTTTCTTTTTGGATTTCTTGGTCATTTCTTTATATATTTTCTCAAATGTGTGGACTATGCATATGTAGATATAAGCCAAATCAGTATATATATAGAGAGAGAGAGAGGGAGAGGGAGAGGAACTGGACTGAATGGAAAAGAAGAATCTGTTCAAATATTTTATATATATTTTTACTTTGTTTTAAATGCTTGCAAATTTATTGTCTTTTAACTATTTTTTGTTTATTGTTAATCCCAAAAATGAAACGAGTACTGAAAACTGATCCCAAAACTCTAAAGTCTATTGCGGATATACTCCCCATACATATATGTAAATATGTATGTATATATAATACGTTTCTCAAATCAATCAAATATTCAAATACAAAAAAAAAAAAAAACGAATCGATGTATATATATCTAATATATAATTAGCTAAATTTGAGTCATGCCATATCACATTGCTCTAATCTGGGCCTTTTCCTCTTTCCTCTTCCAAATGCAATAAACTCCTTTAAATGATTTTATCCTTTGTTTTCAAATATCTTTCAACAATGATGATTGCCAGTGAACGTTCTATCTATTCATAGACTATATATTCGATATATAAATGTGTGTGTGTGTGTGTGTGTGTGTGTAAATATTATTTATAACTTTTGATACGAAAACATCTCTGACCAACTGTAGCTTGAGTTATTCATATTTGGTTATATAACAAGCGACATCCTTGCTGAGACTATATAAAATATATGTATATACATATACATATATAGATATATAGATATATATCAATCATCATCAATCATTACTAAGCACAGCTCAAGCTTAGCAAGGATATTGCATATTCGGCTAGCCGAATAGCTTAAGATCCTCCTTTATCTTCTTCATCTTTTTGATTTTGTATTTTCGTTGCTGAACGATAACTATCGCTATCGATATCGATAATGTTTGATAACAATGGGTGCATGAAGTATTCAATCTAACTATATTGTGCAGAAAGACGACTATAGCCTTTGGGTATATGAATATATATATGTAGATATAGATATATATGTATATGCATGCGTGATCTAGTTAATTCAGGCTCGATTTGTCCTTTGGTGCGGGTTTAGTTAAGGTATTTGATTTTCGGTTGTTCAAGTTGAAGTGATAGATAATGCCTAAAGTCTAGTTGCCCTATGTCCAAATGTGCTCTAGGAAATCCTCTGTAAAAAAGTAAGAAAAATGCTCTCCGCTAAATTTAGTAAATGCAATGTAGAGGGTATATTCTTTAGACGGCAGGCAGCGTCCGGGGAGACATTGCAGTTGGGCTAGGGGTAGGAGCTTAAGGGTAAGGTAGAGGTAAAGGCTAAGCTAAGTGGGCAGGGTTAGGCTGTCGGCTGTGTGTGTAGCTCTTGGACTGGACTGAAGATCAAGCTCACTTCTCAGCACTTCATTTGGAACTGTTCCTTGAGCCTTCCTTCATTACATCAATGGTGTCCCATATGGGCTAAGCGTTGTCTTTAGTTCCCGCTCCAGTTGTTCGCTGCGTCTCCCTCCTCTCTTCTAGACGATGCTATTGCGCTTGGCGCTCGCCCTTTGGAGCGTGCTCTGCATGGCAGCCACCACAGCCTCGGCGCCTCCTATGAAGATCGGCTGGTTGGCGGCACGGCGCAGCACATGCCACATGGCCACGGGCTTGCGCAGGGAGGAGAGCATCTGGTGCCAGTGGCGCAGGCCCTTGCCCACTGCACAGCTGCCGGCAATGACGTGGCCCAGAGGAACAATGGCCCCGCTGTCCGTGAGCCCGAACACGGTGAGGCGCAACTGGACTGTGGTGAGGCCCTGGGGCGGCACACTGAAGATCATCGATTCGTTGAAGATGGGGCAGCGATCCTTGCGCTTCAGCGAGGTGCGCTTCTTCAGGACCTTCTTCTCGTTGTTCATCAGATAGACCTGGGGATAGATCAGAGCAGAATAAGTGAGGAACCTCAGCGCAGGCGCCGCTTGACTCACCTTCACAAAGACGTGCTGCAGTGTAGTCGGCTCCGCTGCTCCGTTGTCCAGCTCCAGCTTGAGGTTGCGCGCCTTGACCACGACTATGGTCAGGCGCTCCGCTGTGGGCAGATAGCTCAGCGAGAACATCAGCTCGCCCCAGCGAGCGTTGCACTTGCGTGAGTCAGAGAGAGGTATCCATGTGGTGATCGGTCTGGCCATCTCGCCTATCTCCATCTCCGCCTCACCGATCAGCGTGTGGGCGGGCCCGTTGTGATAGAGGTGGAACCAGAGCGAGTGCCTGCCCGCCTGTCGCTTCAGTCGGAAGTTGAAGCTCTCATTGTAGGCGGGCGTCAGCGTCGACTTGACCACCTGCCGGGTGGGGAGCAGAGGGAGGTGAGAGGCAGTCCTGTAGAGGAATACTCTTAGCACTCACCTTGGTCTGCATGCCGCCCGCGTGATCAGGCACCAGATAGATGCGCACAAATGTGTCCAGTGAGTCCAGGCCCATGCTAAGCGGACAGATCAGTCCTTTGGCCTCCAGCACGCTGACCGTCAGCTCCAGCTGCTCCTCGCTGTGCCTGCAAAGAGTTTCATTCCAGGAATATCCCATGGCCTAACATAGGTACTTACTTTTCGTATTGCAGGCCGACGCACAGATAGCCCGTGATCTGTGTGTAGGGCTGATCGAGCTGGTCCAGGCATAGGGAAGACGCATCCGAGTTGACGGAATCACAGGAGATGCCATGCTCCAGCTGCATGCCATCGATCGACCCATCCAGGGACACCTGCGAGCTGTTGCGCCTGCCCAGACCCAAGCTAATGCTCGACTCCTGTCGCAGCAGCGAACGGCCAAAGCACCAGGTGGAGTTGCCATTGCCGTTGCCGTTGCCATTGCCGTTGCCCAATCCATTGCTCAGGCCATTGTTGAGGTTCAGGCCGTGCCCATTGGGCAGCTTGCGGAAGAGGTAGTCCTCCGAGATGGTCTTCTGCAGCATGTGTGGCCCCTTCACTCGCTGCGTGAGGCCCGTGAACGGATTGTTGGTGTTGTGCAGCTTCAGCAGGCGGCTGGAGAGGCTCTGACCTTCGTGCACAAAGGGATTGCCATTGGGGCAAGGCGCCGGCCTGGACTCGGCTCTGGGCTGGGACTCCCGCTGGGGCTGCGGCTCAGGCTGACTCGGCGGCAGTTGCTCTGTGGACTCGCAAAGGAAGGGATTCGTGCTGGAATTGCGTCGCTTTAACGCAGGCGGACGACGCTCCACCTTGGGCTCTGCCGGAGTGGCAGCAGGCGTTGCCTCCGCGCTGCGATTGATGCCCTGCTGCAGCGAGATCTGTCGCTTGGCTATGGGTCGAGGTATGGCCGTCGCGGAGAGCGTCACGGATGCCGACGTGGTTAGTCTCGGCGCTGGAGGCGCCTCCAGCGGCTGGGGCAGGGCTGCTTCTTTAGCCGCCGTGCGCAGAGGCGAGCGCTGCGCATTGGCGCGTGCCTCGGACGCCTCATTCAGCTGGCTGAAGGAGAAGGTAACGGTCTTGCTGCTGGGTCCGGCGCTATTCGGAGCTGGGGCCGGACGCAGCGGCTGCGGCGGAATGCAGACATCCGCCTGGGGCAGGTTCCACAAGGGAGTCGTCGTGTCCACAGCGTTGCCCAGCAGCAACTGCTGCTGCTGCTGCTGCAGCTGGAGCTGCTGCAGCTGCTGCTGTGAGCGATTGTGGTCGTCCTTGTCAATGGTATCGAAGCGCTTGAAGCTGCCGCTGGTGCTCAGCAAGAACTCCGAGCCGGACTGAATCTGCACAGAGGAGCGAGAGATATTAAGGATGCTCAAGCGAGACTCTGCTGCTGCTGCTGCTGCTGCTGCTGTTGGTACTTACGCTTGCCATATAGCCGTTGGGGTGGAAGAGCTTGTGCTTGTGGTTGGAGAGGCCGATCTTCTCCTCCTTGCTGGAGCGCATCCTCATCCAGCTGGCGGCGCGTGGGCCCAGGCAATGGCAGCCCAGCAGCACGCACATCACCACTAGCAGCAGCAGCAGCGCGAGGCTGGTGAACGTCAGCGACAACGGAGTCCCGTCCATTGCGTCCCGTCCAGGCAGCCAGGTAACTTGTTAGCCAGGTAGCCAGTGAAGCAGTTGCCAACTCGTTCAGCAGCTGCTCCTGCTGCACATTTCCACAACTCGAATGCTGGCTGAAAGGAGAGGAAGAAGAGGAAGGGTAGGAGAAGCCACAGCGAGTGCTGACCTGAACCAAGCTCTCTTATCATATATACACTCTGTGAGGACGCTCCTCCTTGGGTTACTCCTTGACATATATCCACTCTCTCACAATATCTCCTTCAGGCTCTCTAGCGTGCCATTTACACCTTGCCCCTTATTCAATCCTTTGCCCACTATCGATTTGCTTTGGTTTATCTTAAGTCCTTCCCCTCCTAGCATCATCTCCTGTCTCCCCCCTGCTCTGCTCTTCCTGGCGCTCCTTTTATTATGCCTGCTGCTCACCTCCGCAGTCTGTTTTGCAGCTTTACCCATTTTATGGTCTATCGGGAGAGATCTTTGGACACCGCATAGGGGACCGGCCCTTGAGCACGCGCTGAGCTCTGCTTGGCACAGTTTCGCACAAAACTTTTCATGGGAAAAGCGATGAGGGGGGTGGGAGGCAGCAATAAAGACAAAGCTAAAGATGGCCACAATGAAAGCGAAACGAGTGACAGGCGACAACGACAACGACAACGTCAACGTCAACACTTTCATCTAGCATCGCCTTACAGCTAGAGCAGCCCCTCTTCCCCCTCCCCTCCCCCTCCTCTTCCCTCATCTAGTGAAGGAAGACGCTATCATGGCCTGCCAGCTCATATCATCGGCGATAATTGTGTGCGGCAGGTGTCGCTCTCCATTTCTATTTTCATTTCTACACACCCGCCCACCCACCCCCCTCCCGAACACTTGTCAGCTGACAGTTGACAGCTTTTTGATTGAATTTGTAACCAGAGCTGCAGCATTTCCACTTCAAAGGCCAAACATCCGTCAACGAAATTATTATTTCCCATATTTAAGATGTCAGCAAGGCAGCCGAGCCTCCCCCCCCTCCCCCCTCCTCTTCTTCTTAAGTGTGACTTGCATACATATATATATATACATATATATACATGTACGTATCACTGACCTGCACTATTCGCTTTGCTTAATTGTTTGTCATTCAGCTCACTCCCAACGGCGTATTCTGATTGGGAATTCGAAACGCTTCCAATTGGCATACGCAATTCGAATTGTTTGTTATACAGCTGCCAGCTGTGTGTATGCTGTTGTTGTTGCTGTTATACGCGTTTATAACAGATCACACCAAGCAGCGCACGTCAATGCACGCCGGCCATACACTAACTGTTATATGTATGTATACATATGCATACATATGTACTACATGCATGCAGGTCCACTCACTCACTCACTCAAACACACACACATACACGAAAAAGAGCTCAGTTAGGCCATTTACAGCTGACATCATCTGCTCATAATCTTCTTGCTCTGCTTCTTCTCACTGAGTGCCCATTAGCCTAATAGGGCACACTTGCAAGCGAGGGGGTGGGGGCAGCTGTGAAATGGCCCCGTTTCGCACTTAACTGCCAAAAATTGCAGGCGGCGGCATTTTCTTTTAATTATGCAGCAACATAAATGCATTATAATTAAATAAGCATTTAATGAGCTGCACACACACACACACACACATACACACGCACACTGTAGGAGAGCAAAAGTGCAAATAAGCAAGAGATGAGGAGAGAGGCAGAGGCAGAGGCAGAGGCAGAGGCAGAGGCAGAGGCAGAGATGGCGGCCATTTTGGCAAGTAGCTGGAGCAACAACAACGAGGGCCTTTTTCATTAACCTACTGCGAGGTCATTCCACTGTGCACAGTGTGACAATATATTGTATGCACACACACACATATGTATGTATATACATATCTATGTATTGCATAAATACAGCTTATCTAGTTGATTTATTTACAAGCCGCAGACACTGCCAAGGGGGAGGGGGTACAGCAGAGTTCTTTGGCTTGTGCAGAGAGGCAAGTGACCTGCTTTTTTTTCGGACAGTTGGTCCAATTGGCTGCCAAAATGAATGTTGGTCACGTCAGACTAGCAAGCTAATGGGCCAATACATTTTATAGTTCACACATACACACACACACACACACATACAGCTATTTAAAAGCGAAAGTTGTAGGCAGCGAAAGTCAAAGCAATCAAGAAACAGGAGAAGAAGGAGAAGCAGAAGAGGCAGCAGCAGCAGCAGAAGCAGCACCAGATAACACAAAATTGGAGCATGTCGGCGGAAGCAGAGAACAAACCAACACTAACACATGCATACACACACACACACACACACATGTATACATGTACACGCACACGCATGCACACTTGAGCAATTACATAGCGGAAACTGCAAGTAGCTTGCGCTTCGCACATACATACATACATACATACATACACATATGTGTGTGTATGTACACATTTTATTTATAAATTTAAAAAAAAAACTACTTATATTATTATTATTTTAAACATGTTCTTTTAACTCTTTTTCACTTCTACCGTTAATTACCTTTGATTTTCACTTTGTATGTGCGTGCGTGTGTGTGTGTGTGTTTGTTTGTATGTTTGTAAATTTGTTTGCTTTGCTTTAATTCGCTTTAAATTCTGCTACACAAATATCACAGGGCGCTACAGGCAAAGTAACTGTAAATTCTATTTTTTTTTGTTTTCTTTTTTTGGACACACTTCACTTTTACAACACGTTTGAACAACAATAACAAAAAGCGCGATGCTGCTGGGCCCTCAACAAAAACAACAAGAACAACACCGTCGCTGACTACGACAACAGGAATCAGATGAGCAACAACAATAACAAACGCTCGAGCAGCAGCAGCAGCGACTACAACAACAACTAAAACGGCGACAGCCAACGAGGGCAGCGTCCACGGCTTGGTTGTCCCTGCTGGACGACATTCCGCGGCCAACTGAGCGACGAAACGCGCCCAAAAACAGGCTACAGTTACAGCCCAGCTCATTGACAGTGCTTTCATAAAGCGTTCTCTCTCTTGCATTGCTCTCTTAAGCTGCGACCTTTTAGCCTGTGCTTTAATTATGCCTATTTTGTGGGGTTTGCGACCAGACTTTTGGGACACAATACACTTGCTATAAATTTGGAACTGGTTGGCAGCTTGGCTAACTGTTGTGGACTGTAAGGTCCTACACATTTAACGAATGTGTAAAAAGTTAACGAACATGCTTAACAGTGAAGCACTTAACAAAATGTTATTTAACGTTAAGCTATTTAGACACGAACCAACAGATTTTTTAAATTAATTTTTTTATTGCTTTTTTTAATTTACAATAAAAAACGATTAAATATATTTAAAATGGTAAATAATGTATGCATCATAGTTAATATAAATAAACAATAAGTAAAATATATATTAATAATATTGCAATTATTGTATATTTTGGGAGATCCTTGGCATTGATACAGGGCGACTCAAGCGCAGTTATGTTTTTTAATATGTAAATTTTAAGTAATGCTAATGAAATATATAGCATACTTTTAAGGGCAACACGCTGCTAATATACAGGGTGACTCACGCACACATGTATAGCACAGTTTTATGGGCACTGCTTAGCACAGTTATGGAGCAAGCAAGAAGATCCTCACTCACAGGGTCACTCATGTTCCATATTCAATTGCCACGAGCAGAAGCTCAACTCAAACTTGAGTCACCCGCCGTTGTAGAGTGTGTACATACATACATGTATGGCTGTGTGTATGTAATTGCAATCAACTGTGCTCGATAAAATGGAATTCCCAAATGCAAAACAAAATTTCGTTTTGTTTAGTTTGCATTCTTTTTCTTTTTTTTTTTTTTTTTTTGCTTTTTTGTCATGGATTTAGAGGCAGCAGCAGCAGCAACAACAACAATGAGAACATAATGCGAAAGCAATTGAAACAAATTTGTATAATTCGAGTGGCTGTCCGAAAAGTTGAAGAGTCAAAGTAAATAAATTGCGCAAATTCAAATTGCGCGAATAAAGCGAGCCGAAATAATAACACAAAACACAATAATGGGAAATAGCGAATGCCGGATGAACGGAGCGAGTGCGGCGCGCGGGGAAATGGTAAATTATTTCAATGCAATTTCAATTGAATTTCTGGCAACGCCCGACACCTCCCCTCCCCCAGCGCTTTCTTTAGGCTAACTTTTTTAGCACAAAGTAGTGCTGGCCGCTCTGGTTCAGTTACCTGAACAAGTTCCTTTCGTTCACTTCCTCCGTGTTGGCTCAGCTCACTTGTTAGTTCTAGTTCTCCTAGACTCATATGAGCTACGCAAGTTGCTCATTCGAGTGAGTAGTTCAATTGAACTGAACAGCGCTGCTTTAATGCATATCAATTTATGGCCAAATTTTGATACACACAGAAATTTGTTTGGAAATGCAGCTGCATTTACATTGAAATCTGTTTGCGATTGCGGACAGCGGGCGCCAAAGTTTTAACTGAGTGGGAATTTCGTACAAATTATTCGCATTATTATTGCACACTGGCTGGATGAGGGGAAGAGGAAGGTGAAGGAGAAGATGGAAGAGAATGGGAAGAAGAAGGGGAAGGGGAAACGGTGGAACCGTATTCCAACTGCTCTTTGCTGCCAATTAAGGCAATGGCAACTGCAAACCGAAATGTGGGAATAGCCCTAATGAATCCAATGAATGCAAGCTAATTACAATTGTAATTATGAATATGCCATTCAAAATGCCAGCCTCCGCCTGCTGACAGAAAGTGAGAGGGATGGAGACAGACAGAGAGAGAGAGAGAGAGAGTGAGAGAGAGTTATCTAGAAGACTTATATAAATCAATTTATTTATACATATATTTATATGATTTACTCCTGAGTTTAAGCAATCATATATTAAGCAGACTAAAACTTGCGTTTAGGCCATGATCGCAACTAATACCCTGTGGCAACGCCAAAATAAAAATTGTTATGAAAGCAAATTCCAAGTAACAGTTCAGCTGCACACACACACACACACACACACACACATAGCCACACTCAGTCACCCACTCTATCTCTCTCAAACACTCAGACTCAATAAAGTTTAGCATAGTTATTAAAATCAACAGCAATAAATTAGCATGCTTTGCGTTTTATCGTATCAACAGAAATGCCAACAACACAGTGCTCTATGTGTGTGTGAGTAGCAACGAAGAAGAGGAAGTATAAATAGCAACACATAAGCAAGTCATACTCTCTCTCTCTCTCTCTCTGTTTGTGGGTGTGTGAGTGTGTGTGTGTGTGTGTGAATAGCTGTAGAGAAGCAAGCATAGACAGCTAAGCCTACACGTACTCTGTCTGTTTCCTTCTCGCTTGTCTCTCTGAGTGCTGCATTAGACTAAGACGCAAATAGCAACAACTACAACTACAACAACTACGGCAGCGACAACGACAACAGCGAAGCTGATCGCATTTTTGGGCCAAAACACAAAATGCACATAAATCAGGGCAAAAGCAAAGAGAGCTCGAGCCAAGAGCCACCCACCCAGCCTCAAAACAATTTCGTTGATGACGAACGGACTGGGCAATGGCCGAATGCATACACATACACATACACATACAGCCACACATACATATAAAATGACAATTTTTACTACATTCTTGCATTTCACACGAAATTTATGCAAAATAATTGTCAACAATGTGGCAGAGCGCGTGTGGTGAAGAGCAAGAGTGTGTGTGTGTGTGTGAGAGAGAGGGAGAGAGAGAGGCTGCACAAGTAAGTCGAGCCCAAACTTTGACCCAACGATAGTTTGCATAGAGATGAGCGTATGACGACACGACACAACACTTAACGAAAAACACAAGCACGAAAATTAATTATTATATGTACATATGCATATTTTTAGTTTTTAAATAATATTTTATTATGAATAATTTTACACAAAAATTGGAATTAAATTTGTTAAAATTTTCAACTGTTATACCGATGTGAACACATTTGCTCACTGTGAAGAGATCATGTATGTATGTGTGTATGGGTCCACTCTTATTTCACGCTCTCCTCTCTCACTCTCTCTCTTTGTCGCCCACTTTGACACTTGCTCCTTTGTGGCTGGTGCAGTGCAGCACAATGCGAATGCGATATTATCTTGACATTAATTGCATAATAAAGCACTTTTAATTAGGTTTTGCTCAGTACGCGAGCTCCCCCACAGTGCGGCAGGGTCAACGTAATGGAACACCAAAAAATGGGGGCGGTCGACACGCCCATGCGTAAGAGCGCCAGAATTCGGGCGGGGTTGGAGCTGTTGAATATTCGCTCAAGCTGAAGCTGAAGCTGAAGCCAAAAATTGCAGCTAAAGCAGAAGAAACTCATTTAAAACAAATAAGCGATATGAATGATCGACTACCTGATACCCTGGACACATCTAAACCTAGCTTCAAACTGTATGCAGTTGCTCTCAAGCTGTTTTGGACTTTATGAATATATACATTTTGAAGAAATCAAATATAACAGTGTTTAGACATAGTAGACAAACTCCCCTTTGCTCTTAGATCTTTGCTTATAGAGTATTCAAAATTATCGCCCAAAAAGAACCGTTTGAATAAGTGTGGGGGTGGGGGGCTGCCTACCACAAACTTTGTTCTTTGCATTTCGTATGATTCTTTTTGTTGTTGTTGTTGTTGTTATTGTTGGTATTGGCGAAGAGTTTGGCAGAACGTTTTCGCCTTAATGCGCAACTGTCGGCCAAAACTTGAAGCAGCAAAATTTTTGGATGCAATGAGCAGCGCCTGCCCCCTGCTCCGCTACTCGCTCCCTCTCAGCACACACACACACACACACCGTTTCGGCCGGCTCTGGCGTATACGCAATGTCATGTCGGTTGGGCGACCTTCAGCAGCCGCAGCCGCAGCTGCAGCCACAGGATAGGCAGTGAGGCAGCGAGGCAGTCAGAGCGCAGTTTGTGCTTCAATTATGCCAAAAATGCGCACTGACACGTAAAAATAATGCATACTTCAAGGCGGTGGGCGGTGGGCGTGGTGCTGGCACAATGGAGGCAGCCGCAGTCGCCGGGTTGACAATGCCAGTCGAAAGACGAAGCGCAGCCATGGGGCAATGGCAATGCATATAACATTTTAATTTCCTGCTTATTAGGCAACCCCCGCACACGAAAACACACACACACACGCACACACACAAAGAGATGCGGTGAAGATACGACATATGCATGTGTGTGTGTGCGTGTGTGTGTGTTTGTCATTTCGCCTTGGCGACAGGCAGTTTCGCCCGTTCTCAACTTGTGCCCCTATGGGCAACCCTTGCACATCTTTCGGGCCATGCGCAGTTTTTCATTACACGGCTGCTGCTGTCCATTGCAGCGGAATTTTGGACGCGCCTGCTCCTGTGCCTTGGCCTGCGTCTGCTTCACATATATAAATCACCAGCACACACACACACACACTCACACGCACATAGGCAAGCGAGAACACTTAACGAAAAGTTCGAAAGTTAACGAAAAGAAACTAATATTGCCAGATCTACAAAAATCTAAGCTTCGTTATTTTGCTTCACTCAGCAGTGATCGTGAACGATATCCGTGACAGTGAAATAATATAGTTTTATGTTAATAATATTAATATTGATACTATATTTATTATTCTAAAAAACTTGCATAAAAAACAATTATTATTTTATTAAAATATTGTTTTAAATAATTTTGCAAAATTGTGTACTATTTCTCTTCACAGGGTACAAAGTTTTTGTTGAAGTGCATGTGTGCACACGCTCACACAGAGTAGGCCCCAGGAGTCGAGTGACCACAGCAGTTGGAAGCGGGGGCATTGGAAATTTTGATAATTGAATTTACACGTGAATGATCACATCTTTAAGCCTTTGCTCTGGTTTATTGCACTGGCTAGCTGCAGATGGAGCCCATACGTTGGCTGCATTGTTTGCCTTGTGGACGCTCTGCCCAGATTGAAATTGTTCGATTCGTGAATTGCGCCAAAGGCCAAAAGGCGGATGACCAAAACCAAAGCCACGTAATTATGATCACAAATTGATTAGGGCGCATTGGGCACAAGCTGCTCCCTCTGCTGCTGCTGCTGCTGTTGTTGGTCTTACATATTGAGACAATTGGGTCATATTATTGGTACCATACAATGCACTGGTAATAGCTTATGTGTATGTATGTATATGTATGTATGAATCCGTTTGTCTGCAAAAAGAATTAACCGTAATGTGTGTTACTAGAAAGAAAAAAAAAAGAGAATAGTCGAATTTTATATACTCTGCTGCCAGTCGATGACAATTACATACAAACTTCAAACTGTTCTTATACATACTTACACATATACACACTGTGAGCCTGTGCCTATTCGTTGTTCCTTTTAAATACGCACCGAAAACGAAAGAAAGAGGGAGACAAAGCTTCAAGTCGCGATCGCTTGCACGATGCAGAGTGAGATGCCGTAAGTCAGGCATAGCCCTTTCTCATTCTAGCACGAGTAGAGTGCGCTGCAGTTAACATGTCTATTAATTTGCCTAAAATGTAGTACAGCTCTTAGCGTAAACAAAAAAAACCGCAACTTGTGATTGATGACACAATCAAAGCCGAGCCACCTGCAGGAAGCCACAGCCATCTGCTTGCAAGTAGTCGGCAGCGGCACCAGCAGTAAGCGGATGGAGGAAACGTGCAAAACGGCACAGATAGAGGAAGGGAGAGAGACAGAGTGGAGAGGGAACAGCAGCATGAATAAAACAGAGCGCATATGTAAGACATCTGGCAGCCCGAATGCAGCTGTACGAAAGGCGGAGATGGGGACAGCAGACAGGTTTGCCAAATAGAAAATGGATTTCGCTATTAATTTCGCTGACAAGGCGCAGCAGCAGGAGCAGGGCGACGACACGGGCAAGTTGACAGCATCAAAAGTAAGGAAATGCTACTGACAGAAGCACGTTCTAGTCCTGCTTGCAGTCTGCATACATACATACATATATATGTAAGTATACATGTACATATGTATGTACATAAGTTTTATGTGCACGCCTGCAATGCGCTGCAACAGAAATGGCGCCCAAGCATGTCAGCGTTGCCGGCTTTCACTTTTATGGCGGACACACCTATTTATAAAAGGGATTTGCGGCATTTGCGGCTAAGCAAAAGTAAAATTGAAAAAAAAATATATATATGTATATGTATAGAGGAACGGAAACTTGGTCTTTGTTGCGGTTTTTTTGTTTCATGCATGCAAAATAAATGGAGTACAGTGAAAGCTTCTTAAAGCAAAAGTTAAACAGAAACATTTCCACATTTTCTTATGCTTATATTTATACAATCGTTTTAGATTACAATACTAGTATTTAAGCTTAAAATTATTATTACTAAATTATTCTTAGCAATTCACATGATTTTGTTACTTTGTAGCAAATTCATAAATTTAGCGCATCTTTACATGTAGCGAGTGCTTACTGTATTGCTGTCCTCTTTCGAGTCTTTTCACAGCTATGCAAAATATTTACCCAAAGCAAACACAAACAATAAGCAAACACAATAGACGCAGCAGTCAGCATTTGCGTGAGCTAGAAATTTAGAGGATCAGGGATCAGGCACGTCTGCCCAGTTTCCGCTGATGGTAGCGTGCCACAGCTTCGTCAAATGCCTCGCCCACAGTTCGTTTGCGCCAAATATAGCTGCGATCAATGGGCACTCGGACAACTGCCTCCGCCTCCTCAGTACTTTTGTCGGGGCTTTGCTCTGGGGGCTGCAGCTGTTCCTGCTGCTGCTCCTTGGATTCAGGTTCTACAGTTAGCTGCTTGTCCTTGTCGGCGGCATCTGTCGCTGGCTTTGGCTTGCTTTCCTCCTCCTTGCTGTCGGTTGGCTTAGCTGTCGCCTGCTCATCCTCGTCGCTAGAGTCGTCAATGCTAAAGTCGGAATCGGCGTCTATGTTATTAGCCAAATGAGCTCGAAGTGTTCCCGTTTTGCCGTCAGCTGCTGGACTTGTCCCTGTAGCCTTGTCATCATCGTCCTCCAGTGAGGAGCGTTGCCTTCTGTAGTTCTTCTGCTGTTTGGTTGCACTGGTTATGAGTCCTTCCCGCTTGATTGGCTTGTAGGCCACCTCCTCACTGCTGGGCGCCGTGTTGGGCTTGACCACTGCCTGCTGTGTACCCAATTTCTGTTCATACAGATGCCTGTAGAAGCCATCGAGATCCTTCTGCTTGGTCACATCGCCAATGGCTTCGAGGTACTCCTCGCGTGCATCCTGCTCCTGCAGCTGTCGTATGGATTCGAGTTTCTTACGATACGCTGCAGTCACATACGTATCCTTGTCCTTGTACATTTCGCCTTCGGCTTCGCGATCCTTTTGCACTTGGCGCTCGATGCGCAGTTCGTTCTCCAGCTTACGGCGCTCCGCGTGCTCCATCAGGCGACCAATGTATTTGGCTTTACGCGGCTCCAGCTTTTTCGTCTCTTTGGCTTCCTCGCGTTTGTTGTCCATCTCATCGTATAGCTCGTCATACTGGAAAATAGTTGGATCCTCGGCCAAGGCCTTCTCCTGAATATTCCTCGCCACACGACGCTCCATTAAGCTGGGTCCACTGGCCACGCCGGCTTTGCCCGTGGGCCGCCTTTGTGGACCAGCCGCCTCTTGATCATCGGCTGAACTGTTGCTGCTCTCATCGAAGATGGAAGGCTTGGTTGGCGGCCGTGACGGCTTCTCCGGCTGCTTCTTTTGTTGTCCAGGTATTATCAGACCAAACCTATAAGAATATAAATAAATAAGTATATTTATATTTTCGATGTGCAAAAATATTTACTGTTTAGACATGTTGTTGTTACAGCTGTGGTGTTGACAAATGCGCCAATCGAAAAAAGTGTTGATTAATGCTTTCACTATGGCCAAAGCAACCGTGCGCTATTTGCAACCCTGTGTGTGCGCTCACCACTGACAGCTGCAGCTGTCAAATGCGGCAAGATGGACTTCCTCTTTTCCGATACGTTCGCGGTCGTGTAAATTTGTGTTGAAAAATCACAAAATTAAATCTTAGGTAATCTTCGTGATATTTTACCAGAAATCTTGTTAGAAACACAGCAAATATTGCAAAATTATCGCTTGCTTAATATGCGCTATGGATTTTGTGCGTGCGCCTTGAAAACTATGTGCCAAAAACTCGGACAATTACATTTTTTTTATTGTGTATGAAACGAAAGTTAAATTATGTGTTGACAGCGTCCGTATACCGCCATAGGTTGGCCGAGTGTACCAAACTGACAAACATTATCAGTGCATATGAAAACAATACCATGCAAAATGCAGACCAATTTTTTTTATATATTTTTTTCTGTTCTGTGAAGAAATGGACAAAAGGCGCCGCCTTTAGCGGTCATGTTTGACAGCATCAGCTGTGCTGTTGCTGCTGTTGTTCTTGTTAGTACTGCTACTACTTTAATGGTAACTAGGATGTGCTAGTGCAATGACGAATGCCGCAAAGAAATCCAGCCGGTAGCACGAGTCACATTTGTGCAAGACAATTGGCAAAACTTGGCATTGTTGTTGTTTACATGGCCGGGCGGGCGGGCTCACACTTTTCAGTGCAACGCTGCAAACCCTGTGAACAGTTGACGGGGTTAGAGAGGAGACTTTGACACACACACACAAACACATGATTACTTTCAAGGCGCCGCTTTTGCACGTGTTTCTTTTTTTTCATACCAATTTTTTTTTGTGTAAAGAGAGGAAACTAACTTGTTTTTAATTGCAGCCATGGTGCGTATGAACGTATTGGCCGATGCCCTGAAGTGCATTAACAACGCCGAGAAGCGCGGCAAGCGTCAGGTGCTTCTGCGCCCCTGCTCCAAAGTCATCATCAAGTTCCTGACTGTGATGATGAAGCATGGCTACATTGGCGAATTCGAGATCGTTGATGATCATCGCTCAGGCAAGATCGTCGTCAATCTAACCGGACGTCTGAACAAATGCGGCGTCATCTCGCCACGCTTCGATGTGCCCATCAACGACATTGAGAAATGGACCAACAACCTGTTGCCCTCTCGCCAGTTTGGCTACGTCGTTCTGACCACATCCGGCGGCATTATGGATCACGAGGAGGCCAGGAGAAAACATCTGGGAGGCAAAATCCTTGGTTTCTTCTTCTAAATGCGGAGCAGTAGGACGAGCCAACAACATCTAAAGCTATTTTTGTGTGTGTGGGGAGTTGAAATATGTAAAAGTTGTTTTATTTCCCCGTCGCGATAAATGATAACAGAAAACAAAATACGTTTCATGTTCATTTGAACAGCAAATACCAACATCGTTCATTCAAGACAGAAGAATGTTCCAATAAGAAAACGCGAAATAAAATGATGAATACATAATTTTTAAATAACAATCCATTTATTTTTACATACACATTTAAGCCTTTAAGTAATGAACAGTAAACTGAACTGTAAATCTATAAACGATCTCTGTATGGAGTACTTTGGGGTCGGTGTGCGTATGCACGTGTGGAGAGGTGCGAAAAAAGGTTTATGTTGAAACTTTAAAAATTATTTATATGAATGTAATTTATACACCAAGATGAGCAAGATGCAGCTTAAAAGAGTAACTAGGCTAAACAATTGGATTCTTTTATCTATGTACATTATTTTCAATTTCAATAGTTAACAAATGTGCTACGAGCGTTGCCACCAGTTTCAAAAAGCAAGAGTGGCCGTATCAGTAACTGATTTGACAATATCAATTACAAATCGCAACCGATATGTATTTAAATTAGCCCGCGCACATCTCTACTTAAAAAAAAAATTTAAAAATAGAACTGATGTGTGCTCTCTAGCAAGTCACGGTTCCAACAACAACTGAGATAACGCTAAAATTAAGAGTCTTTAACAAATAGTAATAATCTTTGTATAACAAACACAAAGTCAAGTGCATTTCACACGTCTAGTTTTTTGCACATTGTATTTAGGCTAAGTTGGCAGCTCGCTAATTAATTGGCCATTGTGAATTAAAGTGCTGCACACTTTCAGGCACTATCACTTATCGATAATCAACTAATCGAACTTCGCTTTGATTAAAAGTTGTTACTTTTCCAATGGGACAAAAACGGACGACTGTCAATTCGGTGGCACACGCAAAGGACTTGAATCAATAGTCAATTTACAGTAATTAAATAGGGATTAGGCTTAATTGAAAGCGACAAGCAAAAGCAATAAAGCATCGTCATCGTCAGCATTGCGTGTTGTACAGAAATAGCTATCTAGATTGATTTATATCAATTAGCTGGATTTATCAATAATATCGAACGGTAGCACACACGCCCAACGCTACTTAACATCTAGTCAAAGCATGAGCATAGTTAAGTAGACCATATGTACGTGAACGAATGCTCATATTTAATTGAAATGATACGCCAGATTAGGGACTCAAAATGGCAGACTCAAACATACATTCATACATACATATACCCTTATGTACATACATACATACATACATACATATGCACGCCTTTCCACACGGAATTCTAATGGCCTCTATCGCGACACTGACTTTACCGTTTCTTATCAGTTCCTGACTATATAAGTATGTGCTGTATATATACATATATACATATGTATGTATATATTATTTGTATCAAAGCAGCCCATAAAACTGCGACAGCAAAATTAATAATTTATATTACCCGGCGAATGTATGTGAGCATGTGTGTGTGTGTGTGTCTACTGTGACTTGTTAGTGTAATGTCATTTCAAGTAATGCACTCAAGCTGTCAATTATTGTGACTGATTTCTAAGAGCCTTGCAAGAATTCCCTTGGGAAGCATTGGAAGCGTCTTCCACTTTGCCCGAACGGCCATTTTGATAATTATGATGAGTCTGATGTTTTTTTCAACTTTTCGCAAATCTCACAAAGATAATTGAAATTGTCAAAGGCAAGCATTGGAAAGACGTTTCCTATGAATCATGAATATAATTGTTTTAACAAAGTGTTTCATTATCTTTTTGGGGCGCTATCTTAAAAAAGCTTTAGAGCGAATTTGTGATTTGCGGCTTAGAGCGGATCAAGAAACGCACTTATGCATGTGTGCGTGTGTATGTATGTATGCATTGGCAATAAGCTAGGATTTTGTCTCAGAATTGAATAATCATACATGAGTATATATGTGTGTATGTTTCCAGCACATGTACAAACATACACATACATACATAAGCAGCCACTTTTTACAGCAGCTGTTGCTTCATTAGCTCTGCTAAAATATGAACATACATAAGTACATGCAGACAAATGTATAGATATATGCATGTGTGTGTATACAAATATACATACATACACACAGCCGGCAAGCATTTGAAAGGGTTTTTGTTTCTAGTTGGTTCTATGAGAGATAGCAGCCGGCGCACTCAAAGCTTTGCGACTACATGTGCCTGTCTCTTCGACTGTGTGTATATGTGTGTGTGTGTGTAAAAACGAGTTTGGTCAAAGAGACGGGGACGTAGACCTTGTCTTAAATGGCACAACGCGTGATGCGCTAGAATCACAACAATAACAACAACAACAACAGCAGCAACGAGAATAAATTCAGTCTTAAGGTTTGCTGACGCATGCTTTGATGCTGGAACCAGAACGAAAGCCGACACCGAGCGACAGCTCTGGCAGCACTTGAGCAGCTAAAGACGCAAATAGTCTATAAATAGCTAAATGTTACTTGTAATTACATAGAATATAGCTTGAGTATTCTTCGTACTTGCATAAAAAGCTATAATCCAGAGGGAGAAAAAGCTAGATTCGGCGGAAGGCAAGTAAAAGTGGCAACACTGCAGCAACAGCAACAGCTGTTGCACGCGGAATGAAATGGAAAAGAAGAAAACGAGAATTGCAATTGGGGGGCAGTGGGCCAAGGAGCTAGCGTACACGTGCAAACGGGAAGCAGGTAAAAAGATTTCCATAATCGTTATCACAGGCAGACGGTCGTCCAGTTAATTCATGACGCCGGCACTCCACAGCGTGCAGAGTCGAAAGATAAGGCAAAGTCGAAGTCGACTTGGCCGGGCAACAGGCGGACGCGGCAGCTAACTAAACCCCAGCAGATAAAATAAATAAATTCAATGAGCCAGCGGCCCACGTGTTTAATTACGATTGAATGCGGCTTTATTGTTTCAAGTAGAACAGAATTTGTTAAAACTTTCTGCTTAAATTACATGTAAACACATATGTTTGTGTGTGTGTGTGTGTGTGTGTTGGGGAAGGGGGCGGGGTAAGTTGGTACTTGGTACATATAGTGCGAACTAGCGCTAGATTATCATTATATTATAATATATAGGTGCATGTGTGTGTGTGCTTGTTTGTGTATGTGAGCAGCCTCTCTATTTGATGCAAGTACGACGCAGTTGGATTTCTCTTTCTCTTTATCCGTCTCCCTTCCACTCAATGGAAGCATGTCGCAACGCATCGAAATTGGGCGAATATATATATACATACATATATGTTTAGGATGTGGTGGAGAAGTACTCCTTGGACTTGGCGGGATCGGCCACCATGGTCTTCTGGCCGGGCTTCCAATTGGCTGGGCACACCTCGCCGTACTTGTCGGTATACTGGAAGGCCTGGACCAGACGCAGGGTCTCCTCGACGCTGCGGCCGACTGGCAGATCGTTGATGGTTATCTGGCGCAGATTCTGCTGCTCATCGATGATGAAGAGGCCGCGGAATGGAATGCCAGTTGCCTCATCCAATACGCCGTAGTCGCGAGCCACCTTCATCGACTTGTCGGCCAGCAATGGAATGTCCATGTTGCCTAGACCACCCTGCTTGCGGGGTGTATTGATCCAGGCCAAGTGGGTGAACTGACTGTCCGTGGAGCAGCCAATCAGCTCACAGTTGATCTTACGGAACTCGGCCGCATGCTCGGAGAACGCAATGATCTCGGTGGGGCAGACAAAGGTGAAGTCCAGCGGGTAGAAGAAGAGCACCAAATATTTGCCCTTATAGTCGCTCAGCTTGATGTCCTTGAAGGCGCCATTGACCACGGCGGTGCCGGAGAATTCGGGTGCGGGCTTCTGAATTTGTGGCATCTAGGAAAAGGAATGCAATACGATTACGATTTATTGAATGCAATTCGGCACCAAAAACTTATCCCCTTAAAGGTTACATAGTTTTAAGGTACACTTCACATAATTTGCTAAACTGAATATGCCAAGTCCTTTCTTTTGGTGCATTTCTTTCGAGAAAAATTCCAATAGGTGGTAACTGTTTACAGTTAGGTACTTTTTTGCATTTGTGCAAATACATACTCATTTTATGTAAACAGCGAGACACAGACAAAGATGGCGAAACTTGATCAGAAAAAATAAATAAAATAAAAATGGCGGACCACAAATATTTTTCCAATTGTAGAAGATGGGCGCAAAGCGAACTTGCAATAGCTGAATGACTTGCAGACTCTTTGGCTATTGTGACCTTTTGTTCGACATGTGGCAGAAATGGCACGAAATTGTGTACCACATTAAATATTAAGCGTTTGTAATTACAAGATTATGTGCCTAATGTGAAAATACTTTCAATTCGAACGTTGCCGCTGCCGCCATCGACATTGACATCGCTGTTGCTGCCGGCTAAAATTGCGAAGAAAAAAAAAGCAACGGAAACGTCGGGAGCTGCATGTATGTGTGTGTGAGTGCCAATAAAACTATGTATGTGTGTGTGTCTATATACGTAGACATTGTGCGCAAAACTTGTGAAATAATCTTCACAACAACAAGAAGAACAACGGGAATCATCATTTAAGGCTTACACTCAGCTGTAATTTCTCTTTGATTTTGTCAATAATTTGCGAAATGTTCATGATTTAAGAGTAGAAAAATAAATTGAAGAAAATTGTTCCCGTTCTTTTTTTTTTTTGCTAAGCAAACAGCTTACACAAAAAAAAATAACTCACTTTATTTTATTGAAACGTTCAAGTTTTGCGACAAATTAGATAGTTAATTAAGCACGTTGATGCGAACCTTTTATATTTTTTTATAGCTCGAAGAGAAACCGGGACGTCCACTCGGCTCGACTACTTTATGCGAATTGTTGGATTATTTGAAAAGCACGCGAAAACGAGCCATCAGAGCACCGATTGTTCCAATCGAAATAGATTGAGCGAAAAGAGAGCGCACATTGCGGTATGAGCTTGCCAGTATGGCGGATGGCGAGAATGGAGAGAGCGCACGACCTTTAACTTTGAACGCAGCAACAGGCCAGGGGCAGAAAATTTGAAATAAAGGTAAAGCGATTTATCCGTAACAAAACTAACATATTTTTTATTTTATAAATATTTATATTTAAATTTATATTAATATTAGTTTAGGTGCCGTTATAGAGCATTCAATTTGGTTATGTTTGCGAGATAGCAACTCTGCGCTATTTGGCGCTCAAATTGTCTTTCAACTTTAACAGGGACAAGCCGCTAAAGTGAACAAGCACGATTGGAGTTTTATATGAAATAGTTTACTGGGAACGTTTTATATTTCAAATATATATGTATATACCTAAAAGCTAAATAATAAACAAAAATCGAATCTACGTTCAACAAAGCGGTTCGTTATTGTTGTTACTTCACTGTATATGCAACAGCGTGGCCAGCTGTCCGGGACATTGAACTGTTAGATAAATGTAAACTAAAATTAAATCAGCTGACAAATCCATTTGATGGTGAAATTCATGCAATCTGATGTAATTTTCACGCAAATTCTTGTAAATTAGAGATGAGAAAGAAGAATTTGTTTTCGGATTATGTTATTTTAATACAAACTGAAAATACGAAATTTTGCACCACAATACAACTCTTATACAGTCAGAGACCGACCAACATACAAAATTAAACTCTAACATTTGTCTATTACAAGAATATACATATATATGTATATATATAATTATATATATATATATATATATAGATATATTTATATACCTATATATCTGCAATTGCCGGCGGTTATTATGAAATAATGATGGGTAGGTGCACTTCTTTTTTGTTTTGATTTTTGTTCTTGTTACCGCATCGAAACTTTTCCCTAATATAACTTAACTGAAATCCGAACATCTCCGCAGCCAGTTGAATTGAAACAATTTCTTTTTGTCTAGCTCGTCCAAGTGTGTTGTAACAATTAATGATCGAAATGTCGCCAGATCGATAAAACTGTAAGGATTGGATGGGTTGGTAGGGGACTGTTAGCTAGAGTTGCATTGTGCGTCTGTTGGAAAGTGCGTGTGTGTGTGTGTATGTGGATGCACACACACATATATATACATATATATGTAGATATATATATATGTGTGCTTCCAGCTTATGGTGTTAAGCCTCTAATCACAGGAACCATCAAGCCAGCCATCACGCCACCTCTCATTCACTTTGCTGCAATCGAACAGCGGTTTACCCAGCTTGTCGTTGACTCGGTTATGAAACTTGCACAGCCACATGGCAAGATCCTTTTGTGAATTAACATTAACTGGATTCACTTCAATGCTACAGGGAATACAGGAAAAATAAGATATTAAGGTTAGCTTTTTGCACCTGCACTTGCACTTACTCTGAACGAAAGTCTTTGGCACAATATTCGCATGGATACAAACGTGAGAGTACTTCGAAAAATGTGCGCATATCACGTTTTTCTGTGTCAGTGGGATTATCGGAGTAGAAGGCAGCCATGGTGTGCAGCAGGCCCCAGGTGGATATACCAAGGCGCACCTTATCCAATGGGCAATCATCTCTTGGTGGTACAACGCCAGCTGCATTTACAGTTAGTTTCTCGCTGGCCGCTATATGCTTCTCCTGTTAAAGAGAAAAAGAGAATTGATATTGTGAATGTCATAAGAATATGAACATACCTTAGCTGCTTGTGTATTTGAAATAAGACGCTGCTGTTTGGACCATGACTTAAAATCGTTGCATGTGCGACAATTGCTATCCGGTTTACCGTTTCGATGCACGTTGTATTGGGCACCGTCGACCGACGGTTCTGATTCGGCTGGCTTTGGCTGAAATGATGATTTTGACATCCTGAATTCAGGTTCACGCAAAATTCGTAAAACAGTTTTTTGTAGACGGCGTATAATCAACCGGGTGCCCTCACGATTCGGAGCAGCTACCTTACTTTGATAGCTGTGACGTCGTATGAATTCTTTCCACATGGGCAGTCAGCTGTTTAGCGCGAACGCAAATTTGAGTCGTTCACTGTATGTTATTTTTCTATTCTTTCCTTAACAGCGCTGTGTTCAACGCCAATTTGTGTGCTTCGATTAACGCAGTATTGAGACACTGTTAATGTACATCGCTGCTGGCCGTTGTCGTTGCCAGCTGCTAACAGTCTGGCAGCGCCGCTAAGTTGCCAAAAATATCTTCGATAAATGCACGTTAATTCAAAACGCAGCTATTTCTCGTTTCGTGTGTGTTTTAAACTAAGACGATAATTCGAAATTACACAATATAATTTTTTGATACTTTTTCCATTTCTCTATATGTCGCACAACCTGTGTGTCGGTGTGTGTGTATGCGTGCGTGCGTGTGAATTAAAAACAAAACTACACTAAACGAAAAGCCATGCGAAGCGTTTCGAGTATGTCTATTTGAATGCGTGTAGATTTACAGTTAGGAAACTTCTTTTTCATTTGTTAAGGCACTGTTTATTTGTCGGTTTTAATACAATAAAAATGTATATAAAATTCATTTAGTAACAACTACAGTTAACAAACGTGTTAGATGCACACACACGCACGCACGCACACATATACAGATACAAATATATTAAGATATAAATAGTTAGGCAAAGTGTTTAATTTATAACAAAACTGATTAGAAATTACGAGAGAAAAAAAAACGTAGTCAATAAACTGGCATTTAGGCAAACTCTCTGAACATGGTGAACAGGCTGTAGAGCACACGCAGCGTAGACTTCAGATCCATGTTGACGATATCTTCGGGCCTGGCCTTTGGCTTTGGCAGTCCCACGTCCTGCATCAAATCGAAAGCGAAAGCCACGTTGCTGACCATTTGATCCACATCCTGCGGCGTCAAGTGGAACTCGTGCAGCGGCACAAAGAAGCCACCCAGGAGTCCCATCAGCAAACACAGATAGACGCCGTCTCGGAAATCCGTGTTCAGGTCGTTGATCTCGAAGTTGAGCTTGGCCAAGTGCTTGTTGACGAACGTGATCAGAGATTTCTTGACGACGGCCAGCTTATCGGGCGCACAGTCGATGAGTGTATCGAATGCATCCTTCTCGCAACGCATTCCCAAATCATCGTACTCCGAGGTGATTTGCTCCTGGAATTTTCTGCAAGGCCAAAGCAAAGTATATTAGAGACGCGGGGGCAGGGGAGGCGGGGCAGTCTTTCACTTACTGTGCGTTCAGTACGCCCGCATTCTTCTCGGCGATGACCACGGTCACGAAGACGTTCTCCGGCAAGCGCACAGGTGCGCGGAAGTGACGCACTAGAGCCACCAGCAGATGCAGGATGGCAACAATATTCTTGGAGTGAACGCTGGCCACTGACCACTTGGGAATCTTCTGATGGAAGCCCAGTGTCTGCGCATACAAAATATACATTATATATAAGCCATGTTGATAAGTGCCGTTACTCACATGATTGACGGCCTTCAGCACGATGTTGAGCTTCTCGTGCTGCCCCTGCTCCGATTGTGTCACCTCTGGCACGTCCAGCTTCTTGCCTGTTAGCTTTTCCCACAGCTTGTGCAGCACCTGGCCGTCGTACATGTCCTCCTCCAGTTGTTGGACAATGATACGCTGCTCCGCCAGTTCATCGTTGATCCAATCGATGAGAATTCTTTGCAGCTTTAACATTTCCGGATCGTTGTTCGACTGCGGATCAATCACGGCACGTTGCTCATGTTCACCTAACGGTTGAGATAAATTTGAGTTTAAGATCTTATCGATAATTTATTTGAGCACTTACGTAGCGCATAGTCCTCGGGTGGTATATCAAACTGATTGGGCGAGCCAGGCGAATCGATTGCATATTTGCCTTCCTCCTGGATCTTCTTCACTGCAAAAGTGCATATATTGGAAGAGTAGGTGTGAGCGAGCAGGCAATAGCATAAATGTAAACAATAGCTGATGACGTCACAAATGTGACAAGGCGAACGCTAGAGATGAGCGTACGTCAATTTAAACTATCGTTAGAAATTTTACGTTTCTTTTCAGAATATAAAAAAGTATTTGGATTTTATATACAAAAAAAAAAAAACAACATGAAAATACGAGATTGCTCATATATTCCAGACACAGCACAAGTCAAACTCTAATCTGAACTCAAATGAACAGACACACTCACATTCACACTCACGTATACACCTACAGCCAAAAAGCGATCAGTCTGTTTGTTTGTATGCGTCACAAATGTAAATGACGCAATGTTTTTTTTTATTTAACACACACATACAGAGACACAATGCCCATCTGTTGGCATAAACTGCAGGAATGGCAGCTCCTTGGGCGCGAATGAATAAATAGTTGTAATCCACTTATTGAACACATTGTTGTCACCATATTTGGCCATATTCTGCAGATTTCACTGCGCTATTCCGTTTTGCGCAGGCGGAGGCAGTGGGGCTAGCCAAGGCGAGAAGGGGGCGGGGATAGTTGATCTAGCTCACCTTCTCGGGTGCCGCGTTTGCGGCCGAGTGTGCTGAATTTATCCCAGAAGCTATCCTCCTTTTCGCCCTTCTTAATGGTTGTGGGCGTGTGCGGAGATTTGGGGCGATTCAATGTCGACATATCTGTGTGTGCGCAACGCAAACAAAATCAGAAGCGAATAAAACAAAACGAACGCCGTGCGTTAGAGCAGCAAGACACTCGATTGACTGGCCTGCCGATAAGTTTTAGCTGCACTCTTATTTGGTATCGTCGGAATAGGAATTATCGATACTTAACAGTGAAGTCTTCATGTGATAGACCTCTGCTGCGAATATGGAAAAGTGAATGAAATTGATAAGTTAGAGAATTGTCTTTGACTGATGTTTATGCTGATAATTGTCTTCATTCGAACAACCGCTGCAAAGTATTTTTTTTTGTATTTTCAATACATTACACAATTGCCTGGCTATCGATATTGCATACACAACATATTTATCGAAATCGTACAATATAAACATATATTGCGGGTATTCTCGTTGTAAGTAAATGGAATTGTGATCTCGCTTAATAATACATTAATTTATATGTAAAACAGTCGCATGTATTTCTTGATTTTTTATAACTCTCTTATATTAATATATAATAACTTATGATAGACATTTCAGGGGGTTTTTATATATATCTATATATAGTATAGGCTTTTTAAATCGAGTTGGGCAGCTGGCAGGCGCGTACTGCTACCAATTGGAGCAGCACGAAAATTGGGGAGAAGACCTCACTGTACTCGAGGCCCGTTTTGCCCGATAGCTTGAGGCATAACAGATATTTGAAGATCGCGATAAGTACGAGGAAATATGTGCTCCACATGAAGCGATGTAACGCCTTTCGCTTGTTATCCGAATCCAAGTACATGCGTATGCCGACAATAACGCAGAAGTAGGCATTGCAGATATCGATAAAGAACAGTGGACTAAAGATGCTGAACCAATCGCACATGAGCTCCGGCAGCACGTTGTTCAGTGTGCCCGAGATCTTGAAGGCCAGCGAGATGGTGAAGACGAGCAGGCCACACAGATTAACCAAGATCTCGAATTCCGTTAAGCCAAGCCAGCGCACCAGCTCAGATAGTTTAAACATGATTCTCCTACTTCTGCTTCCTCTGTGACTGCTTCTTGCTGTTCACTTCCAAGTAGGCCTTCTGCACTGGCAGCGTGGGCACCACAATATCGAACAGGTTGTTGTTGTAGATCTTGATGTGCAGTGCGGAGTTGTTGCGTTGCCTGTAGGTTATGTCGTCCTCATCACAGAGTGGATGCAGTTCATCCACCAGCTTGATGGTGGATGTGTTTATTGCGTAGCTCAGAGCACCCTCCGAGTTTTCGATAAGTCGCAATGCCAAATTGAGGCCACGTGTTATCGAATAGCCCATGCAATGCAAATAGATTTCCTTAACGCCTGCATTCAACAGATCCTCGCATCGCTTTTGCTGCGCCTACGCGACAATTGAATTGTGTAAGGTCTTATGTTTACAGCTAAATGTGTGGCTCACCTTGAAGTCTGTCTTGCTTGTAATATAAATATTATTTCGCTCTTCGCTTGCTGCACGCGGCGGAAGTTTTCGTACAATGCGTTGGCTTTGTTGTTTGTTGCGATTGTTTTTTGGCTTTGCACCGCGTTCCGTAGGATTGCTGTCCATTATCGACAGCCACAGCGCAATAATAATCAATTGTCCATGCTTTGTGAGCGTGCACAAAACATTTAGTTATTAAGACCTCACTTGAAATCTATAAAAATGCAAAACACAACAAGCGATGACGATAACGATATGTTCATAGGCACAGCTGGATAAATATCAATAAGTTATACGGTAGATGGCGTTTACTGCTTACGATCTGGCAGCATGCATCAGCTGCCATATCATATGCATGCAAAATACACGTAATACTTCACGACAGATGGCGCTTATGGTCTGGCAACCCTGCTCTAGCTGTCAGTTTTTCTGACAGCTAGTCGATATTTGTAGCAATGAATTTTTCGTTCGTCTCACATACTATCGTCGACTGGTTCGTGCTCGTAACACAGCTAGAATTATCCAGCAGTTGAAAATTTTTCATTGTACTTTCCGTAATAACAAAGGTATGTTTTTTTGCAACAAGCACAACAACAACAAAGTCGTATCATCGAAACGCAACTAATACAAATTGTAAAACAGTGGCACCAAATATTGTATTTATGCAACAAGATACACACGCAAACAAATATTTGTCATAAGTTCACGCACACACACACACACACACATACATACACATACACATTTTCAACGCCGCTGGCTGCAAAGGCTTGAGCAGCAGGCAAAGAAAAAAATTACATAACTCCTAATTAATTTGTACTACACACAATTTGCTGGGTTTATGTATTTTGGCATAAGACTAAGATAACAATGTAAGCTAAAACAAGAAACACAAATCGTAAGTTCTTTAACAGTTAGTTACATAAGTTCGGATCGTACGCTGAAACGCAATTCTCGATGCTGCCCCGTTAAGTATCTCGTATCTGTATTCTAACCACAAACGAATGTAGATAAATCATAATATGAAAAAGAGTAAAGAAATGAGAAAATGAAGTAATTATTATAAACAAACTACTTGCACAACGCATTCGATCCAAGTAACGTTTTGTATTCATGCGTTCAAGTTCATTTTTCCATGCAGGACAAACAAAAAACCGCTCCCAACCGATTTCAGTTAAACAGTTACAAACAGCAGCAAAGCAAGCAAGCAAGCACAAAACAAAACTTATTAATCGCACCAGATCGCGCAAACTTCGTTCCAAGCCCCAGCTGCAGCTAGGCTGGTGCAGCCTGAATAAAGTCTGGCAATACTTTGCGGATATCTACAACAAGATCAACTACAACAAACTTCAATAACATCACACGGCGAGAGTTGCGGCGACAACGGCAAACGTGGGATAAATCATACAAGTAAATTTTACAATTCCTTATTACCAATCAAACAAACAAGAAATGAATCCAAACAAGTTAATTGCAATTGCATAAGCTTCTAATTTCGGCTCCATCTTCTCCATATTCTAATTGCCTTAGATCTCAAGGTGACCATATATGTCATCCCAAAAGCTGAGCTTGTGTATGTGTTTTTTTTGTGGTCCGCTTGCAGTTAAGTCAACTGCACCATACATATACACACAGACACACTGCCGCACACACATACACATACACCGGCACGTTCTTTCATGTGCTCCTCTAGTGATAGCACAAAATGAAAGTTGACGCGACTCTGTATGGCAACTCTGCCATCAATAATAGAGATTGCAAATTGTGTGTGCGTGTTGCCATCTAGTACAATAAAAAAAAAAACCAACTAATAAAAATATGTTCACCCAGGCAAAAGCAAGCAGGCAAATTGTAAAAAAGAAAAAAGAAGCAACAAAAGGCAAATCGAATCGAATCGAATGAAATAAGAAATAGTTGACGACAGATCAAGAAGGCGTTGCCCTAACGAAAATCAAGCATTTTATTGTCTATAGGTATAACGTCAAAACTGCAATTGTTTGAATTTAACGCGGCACAGTTTGAATTGCAGATCGTCAGACGTCGCTTTCGCCGAACGGAAATGTCTGCGGCACGTTTACCCTATTATCAACAGCAGTCGTCTGGTGACCGTGAGCATCAGCAGCGCCGCGGCGGCTATCAGGATCGCAGCAGCAGTCGACGCAATGAACGTCGTTATAGCCGCAGTCGTAGTCGCAGCCGCAGTCGCAGTCGCTCCATGGAGCGTCAACGTCGTCGTCATCATCACCAGTCGCAGTCGCAGCAGCAGCAACATCGCCATCGCAGGGACTCGCGTGATCGCCAGAAGGAATGGGAGAGAGACTACCCGAGGCGCAGCTATTATCAGCGAGAGAGTCGCACTCCTAGCCCAACGGCCTACTCCTCCACCTCTACCGCCACCTCGACAGGCGCAGGATCAGGACCAGCACGTCGTCAGCATGGCCATGGAGGCAACAAAACCAACATCAAGGATAATGCAATGTCTGCTGTGGGCGCCTATTACAATCTTGATACGGATGAGCCCTTTGACAAGGAGCGCATACATCGTGAGATAGAAGCTAAATTACGTGAGACACTAGCACGCGAGGGCAAGGTCTATCCGCCGCCCAAGCCGGAGGCATCGCATCCAGTTTTCGCCAACGATGGCTCCTTCATGGAGCTGTTCAAGAAGATGCAGGGTCAGCAGGAGCAGCACTCAATGACAGATGCAGCTGCAGTAGCCGCAGCCAATGCATCAGCAGCAACAGCAGCAGCCAATGCTTCCGCAGCAGCTGCAGCAGCTCTCCGAGATCAGCAACAGCAGAGCCTGCTGCTGATGGAGCCCAATCCAGTTCTCAGTCCATTTGGTGCTTTGCCAGCGATCGCTGCGGGCGCTGCAAGCACACCAGCTGCGCCATATATAGCCGCTGCAGCGGCTGGCAAGTCGGCGCCGCCGCCACCGATGGTCGGACGACGACGTGGTGGAAAAATCCTAAAAACTGGCGTCGTTGCCAAATTGAAGACGCCCAGCGAAAGGGATGTGGATCCAAAGGACTTTTGGTCATTGTATCTGGCTGAAGTGAATAAATACAAGAGCAATGCGTGCGACACAGACAATGGCAAGAGACCACTGGTCAAATAGTGTACAAAACACATTCACACACATCTATATACACACATACACACATATACGCGTTGTACGCACAACTAACGAAAGAAAATATGAACTTGAACGCAAGCAAAACTGAAAATTCTAAAAGCAAAACCAAATCATTTGGCTTAAAACAAATACAATCAGCTATATATATATATAGCTCTTTATAGAGTTAAGAGTTTGATACGAAACGCAAAGCAAATCGAAAAGTTAAGCCTTGGTCTCATTTGCTATATAGAATAGATCGAAAACTTATATATTTAAGTAACAACTGACTATGCAACTTGTTCACACGCCCTTCAAACGGGCAAAATCTGAAAATAAACATAAACATAAGGAAGCTAAGCATTATACAAAAATACAATATAATCTTATATATACATCTACATATATATAGTTTAAGCACTAGTTTGTACAGATTTCGATACATTTAAATACGATTATATATACGTATATATCTATATTTCAACAGATATAGCTTAGCACTTAGTGTGTGTACTTTACTTATAAAGCAATCCGAATGCAGAACTCTGTATGCCTTATATATACGTCTCTCTCTCTCTCTCTCTCTCTCTTCTCTCTCTTTCTCGACTTGAATTGAATTGCAAATTCGTTTATTTATTGATAATTATTATAATACTTAATTTACATTTAACTATATATGATTACTATAACTTTATAACACTTATCTTATCTTGATCTTTGTCTATGCTGACTATATACATATATATGTATATATATCTCAATATCAATATTGACTCTCCCTCTCCTCTCCTCTTTCTCTCTCTCTCTCTCTGTCCCTTTCTCTGCCTGCCTCCCTCTCTCTTTCTGTTCCCTGCCCATGGTCTCACTTTCTACTTCTCTGTCATTTCTTTTTTTTCATTCTTTATCCTTTATCATTTGTTTTTGCTTTTCATTCGTCGTTCGTTATTTTTGGTTCTCTTTGGTTAACTATAAAAGTTCGTTTATGCAATTTTTCATGTCGAAATCGAAAAACAGCGATAAATCAACAACAGTTGACACGATGTCGGCCTATAAGATGGAGACCGCCCCGTTCGATCCACGTTTCCCCAACCAGAACGTGACCAGATACTGCTACCAATCCTATTTGGATTTCCATCGCTGCCAGAAGAAGCGCGGCGAGAACTTTGCGCCCTGCGACTACTTCAAGAAGGTCTACAAATCCATGTGCCCCAACGCCTGGGTGGAGAAATGGGACGATCAGCGCGAGAGCGGCACCTTCCCCGGTCGCATCTAAGCGACATATATCTATATATAGGAAGTTACACTCTACCTACCTACAACACCAACAACTGCAACCTACTCCTACACGACAACAACAACAGCTAAATTATGCTAGTTAAACCAGAGAACAACAAAGCGTTTAGGAAAAGGCAAACAAATACAAATTGTTAAAATTTAATTCAACTAGTCGGTCGTTTGTTTCTTCTACTGTACACACACACACACACATACACACGTTGCTATATAGTATTCCGATCTGTGCTATATAGTCGATACACAACAACATCAACAACAACAACTGAACACGCTGGCAACTGTTTAAGACAAATAATAAAATGTATTTGATCAATAAACTGTGAAATACATTGAAACTATATATATATACCTATATATATCCGATGTTAGCCGATTACAATTGCATCAACTGCATGATGAGCTATTGCAAGCCAACTTTGTGCAGGCAGCACAGAAGGCAAGATTGAAGAATACTTAGCTTGATAAACATAAGATTATAAGTTTACAGGTTGCAGGTAAGTTATCTAGGCAATAGTTTGAGAGCATCACATACCAAATATGAGGCAGCTGGCTCTTATAGGTCCCGAGCTATGGCTATAGCAAGTTGAGACCAAAGATCCATGTGACGTAGGGCTTAGGTAAATTTAAAAATGATTTAGAATGTGAGGTGCCATGCAACTCTAATGTCTTCAGATACTAAAGTTTCCGATTCATGGGAATCAGAGTTCTATATGACAGTAAGCGGGAAAAGGATATTGGATGTATGTTGAACTGCCTAAGAGGCATTCGAATACCAAAGTTTATATAGCTAACTCTTGAAGTTCTCGAGTTATGTTTATTTGCTGCAAGTGATTTGTGTTTTTTTTTCTGTTCTTTATTAGAAACTTGTGCTTAGCCAATGCTAGATACATAATTTATATATTTACTTATTTAGTTTTATATCATTTTATTTTATTTTTTAAATTTTAATTTAATTTTTTTAGATACTTTTTTAACTTATGAAAAGTTTTCTTCATTTATTTTGTATGCTACTTAGTTGACCATATAAATGGATTTTTGTTATGAATATTAACTATTAATCGATTTTTTGTTCGCAACTCTTGTTTGACAACAGTTTTTTTTATTTATTTTTTAACTGCTTGAATTTAGTTTGGGGCTTTACAAAAAATACCTAAAAAATAAATAAATATTTAAATAAAAAGAATTACAATTTATTTGCGTAGGTGTCCAAAACTTTTTGCGGACGGCAGCAAATTTTATTGTTTTTGGCCTTGTGCATTTAACATGCATGTTAAGCCACATGTCAAGTGGACTGAGGGTGCCCAAATTGTTGCTGAAACGAATCCATTTGCGTTTTTGTACTGCGAATCTTCGGCCTAGAACTAATCTTAAGTCTCTAATCGAAGCTAAAATTATATTTTATATTTTATTTTTGTTAAAATTTCTTAACTTTTTTTTGGGTTACTCTTAGTAAACTTCCCGAACTTAAATGTTATTTCTTATTTTTTTTTATAAGGTTAATATGTTTCTGGTAAGTTTATTTATTGTTTTTTATTTAACTATTTAAGTGAAATACTTTTTACTCTCAGTAAAGTTACCAATACAGATTTTTTAATACCTCTTTTTTTTAATTTTAAATTTTATATGTATATTTAATTTTTTTTTATATTTATTTAACTTGTTTTTAGTGAATTATTTTATCTTTTGGCTCAGTAAACTCTCAATTTATATTTTGTTTTGTTGATGTATATTTTTTTTTATATTTTTATATTATTCTGTCTTAAATCGATTTTTATTTATATATTTTTCTTAAATTTAAGTTATTTTTTTGGCTTATGCTTAGTGAAGTTTTAACTCAAATTTAACTTAATTTTATATATATTTTTTAATTTTATATATATTTTTTAATTTTATATATATTTTTTAACTGAAATTTGTTTTGCTTACTCTTAGTAAGTTTCCAACTGAAACATAAATATTATTTAATTTTTTTTTTAATATATTTTTTTTTTATATTTGAGTTTTTTTTACTTACTCTGAGTAAATTTGTCAACTCAATTTTATTTTTGTTTTTTATGATTTCATAAATTTCAAATTTGGAGAGCTGCTTTTGTTTTTGGACATAATTGATTGTACTTAATAGGTATATAACTTGATATAACTATGGATTACCTGATTAAAAATCGAAGGAAACATCAGTTGTAAAATAGTAAATGCCATACACTTAACATACTATATATAATAAATATCTATATCTTTAGATATTTTGAGAGTTTCTTAAATCGAAAAACTTGTGAAAACTTTGATATACACACATATCTGACTATATATGATATATAGTTGAATATATATATATATATATATATATATATATAAAGTTAGTTAAATGCTTTTTAGTATAATTATAACACAGATATATATATAAAAAATCAGTATTAAAAGTTGTTTGTTTTAGTTTTTAGTTTCCAGTTTAAAGAGAGCACACGAGGAATACGCAAAACTTAGCTTAAGTTCTATATAATATGCACTTTAGATATATGTATATATCTACCATATATAGCTGAGTGTGAAGAGAAACAATGCTTTATTCGAACTGGACCAACCATTACGTTTCCATATAACCTTACGATCACGTACTTAGCTCTCTATATATGTATATTTATATATATGCATGTAGCCCAAGTCCTATCTGATCGGTAATACTACTATATATACTTTTCACTACTCTAGACTCGTTTAGCTGCTAGTAACATCTGGTTTTTTTTCTTTCTGGAGAACAAACTTATTAAATAGTTATAGCTACGAACCAAAGCAGATCGTTGTAGATCCAAGTGGATCCATATAGATCGCCATAGGTCGAGCTTTCTAAGTACTATGCAATGCCAAAGCCAGAGCTGCAGTATTCAATGTTTCTGTATCAGGCACTATAGCTAGTTAGTGAATATCGAAAAGCTCACCGGGAGATTCGAAATTATAAAGACAAGAAGTGCAAAAAGATCAAATTCAGCTAAAGCTTTCAATATTTCAGGTATTCAGCTAAAGCTTTCTTTCAGTATTCAGCTATTCAGCGCAACTTCTTAGTATATCTTTGAATATTCAGCTATTCAGCTAAAGCTTTCTTTCAGTATTCAGCTATTCAGCGCAACTTCTTAGTATATCTTTGAATATTCAGCTAAAGCTTTCTTTCAATATTCACTTATTGAGCAATTCAGCTGTTCACTTTTCGTATTCAGCTATAGTTCCCACGCATACTCCATTGACTTTTCAGCTCTGTACTACCCCCCTTCCATATATACTAAATATTATATATTATATAAACTTTTATGCCGTTTCTATATTGTGCGTTTTTAAACTTCTATCAAGCAGATTCAAGATCCAAGTGAGATATTTTTGAAATATCTTCTCTATTTTTTTTGAGCAATCAAGAACAGTTGCATAACCTCATTCCTGCTCTAAGCCCCCCATTCGCTTCTCTCAATTTCTCTCTATTCCATTCTCTCTCTCTTTTCTCCTCTCGTTTTCTTCTTTCTTCTTTTAGTTAAAGCTTCTTCAAAATGTTTTCTTGATCAAATCTTCTCGTCATCCTCTTAGCTACATGTTTCTGCTATCCCTAGCCGTAAGTTTTCACCCTCGTCTCGCCCCCCGTCCCCCGACCCATTTTCCAAACTGCCACGCCCCTCACTCCGGTGCCCCCTTACGGATATAGTTACATGTAGCTATTGCTTGTTTGTTATCCAATGTCGCGCACGATCTCGATTTTGTCGCACAGTTCCGGGTCGTGAATGGTCGTGAAGTGGGTTCGGTCGCTCCGGAACGTGTTCCGCTCATTGGAACTAGTTTTAATGGAACGCTCCGACGGCGTCTCCGTGCCGCTCAGCTGAATGCGCTTCTGCAAAGCCGACACAAAGTTCTGAAACAAGTTGCAGATGAAGTAAATGAAATGAGACTCGACTGCCTGATACCCTGTTCACAATTCTTCGACTATATACTATATAGGAGTTCAAGGGGGTTCCCTCATGTCTAGTAGAGCTTCATAGAAAGTTATACAGTTATGTTATTTAGATGAACCAATATACCCCTCTTGCAGACTGTGAACAGGGTATATATGGGAGTTCTTGAGGCGCGCTGCTCACCTGTGAGATGATATCGCCGCGTGCAGTGCGCACCTGATACAGATAACGGAACTTGCGCTGCCTGGCCTCCTCGCGCGTCTCGCGGGTGCGCGACTGCGAGCGACGCATCGGCACATGGGGATTGCCGACGCCGCCGGGGCCCGGTGCCGGCTGGCCATGGGGCAGATGGTGATTGCCATGCGGATGCTGCTGTTGGTGCCGCATGTAGAGGCGCTTGCGATGATCCACACGCCAGGCGGTAATGAAGCACTGCACCATGATGCTGATCACAATGGTCAGGGGCCACGCGGTGATCAGCAGCCCGCCGTAGCAAGGCGGCGGCAGCGGATGCGGCTTCATGCTCAGTATCCAGTTTATTGTCTCCAAGCTGTGCATGAAGAAGTCTATGGCGCCAATGACCATGGCCGTGCCCACAATGCTCGATGTCAGTATCGTGACATACTTGACGCAGCACAGCGTCAGCACCGAGCAGATGACGGCGCCACCGACGACAGCCACATAGATCTCGCGATACTGCAGGGGGTGGAAGGGGCAGGGGAGAGAGAGAGAGGGAGACAGAGGATAGAAGATCAAGAGGGAGATGGAGATAGAGAGATAGAGGAGGATAGAGAGAGATGGAGAATGTGCAGAGGGGGAATAGAAAGAGAGTTTAAATTTTAGATATGAATTGATTTGCAAGTATTTACAATGAAGATTTGCCAGCTTCTAAGCTACATGATAAGTTTGGAAGGACATGGGACTCACCCCGAACTCGTTGTCCGGCATTGTGGCCACGCAGACGGCCATTGCAGCGCCCGAGAGCAGGGCGCCGGCGAAGGCGCTGATCAGCACCGAGGCGACGGGATACGTCGAGCCGACCACGGCGCCCAGGAGGCCAGCGACAATGGCCAGCGCCGAGTCAGCCGGCTTGCCCAGCCAGGTGATTTGGAAGTCCTGCAGTATGAATATGCCATTGGCGCCCACCATCAGCCCGCTCAGGAAGCCCACAGCGCGCAGACAGCGATAGCCGAGCAGAGCGTAGACGATGCCGAACACGGCTATGATGGCCCACAGCAGAGCGGGCAGAGTATCCGGCGTGGTTGGTGCGCATGTGTGCCTGCTCTCCAGGATGCCCTAGAAGAAGCGATAGACATAAACATAAATTATAAAACTGTTTAATCCATGCAGTCGATAACATTGATTGCTATAATTCAGAGCTGACCCACTACATAACCTCACTTTTGTTATATATTTTAGTCTGTATATGGCCAAATATGCTGTATTGTGCATTTTATGCATACTATATATAGCTGTCTGCTGTAACAGCTTGATATATGTGAACTATCCTATCATTTCTATAGTTAAGTCTCCATATAACCTCACTTTAGTTATATTATTTGCCTAAAATTTCCATAAACTGATTGCTTAGGCATCTATAAAAAGCTGACTGGCAAGGAAACTTGGGTTATGTGCACTATATACTATCTTTTCTAAAGTTAAGCGTATACTTAACCTCACTTTCAGTATGGTTTTGCGCTAATTAAGAGCAATTGGCTTAACAGCTAACAAAAATAGCTGTTGTCATCAAACTTTCTCATTTGTTTAGTGCAGCTGTTGCACATAACCTCACTTTTGTTACATTCCTACGAACTAACCTCACTTTTGTTATGTTTTCGTAAGCTCACCTCAATTGTAAGCTAAAAGTTGTTAGACTTTTGCATTGTCAAGCAGTTGACACATATATTTTTGCCCTAACAATTGTCACAAAGTCTTTTATCCTATATATATGTATGTATGTATATGTATGCCGTTAGCCTCGACGCAAGCTCCTTCATATTTGTTTTCGCTCTCTGCCTCGCTGAAGTGAAGCTGTAAACATGTCAAGCAGCTCATTTCGCATGCACGCAGACAACCCTTAAGCCACGCCCCTAGCCACACGCCTCCCGCCCTGTGTGCACTGTAATTCGATCAAGGACGAGTGCAGGCACTGACACAGTTGTCTGTCCACTTGGCAGCCCGACTGCCCGACAGCCTGGCTGGATGAGTCAGTTAGCCCAAAAAGCTGTTGTTGACACACTCCCAAAACACACACACACATATATATATATAGGTGACATACCTTTATCAAGAATGGCCAATCCATGTGTGAGACTCTCTCCATGTCATCTGCATGCTCCTGCCCAGCATCATAGATCACATCGTAGCTGTCCAGGGAGTGCAGAGCCGCAGCAGCAGCACCAGCTCCGCTGCCATTGCCCGCCGTTGCACTCATTCTCCCGCACTGTAAGCCCCAATACGCCTAGGCTCTATGTGTATGCAGAGCCCGGAGTCGGGCTGTGCCACATGTTTGGCGTGGACCCAAAACAAAAAGTTCCTAACTGGTTCTTCTTCTTCTTCTACTAATTCTATGAACTTTTTCTCGAATTAAAATATGTATTTGATTTTCTAAGGAATTTTTCTATATTTTTCTATATTTTTCCCTTGTTTTCCTGCTATTGTGTATCACTTATTTGGCAGCAGGAATTTCGTCCTTTCAATCGGGGCCAAGATAAATTTACTTGTGGTACAACAAAGCAGCGCTGAACAGGGACAACAGCACAATGCAAACGGCCAGACGGGGCAGGAGGGAGCGAGATAGCTATAGATGTGGGCAGCAACCCTTAAGCAGGAGCTTAAAAGCCCTTAAAGCTAAAGCCTGTCGAAGCTTTTGGCCAGGAAGGGGGGGGGCAGCTTTTGCAGGTTAATGGAAGCACAGGTGCATGTGCTGTCAGGTAGGTGGGTAGTTAATCGATGGTATACCCTGTAAATATGTGAAAGAGGTAAGCCAAGTGATACCCTGTGCTGCAGGTTAATCGGTTGTATACCCTGTAACAGATAGCTAAGTCGTGCTAGGTTGAGATCCATGTGATGTCTCTGCCTATGAAATATGAAATGAATATGGCTTGTATACCCTGTACTACTCATAGCCCTACCCAAAGTATACACCCGCTCTAGACTAAGCCTTTAAGCTCTAGTTAAAGGAATTGACAACTTTTACAACTAAGGTACATATATTTCTTATATATTCGTAACATGGAATTGAAAAACAAATACAGGGTATCTGCAAGTAGGGTTGATAGTGTGTGTAGATAAACATATTTGGGGTAGCAAATAATTGGGTGATGCGATAGAGCCCCTCTACAAGTGGAATGCCTTCCAACGTCGATTGGATCGAGTCGAGTTCAATATATAGCCGTATATATGTATATATATATATATATGTAATTGTATTAGATAATAGGATAATATAATATAATAATAATACGCCTCAATAAGCAACGCTTGAGGCTTTCCTCTCTCATTCGTTCCTTCTTTTAACAGAGTTTCTTTATCAACGCGTAATATTTAGATATTTCAGTTATAAATCGGGATGTATAACCAACATTAATAGATTGTTTATAATTTCATATGTTGCGGTTGCTCGAACCGTTTAGGGCGACCGGATGATGGCCTCGTAGGCGGCGAAGATAATGTTGGCCACCTCCACGGAGCGCGATTTGAGGCTGAGCGTCGCGTCGGGATTGCCCGGTTGAAGCTTCAGCTCGAGCAGGACCCAAATGTTGTTGGTCAGCTTCAAGGATTGGTAGAGCATGTCCTGGCCCTCGACATTGCGCTTGGCTATGGTGAAGATGTTGTTGGTGGTCATCTTGGAGGCGATGCCGTCGGTGGTGCCAATGACACCGCTCAGGCTGTATTGCAGCTCATTGGCAGCGGGAATCTCCTTCCACGTGTTGAGGAAGACGCGCTTGTCCAGCTGCCCGTCCTCGGCGAACAGCACGTTGCCGTGCACCAAGCAGGCGAAGTAGAAGATATCGATGTTGTTCTTCACGGCCACCTGAAGGTTGTTCAATGGTTCCATGCGCTGAATCGGTCCGCTGGTGCCCAGGGCCAAGCTGATCTCTATGGTCTGGTTGGGCGGCAGTGGCGGTGCCTGGAGGGGTGAGGCGGGCACCAGGCCAAAGCTGTTCTTGTTCAGCTGTATGGCGAAGTTGGTCATCGGCTGCATTGCTTTGTTGGTGAGGGTCATGTCCATATGGATCTCGCCGTTGCGGCGCGAGAACGTGCCCTGGATCTCTAGGCCCTTGCCCTTCTCGGCGGGCAGCCAATTGACCTTTGGTATTTGCACGCCCACCGACAGCGAGGTGCCGGCCAGGCCGAAGATGTCGCCCAGCAGGCTGCTGGCACCGCCGGCCGGCGCAACGGAATCTGTAGCTGCCGGAGGACCGCCCAAGAGTATGTCCAGGCCACCACCAAGCAGATCCACATTGCTGGTTGTCGAAGCCGGCGCTGCGGGCATGGCAGGCGCATTGATGTCCATGGAGAGCAGATCACCAATGAGCGAATCTTGATTGGGAATGACCATCGACTCGGATCCTTGGCCAGTTTCGCCTGCCTGGTCAGCATTTGCATTGGCAGAGCCTGCGGCACGATTTGGCAAGGATTTGCGTACGCCAGCGCCGCGACCCTCAACAAACGCCGTTGGCGGCTTGTGGTAGACACTGGCCAGCGAGCTAATGTGACAGATGAGCTCGTCGAGCAGCGTCGGCTCGAGCAGATCCGTCTCCTCGGAGATGAGCGGCTTGTCGGCGAGCACCACCTCCTTGGCAGCAGCCGGATCGGTGGAGAGCAAGCGCCAGTAGATGAAGCCGCGATCGCGCAAATCTGGATTATCTGAGTCCTGGGTGGCCAGCGAGAGGACGTGCTGCACCAGCTCCTGTGTGTCCGATGGACGCTTGAGAAACAGCTTGACCACAGCCGTTAGCAGCTGCAGCTGCACCTGTGCGTTCTCATCCTGGAATCCCTCGAGGAAGCTATCGAGCAGCTCGTCTGCGTTGTCAATGCGCTCGGCATATTCGCCAATGATCCAGACCATCGAGGCGCGCGCCTCTGGCTCATCCAAGGTATCCAGATTCTCGCACAGAGTGCTGATGATGCTCTCGTACTTGTTGGGATACTTGCGGAAGATGTCCTTGATCACGACAATGGCCTCCTGCACCACATAGTTGACCTTGGTCTGAATGAGGTCCAGCAGAGTGGAAACACAGCGCTCAGCCGATGGCTCCACCTTGATGGCGCAGCGTCCGATCGCACGCACCGCCTTGCGCACAAAGTCCACGTCCACCTCGGTGGCATATTCCTTCAGTTCACTGAGCACCTGGGCGATGTTGCTCTGGTTGGCCAGACGTATCATAATATCCAGTTTCTCCAGCTTTACATAGATGGGATCGTTGTACTTCACGAAGAACACCTTCATCTCATGCTTCAGAATATCCGGACGCTTCTGCACAATCAAATTGATGTTGCGCAGTGCGACATACTGAACCTCCGGCTCGGAGGAGAGCAGCGTCACCAGTGGTGGTGCCAGCTTCTTGGTTAGCGTGGCACAGAAATCGCTATCGCTCGACAGCATCTCCAGCAGCTTCATCAGCACCTTGACAGCGCTGAGCACAACGGCGGCATTGGCGTGGGCCAGCCGTGGTGTGATTCTCTCACAGATTGATTGCGCCTCTCGCTCATCCTTGGGACTATAGTTGGCCAGCGAGTCCAAGATGAAGACCTGACCCCATTCGGTGCACTCGTTGAGGGCCGTCAACAGTTTATTGATTGTCACCGAATTCATCTCGACGAGCGGCTGACCCGATTGGCTGGCCTCGTTGATTTCGCTCAGCGCAGCTACTGCATTGGCCACCACCATGGGATTCGAGTCGGACAGCAGGTCCTTCAGCTGGTCCAGAAAGCCCTGATCCTCCACCATTGTTGCCGAGATGTCGTACAGTTTGGCAACGCAAACGGCTGCCGTCTTGCGGACGTAGGGATCCTCGTCCTTCAGGCATTTGCGCAACGGTTCGCAAAGATATTCCGTTATCTTATCCACGCGTATGCAGCCCATGGTCCTCACGGCTAGGGCACGAATCAGCGGATTCGAGTCCTCGCAATCCTTGACAAACGTATTCACGGCCATTATCGCCATATCCGGCTGCGATTTGGCATAGTTCATCAGATACAGATAGACGAGCTTCTTGAGCTCCAGATTGTCCGTTTGCATGCAGTTGACAACGTCCGGGAACAGGGCTGAGACATCCTTGCCCACGGTCATGCTGGCTATCACCTTCTTGACGGCCTCCTTCTTCTTCTCCTTTTTGTCATTGTTCAGCTCCGATTTGAGCTCGAAGATTTCGCCCTTTTTGGTGGTCGTAAAATACTTTGAATCGGTCATCGTGCAGTTCTCTCTCTCTCTCACTCGCTCTCTTACGCTTGGGAACTTGCTGCTGGAATGAAGGGAGAGAACATATGAAATTTAGATATTATCAATAATACCCTGTAAAACGGAGTTTAACAAGCGAGTTATGGCTGCAACTATCAATTAATCGGCATACCCTATAATGGAAGTCTAACAAGCTAGTTAAGCTTTAATGCTTATCAATTGCTTGAATTTATATTTCGTCACTTAGCCAAAATATCCGTTTGGAGACCATTACAGGGTAGCGCCAGAGCCCTGCGCATCGCATATATACGAATTAAATTATGAAATTTACATCTGTATGCAAATAGCTTCAATATTGATTAGAATACTAAGGGCAACTTCCTCTCAAGGGGCGTATCAGCCCCATAAGTGGCACCCACACACACACACACGCGCGCAAACAAACACACACACACATATATACGGCAAGCGTTTACTCATATGACGGCTTGAACCACGTCTCACACTTTTATTAATGCAAATTTACCAATGAAATAAATCGCAATCAAGCGCTGCTCGAACTGACAGAGTTTCTATATGAACTGAATAGTTATTTGAAATAAAATGCAATTATTGAAATGATTGTATTTACCTTAAAATGAGCTTTTCGAAGAATTTTGTTTGCTTTTTTTCCTTCTGCCCTCTTACTGCTGCTCTGCTTCTTCTGTGGGTGTGTGTGTGCGTGCCTGTGAATGGATACTCGATAGTGCCTGTATGCGGCCAGTGCTGCTGAACGACATATCGGTAGGCAAATAAATATCGATTGTTATTCAAATAAAATGCACTTGACTGCATATAAAAGAGAAATTTTGTTGTAGTGGTGCAAGAGTGAGCAGTGCTGCTCAGCGGCACATCGATGGCAAACTAGATATCGATTATATTATTCAAATTATATGCACTCAAAGAGAAAATATCCATGCATGGAAAATTCATAGAAAAGGAAAAACAAATTTTTAATTGCTCACGTTTTCGTGTCATTGCGTAAGACATGCAATTTGAAATGGTCTACTTGCAAGCACATGCATTAAATGTAATAACACAACTACAAATATACCCATGTATGTATGTATATCTATGTACAAGTAAATACTTACACATTTTTTTTTTATTTATTTATTTATCTTGTATTTTGATGCCTTGCACAATTTGCAACATATTTCCGTTGACTGACTTTTGTTGTCGATGTCTTCCGTCTACGCGAAAACCAACGCAAAGAAGTTTTCGTATAACAATAAGCAAAAGCCACAGGGAAATTAAAACAATGCAAAAGCTGTGAATTCAACGAATATCTAACGAAAGCAAAGTGCGGATAGACAAAAACTAACTATACGAGTTGTTGAATGCACTACTATAGCTAAAATAATTGGAAAATAGAGATTTGGAGTTGCAATCATGGACAAAAATAATCCGACTAACTAACGAAGGTTTCAAATTACTCATACTTTTCATCCCAATTCAAATGTCAAATCTCACATCCGTAACTACTGTATTTTCCCGCAAGTTCTAGTTCTTATACGCTAATCGTGAAAGTTATCGATAATTAGAAGCTTCAGCTGTGCTTACTATCGACTGATCTGAATTTCAAATTTCTAACTCTTATATGCCAAAAGTCTTATACAGCTGCATGAGTACAGAGGACAAAGCTAAATCGCCTCCTTTATTCATGTTGATCAATCAAATATATGTACATATATAGCTTATGGGACTTGGCTGCCTTGTTACATACCTTGCAATAACAGCAATATGCCGCAATTACCCATTTTCTTTGTGGTTAGAGTATCAAAAGAAAATCCACCCACAATTCGTATCATAAATACGTGTATATATATAAAATGTATATTTATATATATCTAAATTGCACGGAAGCAAAATCTGAAACTCAACGCCGCATTCCAAAATCGTGTTATAAAATAATTTGGCAGCACTTGGCCAGCAATCATTCGAAATCGAGCCACTCGAGCGAACACATCGCAGCTAAAACCTTTTTTTTTATCTTCACCCAACTCTAAGCAAAATGGATAATCGACATGTGGTAAGACACATGATAGAGATAAACATATATGTATATGTAAAGGACTTCATTCTTTATGCCTTTGCAGCTGCTGAAGTTCTCGTTTCTGACGCTTCTCGTGCTTCTCTTTATTTGCGTGCAGTCCACAAATGCGGGGTATAAACTCTATATATATACCGATTTATAAGTCGATCTTAATCATATATCGATCTATATTATTCAGGAGTCAGCAGAAGAAGAAGAAAATTGTTATACATGTGCCCATTCACAAGAAGATCGAGAAACATGTCCACACGATCATCAAGCACGTTCATCATCATCATAAGCCGATTGTGCTAAAGGAGGAGAAGAAGATCATTCATGAGGAGCATCGTCCGATACAAATTCATCAGACCAAAGAGCATATACATCATCCTGAGAAGCATGATCATGCCCATCATGATCATCACGAGCATCACGAGCATCATCATCCCGTTGAGCAGGCGCCGTCCATTGAGGAGGAAGAGGAGCATATACACCATCATCATAACTATGAGCACAAAGATGGTTACCTCGGCAGCAGTGATTCAGATGCCAGCAGCAGTAGCAGCAGCATCAACAGCAGCGAGGAGCGCTGAAGCAAGACTAAAACCAAAAACACCACAAACTATAAAGAAGTAACTCAAAAAACCAATGTGGTTAATTTTATGTGATGTATTATTTAGATTTACGTATATTTTTTTCATTTTTTTTTTTTTTTTTTTTTGTTATATGTTTAATTTAGTAAATTAGAGTAAGTACGGGTTATTGTGTAAATAAACTGGTAAAATAAATGTTTCCTCTAGTATTTAACCGATTAGCTTGAATTTGAATGCGCGCCAAGCTATGGAGGTGCTGTGTCGCTTTACAGCACTGGCACATTAACAAATCAGCTGATGTCAAACTGAAACCAAAACAAAAATCCCACAATAAAATCGTAACTAAAAAATCAATAATTTTGTCGATTTGAAGTGATATGTCAAACCGATTTTTGTTTTTATCGCATAATATAGAATATCAGCCTTTTGCATTACGAAGGTGGCTTAAATAAAACTAAATTTCTCTCGCACTAATTCGATTTGCATACATTTGAATTCGCGCCAGGCAGTCGATGTGCTCGCAACGCTTTACAACACTACCGCGATAAGACGTTTTTCGATAAGTCGACATAGCGACGGCACACACACCGCAGCGAAGACAAGGCAAAAATAGAAGAAAAGCATATGAAACGAGGGAGCATAGGGAGTGAGTGTTACTTTGCAAAAAAGAAAAAAAAAGAAAAAGAAAAAAAACGAAAAGAAAAGAGAAAAGCAGAACAAAAAAGCCACACAAATAAAGAAAAGAGTTTGCAACAAAATTATTAGCTAGATGGCAAGCGAATGCACAAGATGTTCTTGTTTTAGTGTTGATAACAAACAACAATGACAACAGCAACAGCAGCAACACCAACACCACCACCAACAACAACAACAACAACATCAGCAGCAGCAGCAAGCAACAAAAAAAAAATCAACACGTTCCAACTGCAACCACGAAGACAACGACACCAAGAGCAACAACAATCAAATCGATGTGAAATCAAATCGAATTGCAGCGCAAGTGCAACAAATTGTCAATAGTTTTCGATTTGCCAGTGGCTGCATTGTTATTTTTTTCTTTTTTTTTTATTTTTTTTTTGTTGGTTTTTTTTTCTACCCAAATTCCAGCCTCCCGTTTGTGCCAATTCACACATACACGCACATTCACACGAACACGCCTACACTTTTGCGCGCTCCTCTTCCTTCTCCTCTTCCTACTCTCCAGCACACACCCCCCTTCCATTGTCTCTTCCCTCCTCTCCCTACCACTCTCCTTCCCTCAGTGTCGACAGTCTTTCTTATTGTAAGCAAGCATTCCCACTCGAATTTCAACTCCGCTTTTGAGCTTTAAGCTCCTCTCCAATTACCCCGCCCCAAAACCTGCAAATTAAGCGATAACACATTGATAATTGAGTGACAAAAATAACAAACAGTAATACAATAAGTTGATAAAGCCACACTGAGCCAAGCCGAGAATCCTTCGAGTGCATTTAAGAGCGATGCAGTATAGGCCACCATGGGTTCACAGACCTTGGAGATACTGCGCCAAGGCGTGTGGGCCTCGCTGACCGGCGGCTACTTCTATGACCCCCATCAGGGCGTCTTCTGCAATGTTGTCCATCTCTATTTATGGCTCTATCTGCTCTGTTCGCCCTTTGTTGCCTACCTGGTGAGTCTTCAATCCCCTTCACTAGCCCGAATCTGCAATTAACTTTCATCTCTTGGCTTCTTTCAGTATTTTCCCAGCACATGGCTGACTTGGTGTTTGTATTGCGTGCTAACCAGCTGCACCATACTGATGGTGAAGCTGGCCAATTTGGCGCTGCATCGGCTCTACGATCGGGCCCAGACCATGTCCGAGGCGAACCTGAAGAACCATTTCTTCAAGGTCACCAAGGAGATGGACGCACGCGAACCGGACGAGGAGAACGGCATCGAAATGAAAGTAATGCGCGCCATGGCAGGCGACGGATCCCACTTGTCCATGGAACAGCCCATTAACGAGGCCAGCGAGGAGAATAGCATCATGTCCATAGACAATGCCAACAGCATTATAGGTACACACATACCACCACTCACACTGGACCTGTCTCTAATCCCCTTGTGCTTTGCAGATCTCAAAGTTGATGTCCATCGCAAGAACAGCTCCGAGTCCATTGAGTTAATGTTTTATACCCCATCAATGCTTTCGGGTGGCAGTCAACAGAACCAGCAATCGCTTGCTGGCTCCGCTAGCGTTACCAAATCCATAAGATCGGCAGCTGCAGCCAATCCTGGCTATGCGAGTGACCTATTTAGCAAATACCTGACCGTTTATCCCGAGCTAGTGGAGCTTGTGGTGCCTGCCAATGCGGACGACAACGAGGACGTAGCTGCGGCTGGAGGAGCAACGGCAACTGGAACTGCAACCGGATCGCCAGCAGGCGCAGCCACGTCAACTGCAGCTGCTGCTGCTACAGGAAGTGGGTCAGGAACAGTGGCGGTAGCGGGAGCTGGTCGCACGGGCCGCCACTTGTTCAGTCGACGACACCGACGGCAGCTGGAGCGGCAGGCGAGCCTGGATACGAGCAGTGCGCTGGATGATATGCTGAACACGGAGCTAATGCGAAATCAATCCGACACGATAGCCACAACAAGATCAGCAGCGACCGCCGCGGCGGCAGCTGCATCGGCTGCTTCACCCAGCTTCCTGCACACGAAGGCAATGAGACCTGGTCATAATTCGCGCCATCTCGTCATGGTTAGCCATCCCGGAGGGGCTTCAGCGACAGCAGCGAGTGGCACTGCAGCTGGAGCCGGAGCTGCAGCTGCAGCTGGAACAGGATCAGCAGCTGGAGCTAGTAGCAACGATGGCTGCTCTGCATCGTCTTCCTCATCAGTGCTGCTTGTGCAGCAGCCACAAACACGTTCCTTGCGATTGCAGCGGCATCGCAGCTCCGAGACGCACGAGGAGCGACTGAAGCACCAGAGCCGCATTGGATTGTTCCAGTCGATGCAGCAAACGCTGCTGCAGCACCAGCAGCAGCATTTCCAGCAGCAGCAGCAGAAGCAGCTGCTCAAGCAGCAGCAGAAGCTCCAGCACCAACAACAGCTGCAACAGCTGCAGCTCGAGCAGCAGCAACATGCAGCCGAGCAGCAGCAGCAGCAACAGCAGCAGCAGCAGAACTCTGATGCTGAGGACATTGAGCTGGCTCTGGCGCTAAGTCGCATATCGAACAACGACAGCAACAATCGAACGATGCCCAATTGGATATTGGGTAAATCCAGCAACTATATGAACTACATATAGTTATAGTATACTCTTATATATATATATTGTGCTTTGCAGATTCGTCTTCGGATGTCTACTTGGAGGATGACAGCTATACCAAATCGGACCTGGGCATCGAGCAGCATCAGGCGACATTTCGAGCCCAGCAGCCGCACCTGCACCACCATCACCATCATCACCACCACCACCATCACCAGCAGCTGCACAACCACCACCTGGTGCGCAAGGATCGGAATAGCACGATGTCTGCGCTGCAGCTCTGCAACTCGACTCAGTTGGCGGAGACGAATCGCTCAGCGAACGCGATGAAGCGACGCAGACATTCCAATGCCACGAGCTACCAGAAGCAGAGCAGCAATCCCAACTCCAGCTCGAAGACCACACTGCTGAACTCCTCGTCGGGCAACCAGGGCGGCGGTGGGGGTGTGCGACGCATTAAGAGCGCCGCCTTGGAGGTGCTCTGCACGCAGCCGTCTGTCTCAAATCTAAGTCCGCATCCGAACAGCGTGGAGGCGATCAGCGGGCAGCAGCAGCTGCGAAATCCTCTGCCGCCGCCCAGCAAGAGTCTGGTGCGCAACCAACACTTGAACCTAAGACTTGACCAGCATTATGCAGAGAGTGCCACTGGTGGCCCTGGAACGATGGGCAGCTGTAGCAGCGTAATCTTCGGCAGCTCGAGCGCCTGTGGCTCAACCACCGCCCTGATCGAACCACCTGTCTACCCCATCGTCGAGCACCTGGACGAGAAGATGAACGACGAGCCAAAGCTGCAAGTGGACTACGACGACGACGACGTGGAGGAGGAAGTGGATGAGGACGACACCGATCACCAGCTGGACGTGGATGACGACGAAGTGGACGACGTACCGCTGAGGCGTCGCACACGCGCCTTGGGCTGCAGTCAGACGCATCGCAGTGCCGAGTCCGATGTGGGCGGCATTTTGGCCGACGATGATGACGATGTCTTCAAGGACTTCGATGACAATCTGGAGCACATTCTTAGCGAGCTGCAGCAGACGCAAAGCCAGCTTGACGATGAGCTCAAGAACTGTGAGATGAACGGCGGAGGCGGAGCAGCAGCCACATCCATGGCCAATGCATCGTCCTCCGCAGCAGCAGTTGCGGTGGCTGTGCCCTCGGACGACGAGGAGACGGACAACAATACGGGCTCGCGTTCGCCTCTGCTCAGCAGTCGACAGCAGCAGCTGAGCGCGCGGGAGCAAGCAGCCGAGCAGGCGCTGCGCCAAGAGCTGACCCAGCCAAAGAAGCTCCAGCAGCAGCATCAGCAACCCCTGGAGATTCGCAGCCAGCTGATAGGCAGCGAAGCCGACTCTGGCTGTCCGTCCAGCGACTGCGAGCACGTGAGCGCCAGCTCCAAGGATCAGCTGCTGCTGCAGGAGCACGAGCCCGACCGCCGCCAGGAGCACGAGCTCGATGAGGAGCAGCCCTGCACCTCACGCATGGCAGCCCGCAGCCTGGGCGCCATACCCAAGGTGGCCAAGTACCGCGAGGTGGACGAGCATCGTCGCCGGCGACCCATACCTGGCGGCGGCACCTCCAGCAGCAACAACGAACTGGCGCTGGTCAAGCAGCAGCAAAAGCTGGCCATGCTGCCGGCTTGCTCGCGCAACTCCTCCTCCTCGAACTCGACGCACAGCATCAGCCTGACGGACAGCCTTACGGCGGACATACACAAGATGCTGTGGCTGATGCACGGCGGCGCTGTGGACGACCGTGGGCGACCCATAGCCGCCATCTTGCCCGACGGCACCACCGTGCCGGCCAATCCCTCAATTGTGCCGCCCAACATGTCCAGTGCGCACTTCCAGTTCTATCAGGACGCCATACAGGCGCTCCAGGGCAGCTATCCCGCCTCCGTGGATGCGAAGCTGGTCTGCGAGCAGCTGACGGCAGCGGCGGCTGCAGCTGAGGCGCACAACGCAGCGAATGGAGAGGCGGCAGCATCCCTAATCAGCTGTAAGATGATGAACAACAGTGGGAGTAGAACTGGGGGAGGATCAGTGACAGCTGGAACAGGTGGAGGAGGAGGAGGAGGCGGAGGAGGAACACTATCAGCAGGAGCAGGAACAGGAACAGTTGCAGCGGGCAGCACACCTGGAAATGCAGCCACTGCGCGCTCATCCTTCCAGGGCATGCTCAATATGATGCAAGCAGCGCGTCAGGAGGCGCTGCAGCAGCAGCTCAGCGAAGTCGCAGCCGCAGCAGCGACTGCGAATGCCACCGACTCTGTGGTGCGACAGCAATCAAATCAACAACAACAACAGCAGCAGCAACAACAACAGCAGCAGCAGCAGCAACCACAGCAACAGCAGCAGCTCAGCCAGCCAATGCTCCACGTGGATGGACACTTTGCGCCCTACTGCGACTACTGGCGTCCCGCGACCTGCCTGCTGTCGGCCGAGAAGCCGCTGGCGCCCAAGAGCTTCTACAAGTATCGCTTCAAGTGGTGCGGGCATGAGCACGAGTTCAAGATAGCCATGGACCGCTTGGAGCTGCTCGCGCTCTTCGATCGCGACCTGCACTGGCTGCACGTGCTGCTGGCCTGTGTCCTGTGCACCCTGGTGGCCAGTCTGGGCGCAGCGATACTCCAGCACAACTACTACAAGGATCTCTGTGTCCTGCTCTTCTGCTCGGTCATAGCCGGCGCCCAATACTCCCTGGTGAAGAGCGTCCAGCCGGACGCAGCGTCCCCGGTGCACGGCTTCAACAAAATCGTCGCCTACTCGCGGGCCATTTACTTCTGCATCTGCGGCGGGCTTTTGCTCCTGCTCAAGCAACTGGACACGGCGTACGGAGAGCGGCCGCCGGAGGCATTCATCTTCTTCGGCGTCCACTACTCGCCAGCTCACGTGGTGGCCACGCTGCTGCAGTGCCTCTACATCATGCTGCTCTGCTTTCCCATCATGTTCTCGGTGGGCTTGTGCCCGCAGTTCAACACGTTTCTCATGTACCTCCTCGAGCAGCTCGATATGCATCTCTTTGGCGGCAATGCGGCCAGCAGTCTGCTAGGTGAGTGTGGGAGACCTAATCCTGCTGAGATTCTATATAGAAAGAATATGATTCCATGAGAAAGAGAGGGAAAGCATCAATAACTTTGTCAGGGTATATGCGAGCATAAGAGCTAGGGTCGAGTATAAGTCAATCTATCCACATGATTGGATAAGAGTATATTGAGTAAAAGAGCTAGAGACTGGTATAAGTGAATCGGTACACATGATTATAGAGGAGTATCAGAGTATAAGAGCCAGAGACTAGTATCAGAGTATAAGACCTGGAGGTCAAGCTTCAAATCATCAATAGCTCTTCCGATATCTTTTCCTCTTACCCATATTCAGTTGTAGTTAGAAGTAGGGTATAATTAGGGTATTTGCTAGTCGTGGACTCCCGACTAGAGCTCTATTATTGCATACTATATCTATTCCCTTTGCTTTGCAGGTTCCTTTCTTTGCCTGCTGCGCTCCGTGTTGGCTGTGCTGCTGCTCTATGGGCCGCTGTATACGGCCCTGGACGAGCATCGCGGCACTCAGTACATCCTGTTCTCCATATTCTGCGCGATGCTGATTCCTTTGGGCTACCACATGTCCAGGTCGGCGAGCGACTTCAGCCACCTGTGGCGCATCATCAAGACGTGCATTGTGAGCAGCTATCGCGACGACGAGGACGACTGCAGGCAGCACGCGCACAAGGGTCGCAACCAGGTGGGCCAGCAGCGGGAGCAGGATCACAGGGAGCCGCACCTGCAGCAGCAGCTGAGCAAGCGTCAGTCAACGGAGCCCAGCTCGACAGCGCAGCCGACGCCGCTGGCTCAGCGCGTGGCCAGGCATGCGGAGGCCAATTCCCGGTCCAATAGCAATGAGCACATCGAGCTGAGCTCGCTGGAGAAGCACGAGCAGCAGCCGGAGCAGGAGCCGGATCAGGAGCAGGAGCTGCAGCTGGAGCAGCTGCATAGCAAGTCGAAGGCTTCCTCCCTGGGCAGCAGTCAGACGTTGGCCAAGAGCAACAAACGTGGCCTGACAGCCTCCAGCTCGTATGCGTCGATCGCAGCTGTCCAGGATGCAAGTGGAGCAGCTGCGGCTGGAACAGCTGCAACTGTGAATGGAGTTGCTGCCAAGACGACGCGCAGTGCTGAGAATATCTATGCGGCGACCAGAACGGAGACCAAGTCGCCGACGGAGGATCCACAGGATGACAAGATCTCCAGTTCGTCGACAACAAATCCCGGGGATATGTCCACGCTGACGGCTGGCGCCAATACGGCCAACACGGACATCGATGCCACAGATGCCCTCGACCCAGAGCCGGGGCTGAACAATCCACAAGCTGCGCTCGACATGGACTCCAATGAGCTGGAGAACGAGCTGCCGGATCCATTGCCGCGCAAGCTCCAGGCAACGGTCACGACTCGCCTGAAGAACGATTTCGTTGTGATGACCCTCTTGGCCGTCTCTGTGCTGGTGCTGCACTGCAGCACAGTGTTCACCGTGCTGCAGCCCGACCTCAATGTGGTCCTCTACGTATTCATCGGCACCCTGGGCGTGCTGCTCCACTATGTGGTGCCCCAGATGCGCAAGCACATGCCCTGGCTATGCTTCGCCCGTCCGCTGCTCCGGCAGAAGGAATTCGGACAGTTCGAGGTGCTGAATGCCCCGCAGATCATGTGGTTCGAGAAGTTCTACATCTACTTGAGCGTCCTCGAGCGCAACGTGCTCTTCCCCCTGCTGGCCATCTCATCCCTGACAGCGGACGCGCAGTCGATTGCGGACAAGTTCGGCGTCCCGTGGGGCACGCTCATCGTGGCTGTTTGTGCGCTCAAATGTAAGTCTATCTATCTACCTCTCTCCCTCTCTCTCTCTCTTTCGCTTGTTTATTCTAATATTTCTCATAGTTCCGAAGCCTGTCAGAACTCTTTATTCTTTTTGTTTGTTAAGATATACAAATTTCTGAATCTTGTAGCTGAGACTCCACATACCAAATTCTGCAGCTCGACCTCTGTTAACTCTCGAGTTCTGTGAGGTTATCCATATACGTTCTTTTATATTTTATAATATTTATATTCAATCTTTCATTTCTTGTTGCTGAAACATCACAGACCAAATTCTGCAACCGTAGCTCTTATAGTTCCCGAGTTATAGTTATACGGGCTCTATGCTCTATGAATAGAGCTGTATAAGAGTGGGCGGGTATTACGCATGGCTTTTGTTGTCATCTGTTTAGCCGACTCTTGCTCACCCTCTGTTTTCTTTTCTTACTTTTACAGTTGTTCGTAATGCCTATTCGGATCCAACCAATCAATATCTGATCATTATATTCACCGTTCTGCTCTTTCGCGTTGATTTTGCGATGGCAACGGAGAGCTTTATCATCGACTACTTCTTCGTATCGCTCGCGTTTCGAAAGTGTTGCGACTTTTTGCTCAAGGTAAGTTCCGATTTCTATATATATGTATATATTAAGAGCTGGGTATACGAGTTAGAGTGTTCTTTTGTGAGTCAGCTCATAACTGCTAGTTCCATTATTAAAGAGTAGTTCAAGATCAGCTTAACATAGGAGTTAGGGCAGTAAACGAACCAGTGCAGTGCCGATCACGGAACTAGTTCCGTTGTTTATGCCTCATACTGATTAATTATTAATTTCAGAATCAAGAAAAGAGTCTTGTTCACTCACCTCAACTCAGCAAAAGTTCACTAGTTCATATGAACTAGCTCACAACAAAGACACTTCCATAGTTCCACCTAGCTAACGTTTCTATCTCATTTGCCCTTTTGCAGTTGCAGTTCATCGTTACGTACATCGCTCCCTGGCAGATCACGTGGGGATCGGCGTTCCATGCGTTCGCTCAGCCCTTCAGTGTGCCCCACTCGGCGATGCTGTTCCTGCAGGCGGGCATCTCGGCGCTGCTGTCGACGCCGCTGAATCCTTTTCTGGGCAGCGCCATCTTCCTCACCTCGTACGTGCGCCCGGTGAAGTTCTGGGAGCGGGACTACAACACGCGGCGCATCGATCACTCGAACACGCGGCTCAGCTCACAGCTGGAGCGGGACTTGGGCGCCGACGACAACAATCTGAACAGCATCTTCTACGAGCACCTGACGCGTTCGCTCCAGCATTCGCTCTGCGGCGATCTCCTCATGGGTCGCTGGGGCAACGTCAACCAGGGCGACTGCTTTGGTAAGCCAACAAAATCCTTGAGACTTTCTTCCGCTGACTCAATTCCGATTTCCTCCATCCCATCCAGTGCTCGCCTCGGATGATCTGAATTGCCTGGTGCACATCATTGAGCTGGGCAACGGGCTGTGCACGTTTCAGATGCGCGGCCTGGAGTTTCGGGGCACCTACTGCCAGCAGCGCGAGGTGGAGGCCATCACCGAGGATGTGGAGGACAACGATGGCTGCTGCTGCTGCGACCCGGGCCACCTGCCGCGTCTGCTCAGTGCGAACGCCATGTTCTCGACGCGCTGGCTCGCCTGGCAGGTCGTCGCCGCCCAATACGTCATCGAGGGCTACTCCATCTCCGACAACCTGGCCAGCGCCACCCTCCAGGTGTTCGAGTATCGCAAGGTGCTCATCACCTACTACATCAAGGTGCGTATTTCGTCGTAGTAGTAGTAGTCTAGCTTGGAGTTGCTCATCTCTGATCTTCCGCAGAGCATCATCTACTATGTGGTGCGCAATCCGAAGCTGGAGCAATGGCTTGCGGCTGGGCCCATTCAGGATGCGCTGCAGCACACGCTGAGCCGCCAGTTCGTCGACCTCGATCCCATATTCAACTTCAATCTGGACGAAGACTTCGACTTCCGCGCCGTGGGCATAACCCGATCGAGCTTCTGCTACGTGTACCTGAAGTGGATCAACTACTGCGTGGACAAGCGCAAGGAGGTGCACACTGCCAAGGAGTCGCCTGCAGCTGCAGCGCCGACTGTCATTGCAACTGCTCCGACAGCTGCAGCCACAGTGGCGGCCACAGCGGCGGCCACGCCTGTTACTTCCGCCTCCGTTTCGGTCTCGGCTCCAGCTTCGGCTGCCATCATTGCGCCCGCATCGACCAGCGGCTCGACCGCGACAGCTGCTCCAATTGCTTCTACTGCTACAGCTGCTTCAGCTGCTGCAGCTGCCGTGCCCATGGGCCAGCAGCTGTCCAGCAACCAGGTTTCAGCGAGCAATACGCCCGCCCACAACGACTCGAAGAGCACGCCCAATCTGTCCGCGCATAACGCCGCCAGCACGCCCCAGTCGAAGTCGCAGTCGCAGCAGCAGCTGCGCAGCGTGCGGCCCCAGAAGAGCGCCACGATGAGCGCCACGCCCGGAGTGGTCCAGGAGAGTCGCGACGTGCTCGCCGGCCTCGATCAGCTCAGCAGCTCGCACAGCTTTGCGAACATCTCGCGCCAGACCTCGGAGAGTGCGCCCGGCCTGAGCGGCTATGTGGCCTACATGGATCAGAACGTCTTCGTCAAGCTGGCCAAGACGACGCCGGGCAAGAAGGACTCGCCACGGCTGCAGAACGTCGGAGCCGCCGCAGCAGCAGCAGCAGCTGCGGGCCTGATCCAACAGGATGGCAACATGACCACGATACTGCCCAGCACAGCGCCGCCGATACTGCCGGCGCGGCCCGCCATCAAGCTGAAGACGCCCACCGTCTCGAAGGACGCGCCATTGGTGTCGCTGTGTCTGGCTTTGGGTCTGCTGGCGCGTCGCTCCCTGGCCACGGCCTCGCACAGTTCGCTGACCGGGGTGGAGTTCTTTCTGCACGGGCTGCACGCCCTGTTCAAGGGCGACTTCCGCATCACCTCGCCGAGGGACGAGTGGGTCTTTGCCGACATGGAGCTGCTCCACTCGGTGGTGGCGCCGGCTGTCAAGATGGCCCTGAAACTGCAGCAGGACCACATCACGAATCCCGACGAATTCCTCGATCCCCAAGCCCTGTACGAGGCCATCGACAGCTGCTCCAAGGAGCTGGTCATCTCCCACGAGGCGGATCCGCAGTGGCGCAGCGCCGTGCTGCGCGGCGCACCCAATCTGCTGGCGCTGCGCCACGTCATGGAGGACGGCTCCGACGAGTACCGCATCATCAGGCTGACGAAGCGCTTCCTCAGCTTTCGCGTCATCAAGTTGAATCGGGAATGCGTGCGCGGCCTGTGGGCCGGGCAGCAGCAGGAGCTGATCTACCTGAGGAATCGCAACCCGGAGCGAGGCAGCATACAGAATGCGAAGCAGGCGCTGAGGAACATCATCAACTCCAGCTGCGACCAGCCCATCGGCTACCCCATCTACGTCTCCCCGTTGACCACTTCCTATGCGGACACCAATGGGCAGCTGTGCCAGGTGATTGGTGGCGCCATCACCTTGGACACGATCCGGCAGACGGTGCTCGACTGGTGGCACCGCATACGGGAACGCTGCCGCCAAGGCTGCAGCTCGGGATCGGCCATGGAGGCGTCCATGCAGCAGCTGGGCAACTGTAACTTTGGCAGCGGCGGCAGTGTCGTCGGCTCCACAGCTGGATCGGCGAGTGCTGGAGCGGGAGCAGCTGGAGTAGGAGCGGGAGGAGGGAGTGGAGCAACAGGTGGATCTGGAGGAGCGATTGCTTCGGCCAGCGCACCTGGCACCGCCAGCAGCACCGGCGGCGACTCAGCTGATCTGCCTCCGGTCTTCATCTCGGCTCCGTTGTACAATACCCTAACGGTGAATAGCTATTACGGCGTGCGCTCCGGCAATGTGTCCGGCTTGGCCGGCAGCTACGTGGGCGACACTCTGGCCGTTGTGCGCGGCGGGTTGGCCGTGATGCCTGTGAAGCCAACGTCGACCACGCTCATCGCCGGACTGCTGAACCGCGAGAGGGAGTTGGATGGAACGGCCTCCTCGTCGGCGCCCGGCTCCACGCTGCGCGCCAGCAGCAGCAGCAGCGCCCCTGGCGTCAGCGGACAGCGTGCCCGGAGCGGCATCAGCCTGCAGAGCAGCGCTCGTCGCGCCACTCTGCCCATTGCCAGCGGCGGGGCTGTGGACGTCGAGGTGCTGCCGCCGGCACATACGACGCATCTGGAGCTGAGCGAGCAGGAGATCAGTCCGCGCTCCAACAAGCTGTCCTCCTCCTCGACGGGCAGCTTGGGCGTCGGCAACATCATAACCACGCCCGGCGACTACCCGCGCAAGACCAAGGGACCCATCTGCCTCATGGCCAATGAATCCAGCACGAGTGCAGCCAGCACGAGTGCCGGAGCAGCTGTGGCTGGTTCCGCCACTGCCACAGCGACAGCCACAGCCGTCGGAACTCCTCGCAAGCCGCGCATCGAGATCTATAGAAAGGTCATCATTGTGGACGATTCGGGGGTAAGTGAGGAAGTCCCTAGACAAGCTAATCTCTCTTCTGACCTGATCTGACCTCCTCTCTCTCCGTGTGGTAGATCTATGACTGCCTGGATATTATAGACGCCGTCGTGTGGCCCACCGATCATATGCGCGCGAATGGCGGACGTCTTAGCTGGAAGGACTGGGAGCCGAGCGCCGGCATGGTGGGCCATGTGGTCCATGTGTGGGTGCCCAATCACAAGGAGGAGCTCTTTCGCTCACACGTCAATCGCTGCGTCTACCTGATCGAGATCGGGGAGCACTACGTGCCCGTGGAGGAGCTGGGCTTGCGTGAATATAACCAGATCTTGGGCAGCAGCAACGAGGAGGTGGCCACGTCCAGGCGCAGCTCCGTCCAGCTGGACTTCAATGAGTACTCCAGGCAGGTGATGCAGGCCAGGCAGACGACAACGACGGCCACGTCGACATCCTCCTCCAGCAAGCTCCAGCACAAGCCACAAATTCGAGCTGTGAGCAGCAGCAGCAGCGAGGATGAGGATGAGATCATGGTCGACAATGGCCCCGATCAGGCCATTGCAGGGGGATCGACAGCTGTAGCTTCAGCTAGAGCTAGAGCTGGAACTGGAACTGGAACTGGAACTGGAACTGAGGGCGATCCGGTGGCTCTGCCACCTGGCGTCAATTTCAATACGCTGCTCAGCATGTGGAAGCTGATTGCGGACAAGAAGAAGCAGGCGATAAACATAGACACGTCGGAGCCATTCGCTGCCATCGACTATACGGGCGAGCTGCCGCCGGAGCTGATGCGCCAGCTGGAGGAGAGTCGCCTGGCCAAGCAGCAGCTGCTCGAGGAGCAGCAGGAAGAGGAGTTGCGCAAGCATTTGCAGGAGCTGGAGGATGAGGCGCTTGCCTTGGCTGCCGAACAGGCGCTGCATCCCATCACGATAGAGACGCCGCCATCCAACGACGAGGAGCTGTCGCTGGAGGTGAGCGGCACGCCGACGCCGATGAGCACGGGCTCAGCCACGACGCCAACACCGCCAGCGGAGGAAGAGAAAGAGCAGGAGAAGGTACAGGAGCTAGAGCAAGAACAGGAGCAGGAGAAGCAGCAAGAGGAAGAGCAGAACGAGGAAATGAGGTTGACAGAACTGCCAGCTGGAGTAGAAGAGCCAGCCAAGCTAGAGGAAGATGAGCCTAAGGAGCAGCCACCTGAGCTCAGCAAGCAGCTGGAAGTAGGAGCAGGAGCAGCAGAGAGAGATGGAAGCGGAGATGGAGATGGAAAGTAGATAGTAGAAGGTATAGAAACAACGAAGCTGTTTGCTGGAGAAGGAACCGTCTGTCAGGAGTAAGAGGAGAAGAGGAGGAGGCAATCAGCCAGTCCAGCAGGAGGAGGCAGAGGCTGGGGAGCAGCACTTGACCAGCGAATAGTCTAAAGCGCAAACAGACAGAGCGACGACAACAACAACAACACACATACACACACTCTGCATGTGTGTGTGTGTGTGTGTGCGAATATCATATAAAGAACAAATGAAAATCGAAGCAAATGAAACAAACAACAAAGCAAAAATACTTCCAAAATGTTATCAAAGTAAACTTACGAAAAACAAAACAGAGAAAAACCCAAAAAAAAACGAATGACTGCAAAATGGATAAATGTAAATAAGAAATATACAAACAACTATATAGATATATATCTATATGATTATATATACTATATGAAACTATATATATGATATATACACTATATACTATATGATGATATACACTATATACGCTCTATAGAAATCTGTTAAATTTATGCGTTTGTATATAGCGAAAAGAGAGAAGGAAAAAGATAAGCAAAAAGTGAACCCAGAAAACGTTAGATTTTTCACTCAGAATTCTAGACTAAACTCAAACTATTTAAAGAATAATTATAACAAATTATATATATATATATATAGCGAATGTTTACTATATATGTGTATATATGACCTATGTAACACACCTTTATATGTCGTGAAACATATATATATATATATTTACATATTTAAAAGAAATTACAATTTTTGCGTTAGTATTAAAAGTGGAAAACAATTTTATTAAAAATAAATTATATAAAAAAAACAATATATATATACATATATATATAAAAATATTGTAAAATTTACGAGAAAACAAAAACTCAACCAAAATGCTTTTCATTAATTTTACTAAAAACAAAATGTTTTTTTTTTTAAATATTTTTACTCTTAACTAATTTTTAAACTATATCAATTGCTTACCTAGCCAATAAACAAATTGTTAAGCAACAACAAAGAATTTATATATATATAAAGCAAAAAATATATATATATATGAATATATAATACAAATATTAAATTTAAACAACCGAAACAAAAACAAAACACAAAACATACCAAAATTTTATTTGTAAAAAAAAACAAAAGAAATACAAAAAAAACTATATGCATATATATATATATGTATATATATATATATCTATATAAATGTACAAGTATTTAACTAAAACAACAACAACAACAAAATATATATATATACATATATCCTAGTTGTAAATCTAAATCAATTAAGCAAAAAGTCTAGAGACAAAAGAAATGTTAAAAATGTTGAATGAATGAAATGACTATATATATATATATGTATATATATGTATGTATGTATGTGTATGTATATGTGCATACATATATATATGTATATGTATATTGATATATTGACATATTGAGCATGTTATATATAGTACGTTGAATGAATATGAATATGCAAAGCTCTCACGTTGCCTTAATACATTAGACTGATTTTTTCTACACACACACTCACTGACACACATACACACACTGACACACATACACACACTGACACACATACACACACACACACACACACATTCACTTAACATATGCATCGTATATCGTATATATATATATATATATATATATATATATATATATATATATATATATATATATACAAAAGATAAATTTAAAAAAATACATGTTAAAAAATAAAAAGAATTCAGTTTATGTAAAGAAAAAATAACAAAATAAATCAATTTGATGGTTGCGAGTATTTAAATAGCTAAACAAAAAAATATATATATACATATATATCATAAAAAACAAATATTTTAAAAAAGTTTAATAAAAAAACCCTAAAAAAATACCCTGTAAAATATGAAACAATTGAAAGCAGCTGCGACAACAACAACAAAATACACTAGCAAAAAAGTCCAAATAAATTTTCCAAATACACAAAAGAAACAGAAACTAAAATATTTAAAATGTAAAAAGAAAAATTAAAAAGAAAAAAAAACAAAACGTTGAAATGTTTCAGCCAATGCATATGTACAGTTAATTAAATTCACAGTTAAATGCATAAAATTAGCCAAAACTTAAAAAACAAAAAAGAAATTAAATGTAAAAAATATTTAAAATAAAATTAAAATAAAAAAAATTAAAGAACAAGAACAACTGGTACAACACAGGCAAATACAAAATATAAATATATTTATGTATATATGAATCAATATATATATATATATATATATATATATATATATATATATATATATAAATATATATTGCATTCGTACATCTAACGAAACTTAGAAAATATTTTCAAGTCCAAATTCTTTTGCGCAAGTTTTCGTTTCTCCTTCTGAATTTTTGTCGGGTTTTGAGTTCCATTTATAAAGAAAACAAACAAATTAAAAAATTTATAAAATATATGTGTGTATATATATATCTAAAAGTATATATATATACCATTTCAAAATACAAATAAAACAAGATTGAAAATTGTTATACAAAGTAAAATGTTTTCTTTTATTCCATAGACTCCACAGCTGAAGAATCAGCGCATATATAGGTGGACAAATATGTATATAATACATATCTTTTGCACTTTGTACAAATAATTTTTGAGCATTTAAATCTTATCTTATAACAGCTATAGACTCTTATCCCAGCTAGGTGCTCCGCGTCTCTGAGTCCTTGAAGACTCAGATGTTTCTCTCGCATGATGTGGACATCAGTAGCTGCTCCTGCTAGTCCACCTAAGGCACTCTTATTTACAACAAAACTTAACAGCACTATATATACTATATAACGGGATGAACATACTGATATATACAATGGAAGACTACAAATTTTATTTACATTTGTTGTCGATTAGTTAATAAGTTTATTATAGGTAGATATTATATTATAGTTAGATGTAGTTAAATATTATATTACAGTTAAAATTATATTATAGTTAGATGTAGTTAGATTAAATATTCTTTGTTGCATGACATCTATATGTTAGATGATGTATTATGTGTTGAATGACATCTATATGTTAGATGCGATATTTTACATGGCTATGTATGGATACGTACAGAGTGGGACAATAGCAATAATCCCAGATTTTTTGTGTTTGCATTAATTTTGTGTAATCAACGCCTCGAGCTTTTGCAAATGGCGCCGCATGTCATTTCTGCGTTGTCTAATGCAAAACGACAAGTCATTAATGACAGTTGACGGCATTGGCTAGAGTCGGAGGCTTCGTATTGGAGATGGGATGATTGCTTGTGCCCCACGCTGTATATATTTATAAATCACGGTTGGAGTCTTGAGGACGAGATTGGGATTTAAGTTGAATGTATGGTCAGGTCAACCGGTGGCCAACAGCGTGCCACTTCGGCGAGCGTCACATCGTAAAGCAGCTCATGAAACTCATGGAAGAGAACTGAAAGATGACCAGACGTTAGCTATATATACATAGCTATATATAGATGACTTACAATCGGGCTTTTTACGCCAATATTGGACGAGAGATTCACGCTTGTGAATTTTGGCCTCAATCAAGGCTCGCTTGAAGCGCAACACCTTGTCATTCAGATTCGACCAGCTCTTGATCATCGAAGAGGGCGACGACTTCAACTTTAGTTTGAACCCCTCCAGGCGAGGGAAAACCTTGCCTTCGAGCATGAACATTGCGAAGTAGCTAAAAGAGAGCGAGAGAAGTCTTATAAGTATATGCCAGAGGAAGGGCGTAAGGTTGATCAGGATCTCTCTGTCTCTATGTATATACTCAGAGTCTCAGGTTAGACCCTCTCCGTCCGTCCCTATTCATAGTAGCAGATTCAACTCACCAACAAGCCTTCTCGCTGAACGGCATTGGCATCTCGGCCAGAGGCAGCTGCCAGCCTGCCTTGCCGTAAGTGGCGTCCACGTAGCAGTACATAATTCCTTTGGTTTGGTCATAGCGTGGGGCTGGATCCTCGCGCATCTGGCGCATATTGCACAGCATCGGGACGTAGGTAAGCAGCCACTCCGGCTCGATGGCCGTGATGCCGCGTATGTACATCTTCGGGCCAGTGGCCTGCTGGATTTCGTATGCCTCTTGGTAGACGATCCATTCGGGCGCGTCTTTCTTCAGCACCGAGCTGCCGTGCAGGAATGCCGGCTGCTCCAAGTCGGAACAGTTGTAGGCATACTTGAGGCGGCGACGCTCCTCCTTATCGCTAATATCCTCGAGCGGAACTTTGCGGGCCACTTGGTCGCCCAGACCGGTGAGCAGGACTTGGCGCAAGAAGCGAGCCTGGCTATCACTTGGTGGCAACATATCGGGATCCACGCCCAGAGATGAGCCTTCGACATTCATGTTTATCTGGTTGGTCAGCTGCACGCGTAGCTTGCGCACCTCCTGCATGGCCTTCAAGCGCAGGCCGTGGGTCTCGCAGAACTCGGCCAGTTTTCCCTGCGTGCCGGCATATTCAGCTGCGCCCACAGCACGGAGCAGCACCATCGGATCGCCCAGCAATTTGTAGTTGCCTCTGCCCGCCCAGGCTATGCGGCGTTGATGGAACTCGTTCATTAACGGCGAGATATCGTCCTCCCTCTGCACTCCGCGCTCGATGAGCAGCTCCTGCACAGAGAGCGCAGCGACCAGAGAAATGGTGTAGCACAGTAAGTTGCTCTGATTGGAAATCACGAGCATCTTAGCAAAGCGTGGGGCAACCGGGAAGCGTGCCATAACTCTGCCCAAGTCGGTCACCTGCCGCATATTGCTAACGGGGGCGATGGCTTCCAGCGCAATCAGCCGATTGCGGGCCACATCCAGTTGCACGTCGTCTGGCGGCGTAGGGAACGGGAAGGACTTGAGGCACACGAGGCCCATGCAATACATTTGCAGCATTAGGTCGTCAACGGGCTTCTGTGAAATGTCCGGTGGGTTGAAGTCCTGGAAGACGTCGTTGTACAAAGCACTCGAATAGAGGCGATAGCAATGGCCGGCGCTGACGCGACCTGCACGTCCAGCTCGCTGATCTGCCGACGCTTTGGATATGTGGGTCACAACAAAGGCGCTAACTCCGGTTAGCTTGTCGTAGAGTCGTGTCTTCTGTCTGCCAGTGTCCACAACATATTTGATGTTGGGTATGGTCAGAGATGTCTCGGCTATGTTGGTGGCCACCACACACAGGCGATAGCCCTCGGGTGCCGGCTTGAAGATGCGGCGCTGCTCCACCGACGACAAAAGTGAGTATAGGGGCAGCACCCACAGAGGTTGTTTGGTTGAGCCACCCTCGGCATTAGTCAAATCAATGACTTCTTCCTCCTCGTCATCCTCATCGTCATTTTTCAGGCCTTTTGGCTTTGACTTCTCCAAGAAGTCAGCTTCGGTGTCATCGCCAGGCAATTTGAATTTGGACAAATCGATTTTGGGCAACGCAATCTTCGAGGTTGCTTCGTTTCTAGTGCTTCTAACTCTACGCTTAGGTGGCGTAGAATAATCATCATCGTCCTCATCCTTGTTTTCCTCATTCTTCTTTTTCTTCTTCGCCTCCTCTTCCTTCTTTTTCTTCAGCATGAACTTCTTCTCAAGCTCCCGTTCAGGCTCGCGATAGGGAAAAGCGTTACGCAACTTGCGCACCATGAGCTCCACCTCTTGCTGGCCAGTCACAAAGACCAGGATGCCGCCCTCTGGCAGCTGGTTGTGAATCTTCACCGTCTTCTTAAAGGCTTCCGTCATATAATCGTCCGGCGAACGTTTTTGAAAATGTATTGTCACCGGATACTGTCTGGCCTCCACTCTGATCACTGGCGGCGGCTCCTTGAACAATTTAACGTTGGTGGTGAAATCGCTGACGCGCAGCGTGGCCGACATGATGATCAGCTTGAGTGGGATTCCGCGCTTGTAGCGGCACGGCACGATGCGCGAGAGCATTCCAATTAGTATATCGGTATAGATGGTACGCTCGTGAGCCTCGTCGATCACAATCACGGAATACTTTGTCAATAGGAAATCATTATCGATCTCCTTGAGGAGGACGCCATCAGTCATGAATTTGATGCGAGTGCCTTCTGTGGCGTTACCCTCAAAGCGAATCACGTAGGAGACCTCGCGGGTGGTCAAGTTCATTTCTTGGGCCACGCGCTTCGACATGGCTATGGCAGCCACGCGACGTGGTTCGGTTACGGCAATCATTCTCTCGCTGGCGTAGCCGGCCTCGTACAAAAACTGGGGAATCTGGGTAGTCTTGCCCGATCCGGTTTCGCCGGCAACTATAATAATCGGATGCTCATTGATGAGCTCCATCACCTGCTGCTCCTCGGCGAGTATGGGCAGACGAAGACGAGCCGCTTCCACCTCAGGTTTGCGCAGCACTGGCACATGTTTGGTCCTATGCATAGGTGCTCTAGGTTTGGCCTCATCTTTAGCTGCAGCTGGTTCTTGCTCAGCAGTCTTCTCCAGGTCTTCTATCTCTTTCTCTTTCTCAACATGCATTATCTCTTGGTTTTCATTTTTCTCTTCCTCTTTCTGTTTGTCTCCATCTTCCTGTTTGTCGCCATCTCCATCTTCCTGTTTGTCGCCATCTCCATCTTTCTGTTTGTGTCCATCTTCCTGTTTGTCGCCATCTCCATCTTTCTGTTGGCCTCCATCTTCCTGTTTGTCTTTATTTCCATCTTCTTGCATGTCTACATCTTCCTGTCTGCCTTTGTCTCCATCTCCATCTTTCTGTTTGTCGCCATCTCCATCTTCCTGTTTGTCGCCATCTCCATCTTTCTGTTTGTGTCCATCTTCCTGTTTGTCGCCATCTCCATCTTTCTGTTGGCCTCCATCTTCCTGTTTGTCTTTATTTCCATCTTCTTGCATGTCTACATCTTCCTGTCTGCCTTTGTCTCCATCTCCATCTTTCTGTTTGTCGTCATCTCCCTGTTTGTCTCCATCTTCCTCTTTGTCGCCATCTCCATCTTCCTGTTTGTCGCCATCTTTATCTCCCTGTTTGTCGCCATCTCTATCTTCCTGTTTGTCGCCATCTTTATCTCCCTGTTTGTCGCCATCTCTATCTTCCTGTTTGTCGCCATCTCTATCTTCCTGTTTGTCGCCATCTCCATCTCCCTGTTTGTCGCCATCTCCATCTTCCTGTTTGTCGCCATCTCCATCTTCCTGTTTGTCGCCATCTCCATCTTCCTGTTTGTCTCCATCTCCATCTTTCTGTTTGGCTTCATCTGCATCTTCCTCTTTGTCTTTATCCTCCTCTTTCTCTGTGGCTTTGTCTTCAACTTTAGCCTCATCTCCATCCTTCTTTTTATCATTATCAACTTCCTTATCCTCATCCTCATCATCTGATTCGGGTTCGGAATCGTTTAAAGAAATTATGTTTGGATTCTTACGTTTGGCCTCCAATTCTTCCTGCTCCTCGATCAAGAGCTTGCGTTTGCTACCTTTTATAGCATTGACGCGACGTACGCCACCCTTCGCGTCCTGATTCTTTTCAATCGCCTTCTGTGTCTGGCATTTCGCTTCCCCGTTAGCAGCGTGGAAACGCTTCAATCCCATCGTCTGTATCTTACTAAATGAGGTATACTGCTGCAATTCAGAGTCTGAAATTTGCACAGCAGCCAGATCTGCTATCAATTTAGCACGCTATAACAGAAATTAGCTTAGTACTGAAAACCAAATTCTCAATTCGAATGCTTCACTTACACCCTCCTGCTTCTTCTTTTTGTCTACAATAGATTGCAAATGTTTGCGTTGCTTCTTACTTAGTATTTTCGCGTTCAGACGCTTTTCGATTTTGATTTTAGTTGCCCGCTTCTTTGAGGGCAGAGCCAAAGCGTTGGCTTCATCGTAGCCGGTGGGAATGGATCCATAGCCTTGGAGCATATCCCCACCGACGATTTTGATCTGCGTACAAATATTGCGAGTTGGATTCTTGAAGGCAATAGCATTAAAATTGCGGGTACTCACCTCCTTTAAAGTTGAATTATCAACAACAGTTTCCGGATTTCTCCGAGCTTTAGCATTGTACACTTTTCTTCCCATTTTTATTTTTATTTTTTTCTCAATTACATCTGCGCAGCTGAAAACTGTCGAATGTCACACACGTGCGAGCAGCTGTTAGCGATGTGACGTGAATTTCATCGATAGCTATGTTGAAAACATCGCCAGTAGATGACTTTGATAATTAGTACGTTTAGAGATGAGCAGCTCAACTGTCGATGTTTGGTGCTGAAAGTATCGCACAGATATGACAGGCAAAACTATTTAATCAGAGATGGGCATTGAAATATTTCAAACTAATCTAAGTAGGTTTGCTTTGTCATTGTAGGAGACAAACGTCAACGACATATTTTATTGCGCATTTATATTAAGCATTTATTCGATTCATATGAGCATCTATGATGATTTGCAGAGAAATATCGGCAGATGCATGTGAGTTCGAGCTATCTGGCAGCTCTGTCGGCGCTAAAAGAGTGCGCAAGGGAGAGACGCACCGTGAGAGAATGCACAGCAATTGGCAAACCCGCGTAGCAAAAAAAAAAGCCTTGTGTGTTTTGTTGTTGTTATTTTGTATGTGTTCTTGCATATTACTGTTCATTAAAACCGTTAATTTTCGTTTGTAACGCATAAATTTACAAAAACAAATGCGATGACGAGCAAGAGCGATCCAGTGCGCATTGTGCTGGCAAATCTGATTGCCGAATCGCAGTAAGTGCAGAATGCCGAACAGATGCGCTCACATCCATAGCTATATCCATATTTATATTTATATTTTTTTTCTTTTCTTTTTTCGTTTGAATCATCGACTGTAACGAAATAATTTGCGTAGAACGCCATATACGCCGGACAAGATACTCCGTGAATTTCGTGCCACAGTCGACAAGCGTCTCTCGGATAGGGAGCTGCTCTTCCTGCTCGAGTCCATCAGCTTCAAGCGTCCCAATTGCCGCGAGGTGCTCAGTGAGATAAGCGACACACTCGAAAGGTTCGCCATGGCTCACACATACATAATTAGCTAGCTAATGATTGTCTATTCATTATTCCGTTTAGCAAGGATCCCATGTACGCTCTGCTGGTCTTTGCGGAACGAATAAACGACGACACAATGTGGCACTCCAAGTACAGTGGGTGCAACACCTCGAGCCTCAACTCCAATAGGACTGCCGAAATGCCAGCGCCGTTGCACGAGTCGGAGCTGGGCAGCAGATGTGTGCGGAAGTCCCTGGACTTGTCCACATCCACGCCCCTCAGTCGCCGACTGTCCGAGGACACGCCAGCACTGTCCGCCATTAATGCCACAAGTGCGCCAACGACGTATACGCGACGGCCCATACCCAACGCACACAATCCGAAGGAGACGTTGGCACAGCGTGGAGATCTCAGTGTGGTGGGTGTGTCACGCTGGCACGTGGTAATCTTGGAGTAATGCATCTATCTTGTCCGCAGATCAAGAAGCGCGTGCTGAATGCTGTCTCGAACAGCTCGGCCCTGACGGGCAGCATTGAGCAGCTGCTCAGTGGCAACAACAGCAGCCTCCTAGCGAAAGCGCAGAGCAACGCAGCAGCTGGAGGAAGTAGTGGACCCTCAGCAGTTACCAGCAGTCGAAGTGTGAATAGGGAAACTAGTCCGCGCAGCAGTCCCAGCGTAACTCATCGTTCCGGCACGGGCACCACCGCTGCAACCAGCAGTGGAGGAGGCAGCAGCAGTCGTCCGTCGGGCACTCAGCGATCGGCACTCGATCGGTGCAGCAGCAACACCAAAAGCAACAATAGCAACAATAGCAATGAGAACAACAACAAGGCTTCGGAATCCCAGGATGGCTTGTTGGACGAGTATCGGACGCATTTGCTGTGGGACTACTGCTGTGTGGAGTCATCAAATGGCTCATCTCAGCCGGACCTTGGCGCGCTGCCACAGGACACGCAGCAGCGTGTTCTGCTCACCGAACTCATTTACTGCTTGAGTGGAGTGCGAGGCACATACATTGGGGCACTGCCCACTGATGAGCAGGAGGTGGGCTTGGCCAAGTACGAGACGCGGTTCAGCCTGCACGTTCAGCTGGACAAGTCGCTGGGCGAGATGGTGAACGAAATATTGCCATTGGCCTCGCATTTTATGGGCATTCAGAAGGTCATCGCCCTGACGGAGGGCCGCGGCCAGGTCAACAATGCCCTCAATGCGGCCCTGCAGACCATTAGCTACGACTTCTATGTGAGTCCAACTGCTCCCAGCTCCTCAGATCTGTGTGCTCAAACTAATCATATCATGTCCTTTGCAGATGCTGCTGGAGCAGGCCGACGGGGAGCTGCTGAAGAACAAGTTAACCGTGCCCAAGCTGCTGTACTATCTGCAGCCCACCATTTGGGTCGTGGACGAGATTTGGACGACTCTCGCTGAAGTGGATTTGGTAGGTTACTTATGCACATATTACCCTGTACAACACATGCTTATCACGATCTCATATTAGAATAATTACCATGGCGCTGCTGTCCTGACGCACCTCTGCGACCGCATCAAGCAACTGGAGGGCGACAAGTGCACCCAGGACTTGATCATCGGGCTGGTGGCGAAGGCGTCAGAGCCATATATGCGCATGCTGCAGCTGTGGATACAGAAGGGCATCATTGTGGATACCACGCACGAGTTTCTGGTCGAGGACAACGAGGTCATCCACAAGAACGAACTGCCCGAACACTATTCGGACGACTATTGGGAGAAGCGCTACACCGTGTGTACCGAATGCATACCATCGTTTCTCGAGAAGCACGCGGACAAGATACTGCGCACTGGCAAATACCTAAATGTGATCAGGCAGTGCGGCAAGCGCGTGATGCCCACGCAGCAAATGAATCTTGAATTCGATCCGACCAACGATCAGCACGTTTATGTGATCAACGATGCGTACTACTTTGCGGCACGGATGCTGCTCGATGTGCTGCTGACCGAGAACGATCTGATGGGCCATCTGCAATCGGTGAAGCGCTATCTGTTGCTCAATCAGGGTGACTTCACCATGCAGTTCATGGACGCCTGCGAGGATGAGCTGGCCAAGAATGTGGATCTAGTGTTGCCCATGACCTTGGAGAATTTGCTGGGCCTCACCCTGCGACTCTCGTCAGCGCGCAGCGATCCCTACAAGGACGATCTGCACTGCGAGCTGCTCACCTACGATCTGGTGACACAAATGTCCAAGATTATGAACCAGCAAGAGGGTGAGTAACAAGTGGGCATACTGAAATTCTTGTTTATCACATTCACTGCCGTTTAGAGTACTGGAAGACGAACGATCGCCTCGACTTGAGCGGCCTGGAATGCTTTGCCTTCACGTACGAGGTGAAGTGGCCCGTTTCACTGGTGCTCAACCACATAGCCATAACGAAGTATCAAATGCTCTTCCGCCAGCTCTTCTACTGCAAGCATGTGGAGCGTCAGCTGTGCAAGTGAGTAGCATTTATATATATATATATATAGATTTATATACTCATTCAATCTTATCTTCTTTGCAGAATTTGGAAAGAGAATTCCATTGCCAAGAAGTTCTCGCCGCTGGCTGCGGAGCTCTATCGGTCGGCGTTCACGCTGAGGCAGCGCATGATGAACGCCGTTCAGAATCTGGAATACTATATGATGATTGAGATTATTGAGCCCAATTGGCATATATTCATTGAGAAGATGAAGAACGTGGAGAACGTGGATATGGTGCTCAGTCTGCATCAGGACTTTCTCGACCTGTGCCTTAAGAACTGCATGCTGACGGAGACATCGCATCTGAATCGTGCCATATTCAAGCTGTGCAAGATCTGTCTCAAGTTCTGCGAGTTCATACAGGTAGCGTGACTATATAGTATTACCCGATTGATATCTTTACATATATACATATATATATATATATTTATCAAGTTAGAGCTTAACTGAATGTCTTGTCTTGTGTCTTGTATCCCTTTCTCTCTCTCTCTCTCCCACACTCTCGCTCTCGCTCTCTTCCATGCCTGTTTGAATATGTCTCAAAAAATGCTATATATATATAAATATATATATGTGTGTGTATTCCTAATCAAAATCAAGCGCTCGCAACGTCTCTTTCTCGATGCGGAGCTCAAGTCCATGGTTTGTGATAGCGGCGATGAGAATACGGATCATTCCGATTCCGATATTGAGATATCGGGTCGGCGACAGGTATACACCTTTACACAATGGTCACAATGGAGCCCCACACATATTTACACAAATTATTATTTCATATTATTCGATCTTTGGATATCTACAAATTCATTTATTATATTATTTCCACATGAATTTTGAGTTCTCCTCTCCCTAACTTAACCTAATCAAGCCTTAATTTGTCTGTTCCCCTTGTGTTATATATGCATCTATATCCCTATCTAAAATCAACTAATTTCCCTTTTTGTTTGTTTTTCAATGTATCTATATCTCTATCTACATCTATAGAGATTTGTGATTTTTGATCCTTAAATTGAATTATTCCAATTTTGTGTTTGTTTGTATTTAGTTTTGCATTTGTTAACTTTATTGTTGTCTTTGTTTACATCTATATCTTTATTGATTTCTGGAGTTATCTCTTATATTGTCTCATTCTCTCTCGATGCATATAGGCGGAGACCACTTTGGACGAGACGGACACGTTTGCGGAGCGTGTTAAACGCTTCGATTTGGAATTTACGGGGATGCTCATATCGTTCCTTAAGCAAATAAACGATCTGGCCAAGGATAATACCGCCGATCGTTTCATGAATCTCGTGCATCGCATCAACTTCAATGGCTTCTACTCTGAGCAAATGGACAAGCTGTGCGTCAAGAATGCCATGGGCTAGGCGTGGCTCACTCCACCAACTCCAATTCCAACTCCAACTCCAAGTCAGGAAACAGAAATTAAGCAGACAAAAAGACAGCCAACTCGAGTATTAAATCAGACGAATCGAATTATATAGAAAACCAAATTGGCATTGCCTTTCGTATGCCTGATATATATACATATACATATATATATTTATGGAGAGAGATGCACACACATGCTCACATATATCTATCTATACAGATATATATCGATATATGTATATCTTGCATATGAATCCATCAACCATCATTCCCGTCTATCAACTGCGCCCATTTATAGCTCTAATTCCTTACGACATTAATAAAGTTAAATGTTTTTTCATTTTTTTTCCAAAAAAACAAAAGTTTTCATTTTGGTGTGATAGTTGTTATCGATAACACGCGCTCGCTTAACTGCAATCTAATAAGGAAACCCCACCCTCACTGCCATAGGTATCGTTTGCATATGACAGAGGAGAATCGAGTTGCAGCTTAGATGCCATCATTATCATCGCTGTTATCTGTTATCGTTATCGATATCACAAATGATATGTATCCAGTTTTGAGTTAAGTTGAGTTGCCGTCATGGTAGAAGCTAATAATCATCATCGTAGATTATTGCTGTAATCGTTATCGTTATCGATATACATATCTTATGTGACAGCTGACAGATATCGTCATCGTCACTAACAGTTTCATCGCAGCTGTCAGCCTCCACACCGATTGCCTGTGATTGTCGCCATCTTTCACTGCTTATCAACTGTTTAGTTATCGTTATCGGCTTCAGTCGTTGTGCAATTACTCGTGACATGCTGTCACTGATGTGCCAAATAAAAATCAACGTACATTTTCTGACGAGCAGTACCCACTATTTGACACTTCAGGAACGGCTAGTCACCAGATGCGCGTGTCGTCGCTCGATAACCGATTTTAATCGATGTTTTTGCTAGAGCCGGCTGTGCATGTGAGCCAAAAGGCCCTTTCAGACTGTTATCTATGACTATTCAAAAAATGCACATAGCAATCGAAAAGGGCCTTTCGCTTCACACACCCATCGGCGGCGTTGCGCTCGATAACTGAGATCCGATGCGAACTTATCGATAACGCTGGACTCGGACTGTGGACTCTTGGCTGCTAAAGTGCCTTATTTTCGCATGCATGATCGTTTCGAAATGATAACACGTCGACTTTATATAAATATCGGCCACAGTAGCAACTAAGTACCCAAGAAGTCTAGGCTTAACCCTCGGTTGGGTTTTATTTTTTCTTGATTGAACTGGATTACTTGGAGCAGAGAGTGATTTGAGAACACTTGCATTGTTCCTACTGATGATTATAGAGTTTTGAATGTTATTTAAGTATTCCACAGTTTCTTTTACAACACTGGCGCGCTAGTGAGTCTCACTGCTTTGGCTTACTCTGTTTGAAGCACAGTAGTACGCATGCTGCACTAGTTTAAATACGCTTTACAGCACTTTGCTCTCTTATTCTTAACATTAACTTAAACATTATAAATATAGTTTGTTTGCGTTTTACAACACTGCACAGTGAGCTACACTCATGTTGATTCCATAGTCACACATCGTGGGCCTTTGCATTTTTTTCGCCAAAGCGTTTAGCAATTTGAAACTCTCAAACTTTCGCCTTTTTCGGCAAAGTGCAGCTGCTTCATGTATCTGTTTTACAACACTGGCTCAAAACTTTCTCATGTTCTGCTAGCTCCTGGACCTGGATGCTGCGCAATCAGCCTCATAGACTAGTTATTGTTAGCTGCAAGCTCATATTTGCCATTTACTCATAGTCTGTTTTCCAACACTGTTTTTGCTTAATAACACTCTTTCCACTTAGCTTTTACTCCAGCAATTACTAATCGAATCTAAAATCCTGCTGCCCAACTAATGCAGTATAATATATATATCCTATCCTAACTATCTGGCGCACAGACTCGCACGCTCATTTGCCATTTACCAACACTGGAGAAACGCTTATCTAACGGCATCGCAGATCATTCGACCAATTTACATCACAACTTTGCCCAATTTCAACAACAACAGCCCAAAATTTGAACAGCGACCGAAATTGATGGCTTTGTCTGCGAGTTCTGCTTCCTCTTCAGACCCACCCAGACCCCCCACCCACCTCACCAGCCAGGCGGCCCACTATCACTAGCCCCTGCCACCGCACGATGCCCCCCGCTCTGTTGTCTGGTTGGAAAATGTGCCAATTTTAATTTGCCATGGATTTTCATCATGTTGCGCACTTTTTGCAACGGGCAACGACCAACGGCCAACGGCCACAACTGCCCGTTAAGAGTTGCTGTCCAGACATAGGGACAACGACCCATACACACACACACATACGCACACACGCACACACACATGGACACGCACGCACACACAGATGCAAAAGCCAATTTGCCTTGCATATTCATAGCATTCATATAAAAACGCTAAAAGTGGGCAGATTGATTAGTAAGCGACTCAAGTGTCAGCATTAAGCACTCCAATTGCTATCGATAACAACAGTTGCTGGTTATCGATAATGGGCAAATAATTGAAATTTGTCAAATTTAGATTTGTAGCTAGCTATCAGGTAAAATGAAGAACATTTTGTATATTTTTTTATATATATGTATAAACAATCGATAATGTTATCGATCAGAGATTGGAGTATAAATGATCATTTCAATGTGTATTATAAATATTTGAGTTTTAAATATATAATGGTCGATTCTGATTTTGAATAGGTCTGGAGCTCTAACGATGTTAGGCTACATTCGATATTTATCGTTTATTGTGAGGTTATGTTATGGTATGTCAGGCTGAGTGTGGGTTATGAGAACTTCACTTATGAGAGCTTGCAGTATGCTAGCTCAGGCTTATATATGGGTCTTTAACTGTTAGACTGGCAGCTGGGAAATTATATTAAGGTTATCTACAGTTAAGTGATGTTAGGTGAGCCTTCAGACTAGCTTCAGCTAAGCTATATCTGCATATATGCATAAGTATTTCGCATCAAAATACAATTGGTTCAAGTGAAGGAAAATAATGCAAATTTCCCTATTTCCATAACTTACGAAGCGGCCCTCTCGCATGTGTGTATGCACATATATATGTATATGTATGTTTGCATGTATGTGTATATGGTATGCTTATATATGTATGTTATATGTTTACCATTAGCTGACGTTGTTGTAGGCGGCGCGCCTATCGGCCAGCCGGCCAGCCACCCATCCAGCCCCCTATCCAATTGGCAATTTAAGCTCGCATGAATTATCGACAATCAATTATGGTTGCTGGCCGATGGACATGGACAACGACAGAGTCAGAGAGATGGAGAGTGCATGTGTGTGTGTGTGTATGTTAATTAATCAAAAGCCCATCCATCTATCGATTGGGCATTTACTGACAGACATATGCAAATTAAAAGCATACAAGCAGCTCATTAATGTGCACTTGAAAGGCCCAACAACAGCAATGATGATGACAATGATGATGACAATGATAATGACAATGATAATGATGATGCTAAATTTCATGTATGCAGCTAACCCTGTCGGCTTGTGCCTCAGCTCTCGAATCAAGGAATCGTTTGGTCTTACACGGAATAACTCTATACGAGTTTGCAGTCCGTAACTTCGATAGTTATCGATAACAGTCGATAGGCTAACACTAGCTAACGCACTTTTCAGGTTTCACTATTCAAAATTATGAAAATTCCTTGCAAAGCCACTGAATTCGAACTGAATCACTAGCGAACCACTTGCGAACCACTTATTGAGAGTCCTCTGAACCACTGTTTCACTTCTTTGAAAAGATTATCATATGATATGGGTGTGTAGTGAGTGCCGCTAACGCAGTCTCGATAACGTGAATATCTCATCGGCTATCTAATGCCACACGATGAGATATCCGCGCAATCGGAACTGAGCTGAGCCAGTGGAACTGGTTCATTTCACTTCAGTTTCGTTATTCGTGTTGCTGGTGCAGCGCATCGACATCGATGAGAACTAATCCAATGCGTAATGCCCATTGGAGATGCTATCATCGATCGCGAGGGGCTGCCTGTGGATATCAATAACGATAACGATAACACTTTTATGCACTTGTCTGATTGCGGCTACGTGGTTTGTGATCGCAGACACCCCATACATCTTGTATTCCACAAAAGCGTCGCACATACTGGACATAGGGAGTATCTAAAATCAAAGACCATCTCGAGTGCGAAGATCAAGCCCAATATCGATATTAATCGAAAGAGAATGAACACTGTTGCTCCCGAGGTATTGCCTTTGAATTGGGATCCGAGACTCACTGTTATCGGTCTCTACATAACAGCTGAGTTTCGTGATTCCAAATCAACCGCAATTGTGAACGGACTGCTATCGATAAAGCTATCGATTGTCGACCATTCGAGCCGATGCGAGATGGCGGATGATAGATGATAGAGATAAAGTATGAATGATGATATATGATAGATAGTAGATGGGAAATAGGAGATAGCAGATGGTAGATAGGAGATAGTAGATAAGAGGATAGAGATGATGCAGTACAATACTAAAGGAATGAGCTAAACTTATACAACTTTAGGTTTCACACACTCACACACACACTCACACACACACACACTACCACACACACACTCACGCACACCCGTGAGGGCAGACAATGAGCTGTAAATGATAATAATAGTGAGCGGTTGCTCGACGCCCAACTAGAGGGACATGAATATACATTCAATTAGACGCACCATACAAAATTGGCCTGACATAGCCGTGAGCCCATCTCTCTGCCCTCTTCTGTGCGTCCCTCCTCGCCACCTCGTGTGGGCTCAGCCCGTGTCCGCTTGGACAATAGGCGAGTCGCGTGTGAGTCGCAAGTGAAGTACAACAAACAATTCATTTAGCTGGCGCACACACGAGCAACTGAGGGCAGCTGCGGCAGCTGCCACGCCCACACACTACGAGATGCGTGCCAAAAGAGAGAAAAAGGCGAAAATGCGGGAAAAAAAGCGGAAGAAAAGAAAAGGTAACAATTAATTGAACAAAGAAATATGAAATTGCCAGCAAAATAAAAAGTGAATGTGCGAAAGAAAGGCAGCTCGACGAGCAGATACCCTGTAATAAGCAGGGGCAGTAGCTAGTTGATCAATCAAATCAATCTGTCGACAATCCAATCAATGATTTGGTCAGTCAATCAGTCAATCGGCTGTCAACTCCATGGTCAATCAATCAATCAGTCAGTAAGTCAATTACGTTAGTCAATCAATCAGTCACTCAATCAGATACACATCTTTTCAAGCAATCAATCTGGTCAATCAATGAATCGTTCAATCGGTCAATCAAGATTTCAATTAGCTGACCAATCAATTCGGCAGTCGTATCTATGGTCAATCAATCAATCAATCAAGGAGTCAGTAGGTCAGAGTCAGCCATTCAATCAGATAGATATTCAATCAATCAATCAATCAGTTAGTCTCTTCAGTCACTCACTTTGGTAGTCAATCAACAGCTCAATCAAAATTATCCTATATAGTCTCTCTATGGCTTATCAATCAATCAATCATTTGAGTGAGCTTCTGGCATTGCAGGTGCGCTTCGCTTGCATCATAGGGTATATCCATCATAGGTACATCCACATTTAAGTAGGCAACAAATGCAATCAGATTGTATAACAGAGGGCGTGACCTAAATACACACTCACACACACACACACACACACACACACACACACACACACACACACACCAGAGGCACAACAAACAAACGCAATGAAAATTGAGGCAAGTTTTTATGCGGAAGATGAGGCAAAGGAGTTGAGTGGGTTGAGGAGCGGGTGAAGTGGGGTGGGCGGGGCATCAAATTAGGCAGCTTCTGCATGCAGAGAGGCTGACAAAATTAACACCAACTCACACATACACACACACAGTCACCCACACACACACACACACACACACGTGTCGACACGTGGCCTGATTTTTGACTTCTTTCAGTCAGCTTTAAGTTTGTTGTTGCTGCTTCAAGTGCCGGCACGTGTCTCAATCAATTGGCTGCAGTTTGGCTAAATGAGTCGCCGGCTTGCGGATGCAAATGCGGATGTGTGCACACAATGGTTGCGAATTGTTGCCACCTGCTGACACCTGCCGCATGCCGCTTGCCGCTTGCCACACGCAACATGCCACCCGACCATAACAATTGCCCAAAAATTCGTAGATATCATACTCATCTCAATCTCTGCCTGTGCCCGAGTCGACTTAGCTTAGCTAAGCCGCGTGCTGAAGCACATTTGGCCAACTGATTAGCCATGCGTCAGCCTGCCAAATCAGTCAGGCCTGATCGGCTTAGTTCTGTCGATAATGATAATGATAAAGATAAAGATAAAGATAAAGATAAAGATAAAGATAAAGATAAAGATAAAGATAAAGATAAAGATAAAGATAAAGATAAAGATAAAGATAATGATAAAGATAAAGATAAAGATAAAGATAAAGATAAAGATAAAGATAAAGATAAAGAGAAAGAGAAAGAGAAAGAGAAAGATATAGAGAAAGAGAAAGATAATGCCAATGCTAATGCTAATGCTAATGCTAATGCTAATGCTAGTGCTAATGCTAATGCTAATGCTAATGCTAATGCTAATGCTAATGCTAATGCTAATGCTAATGCTAATGATAATGATGAAAACCATGCCAATGACAATACTAATGATAATGATAATAGCCATGACAATGACAATGCTAATGATTGTGATGATGATGAAGTTCCACTGGCAAGCAAGCTTAATGAAGATAATTATCATAATCTTGACTATATATTACGACGTGTTATGATAATGATCAGATGCCAATAAACAGAAATGAAATCTGGTGATTTCTCATCAGATAACGGATTAGTTATGAATTTGAAATCAAATTATTATCATATGATTGCTTTGCTTTATGGGCTTTATATCCTGTGAATCATTGGCGTTTGACATGAAACGTTGTCCCGCTCATTGAGGACGCCAGCCTTAATAAGTTATTGGGAGGGAGGAGGAACTGGGCAGGGCGACTCGAACTCGAACTCCAACTCCGAGTCAGAGTCAGAGTCAGAGTTAGAGCCAGAGCGAAACGGAACACATGGACAAATTGATTTCGAATTTTGTGGCATAATTCGCACAATTCATTTGATCCTCGAGCTTCGAGTTGTTGTTGCTGTTACAGTTTTCGCTCCCTAGTCCTTGGTCCTTGGTTGCTTATTTCAATTTCCATAGGGCAGACCCCAGAGTCCAAAAATCGTTTGCCTACTCGAATTACAAAGCCCATCGACACATTTGGCGAGTGTAACCAGAGGACGGGGGTGGAGGGCTGCGGATTGCTACAGCTACAGCTACAGCTATAGCTACAGCCAGTGCTCTCAACCCTCTCCTGCCTCTCTTTCTCTCTGTCTCTCTCACACACGCTCTTTCTGTATCTGTCTCTCTGCGTCACCCCGTCGTAAGCAACACATTTGAAATTTCAGTTGTTTTGCAGCTCTGGTTTACGCAGTTGTCCATCAGCCTCCTCAATCTCTCTCTCTCTTTCTCTGTCTCTTTCTCTCTCTCTGTGTGTTGATGTGCAACAACTGTGCGCTTTAGAGCGACACCCCGAGGTGTTGACAGTCACTCGGAATGACGAGCTGCCTCTTTGTCGGGCCCACACAAATTGAGCATATGCGCATTTGGATTAATTCTGAATAGTTTTCTTTCCTTTCCGCCTCTCTTTGTTGTCCGTTGTCCCACTGCTCTACGAGTCGTATTACTTCCGTTCTAATGGATCTGTCTCGTATTCGCCCAAGTGCACGAAATACTTGTACTCACTAGCACTCACTAGCTTTCCCTGACAGATCTCAACTGTTGCCCATAATCAAGCGACTTATATGAATGATAATGATAGTAATATAAATATCCATATTATTGAAAAGATCCTCATACGGAAATATATATTAACTATCACCTATCAGTCATTATGATGTATGATCATTGAAATTAATATATTCTCATTATCGTTAGTTATAAGTCATTATTCATTATTCATTTATTGTTCATTATTTATTAATCATGATTCATGATTCATGGTTCATGATTCATTATTTATGATTCATAATTCATTATTCATGATTCATGATTCATGATTCATGATTCATGATTCATGATTCATGATTCATGATTCATGATTCATGATTCATGATTCATGATTCATGATTCACATGATTCATGATTCACATGATTCATAATTCATGATTCATGATTCACATGATTCATGATTCATGATTCACATGATTCATGATTCACATGATTCATGATTCATGATTCACATGATTCATGATTCATGATTCATGATTCATGATTCATTATTTATGATTCATTATTGATTATTCATTGTTCATTATTCATCATTGCTGCTCGTGTGCTCCATGATTTTGCACAAAGACGGTTGCTAGGATTATCAAATGCATCCGATAGCTACCGTTCAATGTACAAAATCATATGAGCACCGCTCTCTATGATTCTCAAAAGTAGTTGAATGCACTTGAAACGTTTGATTCTGTGGGAAACTTGCATGAAAATGGTTACGATCTGCTTTTCAAAGCGAATTGGATCAAGCTGACGAGACTATAGAGCTGAAGTACTATAGGTACTATATATATATATATATATATATATATATATATATATATATATATATATATAGGTACTATATATTTAAGCGCTTATTCTCATTATGATTATCTTACACTTGGTCGCAGTAGAGTATCATAGAGTCGTCTCACTCTGAAATTGACTATTGGAAATCCCTAATGAGCCATCATCAGCCACGAATTGTTTTCTCTTTTTTGTCACTGTCTCAGTTTGCCCAGTTGGCAGTGCATCGCGCAGTCGTGCATGGCCGCTTGACTTGCATTTCATTTCACTCGAAAACCTGCTGAATTATTTGCCCAATTGTCATGCACTTGTGCTTAGCGCCGCTGGACAAATGCTGACAGCGCAGAGGCCGAGACGTGGACCACCATGTGAGCCGCCACCACCACTACGACAAGCAGCAGGGGCAGGAGCAGGGGCACGAGCAGGAGCAACAAGAGTCCTGCTTCATCATTTGCAATTATTTAGGCAATAATTACTATTGTGTCTTATGCTTACATTTTGTTCAAGTCGCACCGAGGGGCTTCGGGCAGGGTGGTTGCGCTGGCTTGGGTGGTTGGACTTGTGGCACATAAGGCATGCAACACGCCCCCCTGCCCGCTGCCCGCCCATATCATTTGAATGTCTCTCTCACACTCACACTCACACTCACACTTCACTCTCACTCTGGCTGCGTGTCAACCCCCCTCTTGACTTAATGAGGCCTTTTTGTGCTCTTGATGGATTTTAAATTGTTGTCATCATCGCTATTTGTGCTGCCCGCCCACCCCTGCCTCCTTCCCGGACTACGGCCCTAAGTACACCGTCTAATCCGTCCCAGCGCATTTCGTGCGCCAGACTTTTGACGCTCAAAGCGCATTTGCTGCAAATTAACTGATTAGCCGCAAAGTCCCTTACAATTCGGGCATCAGAGAATGCATTATAGAACGCATTACCGATTCACCAGCTCATTCAAGTTTTTTAGCTCTACAGATGAGATTTTGATAGCTCACAGGCCTGAGCTGCAATGGGATTGGGTTTGGTTCGGGTATTTGTTTAGTCAGTCACTTTTTCGTTCACTCATAACAGTCTAAAGTTTCGCTGTAATATTTGTTGTTTGGGCTTTTATGGCATAGTATTAAGCTTTTATAGAGCAAGTAGGCGTGTTGTGATCGGGCGTATCCGACTGGCAGACACCCAATCATTCAAGCCTCTCTCAACATTTGAGCAACTTATAACCGCTTCCAACCGGTTATTAATTTTAAATGAAAACCAAAATGAGCTCTCTTCCGTTTTGCATTTTCCCTTGTCCTTTTCCCTCAGCTCTTTTGTGTTTTGTCCTATTTATAGAGCATCGATGCCAGCCGCGAGAGTTTGCTCAGTTTTTGTTAATTTCATTAGGCGGCCATCGCACCTCCCTCCCTACCTCCCTCCCTTGCTTCCTCGTTTAAAAATGGGTCTTTCTGATTAGCATTAGCATACGCTTAAAAGTCTTTTGTCAGAGATAGAGATAGAGATAGAGATAGAGAGAGAGAGACAGAGAGGGAGAGGGCGCACGCATTAAACATTTAACAACCTGTCCTCGTCTCATTGACTTTACCGCATTGCTGCAAACAGGAATATGCCCTTCCTCTTCCACTCTCCCACTCGCCCTCCGCTCACCGTCTCCCTCTCTCTCTCTTTCTCTATCTCGCTCACACTCTGAGTCTTGCTAGTGCCTGGGCAACCCTTGGCTTTGGCTTTGGCATTGAGCTTGCGATTGGGTCGCAGTTTCGAGGCTTTTTTGGCTTCCCCCTCCCAACGTGGCCCTTCCCTTGTTCCCTTCTCCTTTGCAGTTGCAAATTACATTCAAATTATACGATTTTGATAAGAGGGACATTCAAAAGTTTCCAATTTCAAGTTGTGCCGCTCTTCAAGCGCGCTCTCCATCTCCATCTCCTGCTCCTGCTCCTGCTCCTTCTTCACTTCATCCACTACTCCGCTCCGCCTCCTCTTCCCTTTGGCTTTGCTCTGTTGCTGCTGCCAAAACTTCTCTACTAAAGTTGTTGCTCACACACACACATACACACACACATACACGTTTGTGTATGTAGCGAAGGACTTGGCAGCAGCTGCCCTGCCAGCAAATACCCTGTAATGCTGTACAGACAAGTTTTAGACAAAGCTAAATTTGTATTTAGATTTCGATTTTGGATTATTACTATATATATACATATATATATGAAATCGATAAGTTATCGATATAAAAGATATCAATAATAGCTAGGATTAAGCCTATACCCTGCTATATATATGAAATCGATAAAATATCGATATATTTATCGATTTAAAAGAGATCACTAATAGCCAGGCATAAGACCTTAGCCTACTATATATGTGATATAATTATCGATATAAAAGAGATCAATAATAGCCAGGCTTAAGCCTATAGCCTACTGTATATATGAAATCGATAAGTTATCGATATGAAAGAGATCACTAATAGCCAGACATGAGCCTATAGCCTATTATACATATTAAATCGATAATTTATCGATATATTTATCGATTTGAAAGAGATCACTAATAGCCAGGCCTAAGCCTTGCCGCCTCACCATCACTCGATTACAGGGTATACGCAAGCAAGCAAGCAAGCATGCTGCAGCGACAGTCAGTGCAAAAAGTTGACATATGTGCGCCCCGAGCACTTTTCCGGAAACAGCAGGGCGACATTTTTTCCCATTTTACTTTTTTTGGATTTTGTATTTCGTGAATTTTATTTTAGTTTTTTTTTTTACTTTTGTCGCTCTCTTTCTGCTGTCGCTGAGTTTTGAGTGTAGCCTCGGCATCAAGGGACATGCACTTGATTTTAGTTTCTCTTCATCTTGTTGTAACTGTTGTTGTTGTTGTTGCTGTTGCTAACGGCATATCTGTCGGACCGGTTGCTCGGTCGAGCACGGGCTTGTATGATTGAAAAATTAATGGGCATGACCAGAGCAAGAGCTACGCAGCACAGAGAGCACGAGAGAGAGAGAGAGAGGGGGGAGGGAGTGAGAGTGGGACAGGCAGTGAACTATTCGACTGTGGTTCGCAGTTAAAGTTGCCAGCCAAATACAGTTAGAAACGTAACGAAACGCCATTTTACGCACAAAAATAGACGCGAGTCTGGCCTCTCGCTCCCACTCGAGCGCTCCCTTTGGTCGTGCTGCCCCACTCGCCCTCTCGCCCTCTCTCTCTCTCTCGCATTGTAATAATCTAGCAAAATGCAAAGTGAAATTGAATTTTTTAAAATGATGCTAATTAAATCGAAAGATTTAAATCGTTTAAATGTCACGAGGGGAAGCACAACTTCAGATATCTTTTTTCGAAAGGTATAAGCTATATATGTATGTATATGTATGTGTACATGTGTGTGTGTGTGTGTGAGAGAGATATTGGCACTGGCTTTGCACGGCTCAATTATTTCGCTTGCCATGAATAGGTATTCATTTGAGCTGGCTTAAAGCCTCGTTGCGACTGTTGCAAAAGTTTTGAATCGAATCGTAGACACAGAGAATACTTCCGTGATTGATGTCAGTCAATCAATCAATCATTGATTGATGTGCATATATGTGGAGATAGCAAAAGTCAGAATTGCAGATGCCAACTCTCTCGTCTCAGATTGTTAAGGAATAAACAGTCAGTCAAGCAAGCAATCAATCAAATCAGTCAATCAATCAATCAATCGTGGCATGTAGCTACACAACGCAAGTAAATTCCTACAAGCTTTCCAGCTCAATGAGTCAATCAGGCAATCAATCAATCAATCATTCAATCATTCAATCAATCAATCAATCGGTCAATCAAACTAATATGCAATGTAATTTCATTAAAAATGTTTTTAATTGGGCGTTTGCTAAGCAATCAATCACTCAATCAAGTAATCAATCAGTCATTCAATCACTCAATCAATCAGTCAATCATTGCATGCATTTACTTGTCATATGCATAAAAGAAAGTCAACGAGCTTTAGTTGCTCACCAGCAATCAATCGAGTAGTTCGCTCAATCAATCAATCAATCAACCAGTCAATCATATTGTATATATACTTGATATCATTTAACTAGCTAACAACTACAAATATCTGAACTCCCTAGCTCATGAGTTGAAGCCAGCTTATCATATGCAACTTCCTCAATCGCTCAACCGCTCAACCGCTCAATCAATCAATCAATATTTTAGTGGTGAGCGAGAACAATACCTCAGCAAACCAAAAAAGTTTTATTTGTTATCAGATTACACAAATAAGACTTCTCTGCTCGCTCAGAGGGAATGCTCAGTGCCTGACGGATTCTCACTACAAGAGCTTTAGCTAAGATTGATCGGATAAGGATTATTCTGATAAGGAATACCTATAGATGTGATTGATTACGCTGGCCCTAAGTGTACAAGACTAGATCTAGCATCTAGTATATACAAAACGAAACTATAAATCTATCAAAGATATATGAGTTCTATAAAGTTTTAATAGAGCTACTCGGCACGAGGCTTGGTTAGGGTATTTTCTAGTGGTATACTGTCCGCAACAGCTCTCTATCTCTCTATTGGTCATATAAGTCATTCCCTTTCTCTTTCTCTTCCCATCTCTTCCTCTTCCTCCCTCTTCGTATAGTCTTGTGTGCTTAGGCTGATTTTACGTAAACTTCTAGTGTCGAGGAATGAACAGATTTGTTCATAAAGTCAAAAATCCAAGTTCAAACATCGAACACGAAAAGTGAACGTCAAGTGATTCAGACGGATACACATTGACTTTCTGGTATAACTATGAGCAGTGAGAATGAATGATCTATGAAGTATGATCTATGATGTATGAACTATGATCTATGAACTATGATCTATGATATATGATGTAAGGTCTATGATATATGAACTATGATGTATATGATGATATGATATATGATCTATGATATATGATTTATGACACATAGCCTATGATATATGATCTAGTATCTAGTATCTAGTATCTAGTATCTAGTATCTAGTATCTAGTATCTATGATATATGATCTATGATCTATGATCTATGATATGAGGTCTATGATATATGAACTATGATATATGATATATGATCTATAATATATGATCTATGATGTATGACTTATGATACATAACCTATGATATATGATCTAGTATCTAGTATCTATGATCTATGATATAGCATCTATGATCTATGGTCTGGAATCTTCTATGTGAAACTAAAGATCGGAAAGTATCAGATAGATTGGCTAGACGATAACTATGTCAACTTCTGGCTAATTTATAAGGCCTATGGCTTTATTCTTGATATGAGAGTTAAAAGAGGTATATTATATAAAATTTTATATATATGTATATTCCATTTCTAATCAGTTCATATATATATTTCTATAAATAACTGCAATTTTGAGCGAATTTCGTATTTTGTTTTTTTTTTAGGTTAGGTTTACTTGGGCTAACGTTGACTTTCCATTAGGCATATTTAAGGCTTAAAGCAAGTTTGCTACAAGGCGAATGCGTGTGTGTGTGGGTGTGTGTGTGTGTGTAAAAGCATCTACTGGCTAATAGGCTAAATTAGACGACGACGACGACGACGGCGAGGACGAAAGACAGGCCAGAAACGAAGGAAGCAAGCAGCAAGGCAGATCAACAGCGAGTGCGAGCGAGAGAGAGAGAGAGAGGGAGGGAGAGGGAGGGAGGGTGCGAGGAGAAAAGCCTTTAAAAGCGTTTAAGCGCAACATGAAGAGAATAAAAGTGCGTTTTGCAATCAAAGTAAAAATGCGAAAGCGCTGCAAAAAAAAAAAGAAAAAGGAAAAAAGGAAAAACAAAATGGAAAATATATAGAAAATGTAGCAAAAAATACAAAAAAAAAGGGAGGAAGGAAGGAAGGCTGGCAGAAGACATGGGAGCAGCAAAGAGATAGACGCGGGGGAGTGGGAGCGGCATAAGCTAAATGAGTTGAAGGACGACGAAAGCGGGTAGAGCGCAGAGCAAATGGCTGAGCGAAAGAAAAGGCAAAAGGAACGAGGAGTGGAGAGGGGGCGGGGCGGGGGCGGGGGTAGCGTGCGTGGAGTGAGTTAACGGGAAGCACAACTGCGAATATCAAAGCGTTGGCAAAATGGTGGCTCGACAGAGACAGAGCCAGAGCCAGAGAGAGGGAAAGAGAGAGAGAGTGGGTGGGGGCAACGGTAAAGCTGAGGGCTTGGCACTTTGCGGGCGCAGCCAACCATTTTTTGTTGTCTACGCTCGCAATTCGTCTCATTTTTTTCCTTTTCGCTTTTCGCTTTGTTGTTGTGTGCAGTTTTTACCGTTGTTGTTGTTGTTGTGCGGCAGCTATTTGAAATTTTTTAAAAGATGCTTTTAGCGGTAAATAATGAAAAGTTAAAAAACCACATCAATGGGATACATTTTAGCTTTCTTAGCGCAGAGTTTTGCGATGGCAGCGAAAGACAAAGAGAGAGAGAGAGAGAGAGTGGGGGAGATTGGCTATGGAAGCACTCTGTAGAGCTTCGCATGTGTTGTTTTATTGCTGCTTTGCCCAATGCATTTGAGTCAGCCAAAAACAACACTGGAGCGCGCTAGACGGGCATGCACTGCTGGCAGATACTATGTAAAGCGAATATCACATGGATTGGCTCATACTCTGCAGTATATACCACGCTGCATGCTAATTACAGGGTATTAGCTAGTCAAAATAGCTAGATTAGAGTTACAAACAAGAATGTAAGCCATTAGAGTAGAGTAGATGCCTGTTATGGCTGCAGATGTAGCCTACAGGGTATCAGTTAGTCGAGCTATTGAATACAACACAGCAAAGTTGTTCAGGAATAAGCATTATCAGAGAGTGGCACCTAGAGAACATCTTGTAAGCGAAGCACACAACAGAACAGTGGGGAATGCATATCTTGTACAGGGTATCAGCTAGTCGAGCTGTTGAGAAATATATAAAAATCAATTTAAGTGGAAAATGAAAGTAAAGTAAACTTTCCTTCTGATATTAAGGCTTATTTAAATATACATACATACATATATGAAGTACAGGGTATCAACTAGTCGGGCTCTTGAGAAATATATATAGAAAGAAAACAGTTGAGGTAGATAATAAAAGTTAAGGAAACTTTTCCTCTGATAATAATATTTAAATTTATGTAAATACATATAAAAAGTACAGGGTATCAGCTAGTCGAACTGTTGGGAACTGGTCGAGCTGCTTGGGAAATGCATAAAACCCAGTTTAAGTAAAAAAAAATTAAAGCAAAGAAAACTTTCCCTCTGATATTAATAATATATAAAGTACAGGGTATCAGCTAGTCGAATTCTTATGAAATTCATTAAAGAAAACGTTGCTTCTGATATTAATGCTTAATCATATTTGGACATACATATATGCCAGTACAGGGTATCGACTAGTCGAGCACGCTGAGCTAACTTATTTAACTAACTTCTTTTTCGTATTGTTTTGGCCTTCCAGAAATGATGAGCAAAAGATGTCCACTGGCCAGGCCAGGCCCGGCCAGGCCAGGCGAGGGCAAAGCCAACTAGCCAACCAAGAAGTAAACTCTGTGTGCTCGTTGTTCCCATTATTGTTGTTGCTGTTGTTGTTGGTTGTCCTAGTAGTTGTTGTTGGTGTTGTCCATTCGTTTGGTCGGCATTTTGGGGTTTTGGTTCTTTTTTTTCTATTTTTACTTTGGCTTTGTTGGTTGAATAGATAGATGGAAGGCCCTAATTGATGTTATGATCATCATCAACAACAACAACAACAACAACGACAGCAACAGCAAGAACAACTCGTTGTTGTTGTTGCTGTTGTTTGGGATATTGCATTTTGCGGTGCACGCGGCGTATGAGCAACAAGGACAAGGGCCCAAAAAAAAGCCGAAACGGCACAGAACGCAGCTAAATGGAATGGAACGAGCCAACTGCCAGAGAGAGAGAGAGGGAGGGAGAGGGACGGGGGGCAATCGTTTGGCAATGGCTGCCATTTTGCAATGCTGCGAGCAGGCAGAGGGAAAGGGAGGAGCAATAGTGTAGCGTAGAGCAGAGTAGAGAGCGTGAGCGTGAGTGAGATGGGGCGAGTGCGAGTTTGCAATGTTAACTCGACAAAATGGTTAACTGCAAACTGTAACTTTCGAGAGGGTTATATTAGAGGAGTGCATAAGTGTGTGTGCCCATATGTGTGTGCCCATGTGTGTGTGTGTGTGTGGATACAATTTGTAATGATACACAAATTAGTATCCTAAATGGATGCTTAATAGCCAAACTGGTTGTTTTCCAAATGCGACTACGAAATGCACACAAAACGGAGCGAGTGTGCGTGTGTGTGTGTGAGTAAACTTTTGGTTATGAATACACACACACACACAGAGAGACACATACATATGTATAAGTGTGTGTGGCAAACAGGTTATTGCGGCCTTTTGATGTCGCCAATCGGGCAGCAGATTGAGAATTGGGATTGGAATTGGAATTGGTAATGCAGCTGTATGTGTTGCTGTGTGTGTATATGTATCCGTGTGCGTGTGTGTGAGTGCACTTAAAAGCAGTTTTAAAGCCAAATGCATTTTGCAGACGCATTTGATAAAACTGCAAAACTTGAGAAACTTCAAAGCAAAAGTTGAGGAAAAAGATAAATTTTGGATTGAACTTGGGCAGCTGACTTATGGGGGAGACTGTGATTGTATGATTAATTAATCAAATCGAGACAAAATGTTGTTTAAATGTCGGAAAACGGCTAGAAAGCTAAGGCTAAGGTGAGGGAAGTAACAGAAAAATGTAGAAAAACTGAAAATTGCACTTGAAATGAAAATGAAGTTAGTTGTAACAGTAAATCTTAGCTGAAGTTTGGCTATGAGTCTTAGACTGTAGACTCCATGAAGTGGCATTCAAACTGTAACTGAAAGTGTGAAGAGGAAGGAAGAAGAGAAGCAGGAGAGTAACAAAGAATAACAAAAGCGAAGAGTGAAGAGAGCAGAAAGACGAGTAAAAAGGAAAGAAAAAGAAGAAAGACTGCGAGAAAATAGAATAAAGATAAAGAAAAGAGAAATGAAAGAAAAGAAGGAAAAGGAAAGAAGAAGAAGAAGAGGAGTAAGAGGAGAAAGAATGAATAAAAGTCAGATGGAGAAAGAGAAATGAAGAATACGAGAATCGAAGAAAAATAAAAGGCAGATGAAGAAGAAGAAGAAGAAGCAGAAAAAGAAGAAGAAAAAGAAGAAGAAGTAGAAGAAGAAGATGAAGAAGAAGCAGAAAAAGAAGAAGAAAAAGAAGAAGAAGAAGAATATGAAGAAGTAGAAGAAGTAGAAGAAGAAGATGAAGAAGAAGCAGACATACATATGTATAGTATGTATAGTATGTATAGTATGTATAGTATGTATAGTATGTATAGTATGTATAGTATGTATAGTATGTATAGTATGTATAGTATGTATAGTATGTATAGTATGTATAGTATGTGTAGTATGTATATGAGCCAAAAAGAAAAGAGAAGGCGAATCATTGAGCAAAGAAGAGAAGCAGAACTGAAGATGAGTTGACACAGAAGCCCATACACCAGGATAGCCAAAGAGCCGTGAGTCGGGGTCGAATCCTTGTCCATTAAGCCGTCTAATACACGATATCGATATCGATATTTATCGATATATATATGCTAGGCATATATTACAGTTATTCCTATTGGCAGCTCTCACTTCCAACTGCTTCAGGCATCACTATAGCTGATGCCAGTCATATATATCGAGAAATATCGCTATCGATATTGAATCATTCACGCGCTGAGGTCAGGCAAAGTTTTGGCTTGCCTCGAAATTTAAGCGGGCCTACTGACCAACAGGATGAGCCTTTAAGCCACATGTGTGTGTGTGTTAAGCAAAGAGATGAAATCATTTCGAGCAAGGCAGAGAGAGAGAGAGAGAGAGAGAGAGAGAGAGAGAGCTCCAATAAGATGAAAAATAAACGAGCAAAAAATGGCAACAAAAATGAAGAACAAACAAATGAGAAAAGAAAAAAAAAAGAAAATAAAATGGTAATAAAAAAAAAAGAAAGAAAAATGAAAAAGAAAATAAAATAAAAGCTGAGGCAGTGCTTCAAAGCGAAGGGCGAACGCAGAAGAGAACGAGGATGCGAATGCGAATGGGCGCAAGGACGAGGGCGAAAACGAGGCTGAGGATATGCGTCGTCGTCGGCAGAGAGGACAAAGTCAGTCGGTTCAAAAGTATTGTTTTAAGGATTACAGCGAATGCGACGACGACGGCAAAGAAACTGCCAAAGAAATGCGGCAACAGCGCCAGCCTGCGCTGCCAACGTCAGCGTCGACGTCGACGTCGACGTCAACGTCTGCCACATTTAACGAACATTAATTCATTGCGCTGCCAGCGCATCAGCAGCGGCAGCGGCAGCAGCAGCAACAACAACAACAACCCTAGCCATTTTGCTGGCAACTGCTGCGCTGTGATTGGTCAGCCAGCTTAGCGCATTGGCCATGGGAAGGCGCGCACGCCAGGCCAGAGCGAGACAACTAGCTAGACAACTCGTGTGCAATTTGCTGTCGCCATTGCCGCTGCCTTCGGCTGGGGCAACATTCTCATTTGATGCGCGTCGCTGGCAGCAGGCACAACACACTTGCCGCAGCTCGGACTGTGTATGTATGTTTGTATGAATGTATGTGTGTGTCTTTCTCTGTATGTGTGTGTGTTATGGTAGAGTCTGTGGATTCCAATTGGCATTGCGGCAGCTTTTTAATGAGCAGGCACGCTATCTCGCTCTCCCTCGCACTACTGCCGCTGGTGCTGCTGATCTGATCGTTGCGGACAGTTTGAGAGGCACTGGCAAACTGTGTCAAACTGTGCGGCGCTGTTTCTTTCGCAATTAACTCGCGCACTTTCACTGCGCCGCAAGTTCTGCAAATTAGCCAGTTGCAGTTGCCGCCGACCATGGGATGTGTGTCAGGCGACAGGCAGCAGGACGACAAAACTTTGCCAACTCTAATGGGATAAATGTTGTTTGATGCGTACGTGCGAGCGAGCGAGCGAGCAACAGCAACAGCAACAATAGCGAAAAGAGCGACAGCAGCGAGCCTTATTGGATCAAACATAAACATGGCATACATATGGACAGCTGCTGCCCGTATACACACACACACACACACAGAGACGCAGTCTGGGCAACTACTAACGAAATTAACCAAGCAAGTTAAAGCGAGACAACAGCTGCTGCAACTGTCGCGTGGGTGCGAGCAGGCCGGCCGCTGGCTGCAGCTGCCGCAAGATGGCGCATGCTGTCGCACTCGACATGTGCACGCAGCGTTGCCAGACCAGTTGTCAACGACGGCACCAGCAGCAGCAGCGACGCCAGCGCAAGTTTCATTATTTTTCAAATTATTAGTACGACTAACGATTCGTGGTCTCACACACACACACACACACATACACATACAGGCACACTAACCACCAATCGTTCCCGCTGTTGGCCAAAAGCAACCCCCAGCAAAGGCAGCGTAGCAGCAGCAGCAGCAGCCGAGCAGCGGCCGAGCAGCGGCAGCGGCAGCGCAGCTTCGTGCAGAGCACATGATCCTTAATTTCGTTATAATTTTGTATGTTGGCTGAAATTGTATATCATTTTAAGTTTGATCGGCCGCGAATACGTACCGTTGTGCGTGCGACAACAACAACAACAACAACAATAGCCAAACAATTCACAATAGTTGCAACATTGGCCACACACACACACACACAGTAACACACACACTCACACAGTTGCGTGTTCTGCTTTAGTCGTGCCATTCGTTGTTGTTGTTTGTTTTTTTTGTTTTCGTTGATTTTTTTGTTCGTTCGCCGTCGGCTTCGCCGCATTTCGCTTTGGCAGCGGCAACAAACCAACAAAACCAACAGTCGCTGCAACGGCTTTCGACATAACGGTGCCACACAACACGCGACGCAACGCCAATTGCACAAATAACAACAACAACAACAACAATTAATCAACAAAATAAAAAACGAGCGTTATCAACTGTTTACAATTTTTTTCCCAATCAGAATTTTGGTATTTTTTTCAAGTGCAAGCACAAAAAAGCCGTCGCCATTTGGCATAAGTAAATTTAAAATCATATTTGAAATGTGCGCGCGTGTGTGTCTGTGAGTGCAAGCAGCACGGCAATAATAACAAATGCAAGCGAGTTGCATTCAGTGCGAAAGGGAGAGCGAGAGGGCAACAAGAGCAACTCAGCGAAGCCCCGCTACGCAGCGGGCCAATTAAAGACAAGGCGCGACACTAAAAGGCGCCATTTTATAAGTGAGAGTTTTTCATTGAAAGCGTAAATTGTGAACAAAAAAAAAAAGAAAAAAACGAAAAGAAAACTTAATTGTAACGGAGCATTGAAGGGACGAGAACTGAGGAGAACACGTGAGAGGAGCTGTTTGGCTGAGCTCGCAGCAACAAAGTAAATTTTCATTCACGTAACGAGGAACGCGCGCTTCTCGCCGCGTGACAGCCTCCAGTTGGATTATTCAATAGATTTCTTCAAAACGTATATCGATACGCAGCGTTTTTACGCCGGCCACAAATTGGATTTCAAACATCAAAGTTGTGCCGGCGGCCCTGGTACCGGTGTAGGCGGCGTCGGATTGCCAGCTGGATTGGTGGGAGTCGTCGGCAACAGCAACACAAACAGCCAGCAACAGCAGCAGCAACAGCAACAGCAGCAGCAGCAGCAACAGCAGCAGCTGCCCGCCAACGGCAGCAACAGCAGCCACGCCCACAGTCACAGTCACGCTCACGCCCTAGCGGCAGCGCACGCCCACCACCAGCAACAGCAGCAGCAGCACCAGCAGCAACAGCAACAGTTGCCGGCGGGCACTGCGCCTCTGCAGCAGCAGCAACAATTGCAGGTGGCCCAACAGCAGCAGCAACAGCAGCAACAACAACAGCAACAACAACAGCAGCAGCAGCAGCTGGAGCAGCTGCACGGCACGCCCACGCTCCTGATAGGCAACGGACCCGGGTCGACGGGCCACTCGACGGTCTCATCGACAGCGGCCGCCGCCGCTGCTGCAGCTGCTGCCGCCGCCGCAGCCTCCGCTGCCGCCGCGTCCGCCGCAGCCTCCGTGGTCGCCTCGTCGTCGTCGTCCTCCGTGGCGGCGGTGCCGCACAGCTTGGGCCTGAGCCCGCAATCGAGCGCCGACTCGCAGCAGTTCAACATCTTCCCGGCCATATTCAGCAGGCAGCTGAACTTCTCGGCGGCCGGGGCGTGCGGGCAGGCGGCGAAGCTCAGCATGGACGAGCTGCGTCCGAATCTGGTGGGCGGATTGCTTGGCCTGCAGCAGGGCCTGCTCGAGGATCACGCGAGCATGCAGCATGCGGCGGCGGGCGTGGGCGTTGCCCAGGACACCAAGTTCATGTCCTTCCAGGACAACCGCCTGATGGGCATCGGCGGCGCGCACGAGAACCGGCTGCTCAGCCTGGCCAGCTCGGTGCAGGACACCCGCTCGCCCATCACCACGCTCGACAAGTCCTCCTCGTCCTCGCTCAACCATCAGCGCAAGTGCAGCAGCACGCCCGAGGACTTCAGCGCCCTCTACTCGGGCCTGCCGACGCCCGGCATGGACTCCTCCTCGCACCACCACACGCCGGCGCACACGCCGCCCTCTCGCCTCTCCGATCACACCATATCAGGTAAGCTCGATCACAGGCCCCTCTCTCCCCCTCCCCCTCTCTCTCTCTTTGTCCTTTTGTTGTGTGTAGTGCAAGGATTAACGCCTGCTGTCAATTGTTTCTCTCGCCTCGCCTCGACTGCTCGCTTCTGGCACATCCTTTGTCGCTGGCCTCTCTCTCCGCTGCTCCTTTATGTGGGCATATCCTTTGGCCACAATTGTTGTGACAGCAAAAGGACGAAAATCAGCTGCTGGCAAATGTCCTGCCCGTTAGCCTGTGGCGTGTGCCTTGGGCCCTGTAATCCTAGCTAATCAGTGAATCCTTTCAATAGTCCTTTCAATAGCTTTTGTCCTCGACCAGCAGATAATGCGCAGATTAAAGGCTGAAGGACATGGGAGAAGGCACGAGAAGAATAGAGAGAGAGAGAGAGAGAGAGAGAGAGGAAAGAGAAGAAAGAGGTGAGCACAAGAGCTGAGAAACAAAGAGAGATATTCTCCTCACTGCGTTTCTCTGCGTTTCTCGTGTGAAAAGAAGGGAATGAGCAGATGAGATGAAGAGAGAGAACTAGAAAGTCAGCGGAAATAAATATAAAATTGATCTGGCAACCCTGTTGAAAATGCTTGTGATTCGCAACTGGTTGAAGCTGAGATGCTGGGCGAGAGAATCACGAGAGATGAGAGAGAAGCGAAAGGGAAGGGAAGCAGAAGCAGATCAGCAATTGGGAAGTAGCGAGAAGGGAAGTGGGGGGAAACAGAGATGCCGAAGAGAGAAATAGAGAGTAGCTAGAAAGAGAGAAAAGCGAAAGAGAGACTGAAGAGAAGCCAATGCTAAGCATGGTATAGTGGTTGGAAAGAGAGATGAAAAGAAGTAGAGAAAGAGAGAGAGAGAAAGAGGTAGAGAATTAAAAGAGAATCGAAAGAATGTAGAAACGAATAGGGAAGTAAGAAAGAAGAGACAGACAAGAGAGGCAACGAGGATATAAAGAGTAGCAAGAAAGAAGAGAGACATAAGGAGAGATAAAGAGACAGAGAGAGAAAGCGCAGAGGGAAACAGTGGAGAAGCATAGAGAAATAGAGAGAGAGAAGATTAAAAGAGAACCAATAGAGAATCGAAAGAGTGCAGAAGCATAAATGGAAGTAAGACAGAAGAAATAGAGAAGAGAGGTAGAGAAGAGAGATGGAAAAGAGATAAAGTGGGGCATAAGCCAGGGAAGAGAGAGAGAGAGAGAAAGAGAGAGAGATATGGAGAGAGATAGAGAAAGAGACAGAGACAGAGAGAGAAACAGTGAGAGAGAGAGAAAGAAAGAGAGACAGAGAGAGAAACAGCAGAGATATACATAGAGAGAGAGAGAGAGAGAGAGAGAGAGAGAATCAGAGATGTAGAGAGAGATATGGAGAGAGATAGAGAGAAGAGAGGGAAACAGCAGGGATGTAGAGAGAGACAGATATGGAGAGAGATAGAGAGAGAGAGGTGGAGAGAGATAGAGAGAGAGAGAGAGGTGGAGAGAGATAGAGAGAGAGAGAGAGGTGTAGAGAGAGATATAGATAGAGATGGAGATCGATGGAGAGAGAGAGAGAGGTCTAGAAAGAGAGAGAGAGAGAGAGAGAGAGAGAGAAAGATCTAGAGAGAGAAAGAGAGAGACAGAGGGACAGAGAGCGAGAGAGAGACAGAAATATCTATAGAGAGAAAGAGAGAGCGAGAGAGAGAGAGAAAGATCTAGAGAGAGAGACAGAGAGAGAGAGAGAGAGAGAGAGAGAGAAAGTAAGCACAACAGGCGATCACTCAAGGCGCTCATCAGACCAGGAAATGATTAACTCGTTTATGACCTTGTCAAGGTCAATAAAGCTTAGCTGAGAGAATGACAGAGGGACGCAGAGGGGGCAGAGGGGGCAGAGAGGCTGTGAGTTAGCATAAATAAATGCAGATAAAAGGTAGCGCTCGGCTTGTGTGTGTTATTCAATTAGAGCGAGCGAATGTTAAATGCAAACATAGTTGAAATTTTGTTAACGAGCTAAGCGGGCCAATTAAGCGCCCAAGCAGCAGCAGCAGCGGCAGCGGCAGCGGCAGCGTAGGTCGGAAGTCGGAGGAGGTCAGAGGTCACATGGCAGGTGACAAGCTAAATGAATGAAGCTTAAGCCTCAGTCGCTCCCTACTTTGACCTTTGGCCCTGTAATACGCCAGGTGAGCAACAGAGAGAGAGAGTGCGAGAGAGAGAGAGAGAGAGCGACTTCTCTGTCCGATTAATGTGCCGAGAAATTTGCATAAATTATCCCATATTGCATATTCATGGGCCGAGCCGGAGAGGACGACGTGACCCGTGGCCCGTGGCCCGTGACCCGGAGACGTCCGCCGAAGTTCTTGTGGCCGCAACAAATTATGCAACAAACCGAAGGAGCGACAGCCAGAGAGAGAGAGGAAGAGAGAGGGGGAGAGTGAGAGGGAGAGCGGGAGACAGAGAAGGGCGAGAGAAACGGAGTTTTCATAAACGTTTGCTGCATATTAAAATCTAAATTAAATGCCACTTGCCGCCGCTCTTTAAATTAACTCTCTCTCTCGCTCTCTCTCTCTCTCTCTCTCTCTGTCTTTCTCTCCCTTGGTGAAATCAAAGTTACTGAACATTTTCTGTATTTCCATTAAGCTCTTTGATACTCTCTCTTGGAGCGCACCTAAAGCATTATGTCTGTCCGTCCGTCTGCCCTTCCGTCCGTCTGTCTATCTATTTATGCTGCCTGCTTCCTGCTGGCTCTGTTCCTAGCTGCACATCCTGCTTTCTGGCCAGTAGCCGGCGCGCTCTTCCGTTCCTCCGTCCGCCCTACCGTTTATTGACTTTCCTTCTGCCTCTCTCTCTCCGTCCGTCCGCCCGCCCTAGCCTAGCCTGTCTGTCTATTTGGTTTTCTGTCTGCCCACCTTCCGTCCGTTTATTCGTCCGTCCGTCCGTTCGTCCGTCCCTCTGTCCTCTCCTTCATCCGCTCATCCGCTTGCCCACCATCCGTCCGTCTAATCGCTTGGCCTCTCCCGGTCAAGTTTTTTTTCGTAGGCGCTTCAGAGCTTGCCGTAGACTTCGGGACAATTCAGCTCTGTTTGGGATAAACTATGGGATTCGGATGCGGCTGTCAGTGAAACTGGATTCGTTGCTCGCTTTCGATTCTCCTCATTGACTTTTCGTCTCTCTTTTCTAGCAGAGGGCGCTTTCAAGAAACTCAAGCCGGAACCAAATAGCGGAATGTCGACGGTTTCCGCTGGCATCACATCTCCCGGAAGTGGAATCTCATCACTGAGCCAACATGCCGGTCATACCCCAACCACAGCATCCTGCCCAACGCCAGCCAGACGAAGACATCGCACCACATTCACACAGGTCAGTTAACTGCTGGGTGAGAGTGAAAGACACACACAGAGAGAGAGAGAGAGAGAGAGAAAGGGGATGTGTATTGCATCTACACACACACATCCACACACACACATATATTAGGGGTATTCCCTATTACCTCCGCTGCCCTCCAGTGCAGCCCAGCCCAGCCCAGCCCAGCCACGTAGTGAGAAATTTTAATTAGATTTCGTGAAGGTTACGCTTGTAATTAAAACTTTTGGCATTTGCCAAAGTAAATGCCCAGCAACAACAACAACAAAAACACCAACAACAACAACAACAACAACAGCCCAGTTGTTAGACAGAGCCTCGGAATGTTATCTCAATCGCAAATTATAAATTTAATCAGCAAAATTCAATCGCGCAGCTCAGGGCCAAGCGCAATCCGTTCAAGATAATTGCCGATATTAAACTATATCGATCTAACCAACGCAAGAAATCATCGAGAGTGTATGTGGATACTGCAAATCATCGGTCAAGAGGTCATTTTTCGTTCTCAATGAGATATTTTGAAAAATATACTCATGCGCGGAAAATCTGTAAATACAGATCAATACTCTGGTTAAATATGCTTCAAATAAGGTATTCCAATCAGAAATCGGATGAAAAGTACTCGAGTTATAGTCAATCAAAGTCAACAAAAGTGCACAAATATTCCCTTTTTGCTCCCGACCCGATTTTCACAAAAATGACAAGGGGTAACATCACATTTTTGTCAAAAATGGCAAAATTTTAAAAATTCAAATTTTGAATGCCAATCGATAGTCGTACTTCACACAAGTCAAAAATGATATGCAACTCTGGAATCGGGTAAAAACTACCCGAACTAGAGTCATGCAAAGTTGTAGAGGTAATTTTTCGTTCTAAGTGAAATATTTTGAAAAATATCTTCAAGCGCGCAAAATCTGTAAATACAGATCAATGCTCTGGTTAAATACGTTTCCAATAAGGCACTCTAATTGCAAATCGGATAAGAAGTACTCGAGATATAGTCCATCAAAGTCAATCAAAGAGGTAATTTTTCGTTCTCAATGGGATATTTTGAAAAATGTCCTCAAGCGCGGAAAAACTAAACAACACATCAATACTCCGGTTGAATACGCTTCAAATAAGGTATTCCAATCAGAAATCGGATAAAAAGTACTCGAGTTATAGTCAATCAAAGTCAACAAAACTGCACAAATATTCCCTTTTTGCTCCCCACCCGATTTTCGCAAAAATGACAAGGGGTAACATCACATTTTTGTCAAAAATGGCAAAATTTTAAAAAATCAAACTGTGAATGCCAATCGATAGTCGTGCTTCACACGAGTCAAAAATGATATGCAACTCTGGAATCGGATAAGAACTACCCGAACTAGAGTCATGCAAAGTTGAAGAGGTGCGTTCTCCTAGGGAGTTGAGTGCCGTTAGATAAAGTTGGCTAAAATGTTAACAGATATTTGTGTTGGATGTAGCAAGTGCTAGTTTTGAATCATTAGGCGACTCTAGTCATAACAACCAGTTTAAAGTGTTGGTAAACGTCACAGCTAGTTAAGCTCCGCGTGTGAAGCTGGGACAGCTTTAAGGAAAACTTCATTACGTTCGCCTCGAATCTGCTGAAGCAGTGGAGTTGTTGTTTGTTTGGTCTATTTCTGTTCTTTATTTTGTCGCTTTACAACACTGCTTTCTAATGGAAATTTGATGTTAAACTTTTGACAAGTCCTCCGAAGTGGGCAACACAATTTGCATTTGCCAAACTGAAACTGAGCCAATGGGAATACGAAAATTGTTTAGCTATGGCCAAACGCGGCTGGCTGTGCAAGGGGCGTGGCACCAGGGGCGTGGCACTAGTGGCCATGTCGCCATCAATTGAAGCCAAGCCGCCTTAAATTTGTTCATCAGAGAGATTTGCCTTCAATAAAAAGCTCAAGCTGAGAGAAGGCAGAGGAGACAGAGAGAGAGGCAGAGCTAGAGGGAGAGGGAGAGGGAGAGTGTGTGTGTGCGTACTGCTTATATATTATATATATATATATGTATGTGCATATATATGTAACAACAAATTAGCCTAATTAAAATCCGCTTTATTTCAGGAACAATTAGCTGAACTGGAAGCGGCATTCGCCAAATCGCATTATCCGGATATTTACTGTCGCGAGGAGCTGGCGCGCACGACAAAGCTGAACGAGGCACGAATTCAAGTGAGTAGACCCCGCTGGCCCCGCCCCCTTGCAGAGAAAAGGGCGAAATACCATGGGGAATGTGTAAAAGCGAGTTGATCCACTGCTGCCTGCAAATGAACACTAGTTCAATGAACTGAACTAGTTCAACTGCTTAAGAATGATACAAATATCTCATAGATCGTATATATACTATGAATCCAACTTGAAATGCATTCGAGTTCAATGAACTAGAACTAGTTCAATGAACTGAACTAGTTCAACTGCTTAAGAATGATACAAATATCTCATAGATCATATATATATACTATGAATCCAACTAGAAATGTATTCTAGTTCAATGAACTAGAACTAGTTCAATGAACTGAACTAGTTCAACTGCTTAAGAATGATACAAATATCTAATAGATCGTATATATACTATGAATCCAACTAGAAATGCATACTAGTTCAATGAACTAGTTCAATTGAACGATAACTCAAGTTATCGACAAGTTGTAAACTTCCCATTGAAGACTTCATCTGAACATTTTCTAAGTGAAGTTCCAGCATTAGGTCTCAGCTGTAGCTCTCTTCGATTACCGCTAATTATTTATCGATAATTATCGATTTATCGTCTGTCTGTCTGTCAATTTGCAATTTATTTCAACAGTTGTTTTCGCCTGCGGCGCTGGCAATTTGCGCCCTGATGCGATTTAGGGCCATTTGCTTGGGGTTATAAAGCTTACCACAGACCAGCCACCCCCTACTGCAACCCCCTCGCCCGCCCGCCCTAGCCCTAGCCGTAGCCGTAGCCCTAGCTAGCTCTACGTCAATGATCTGATCATCTGGGTTAGGCGATTAGTTGCCGATTATTCCAATTGAATGCTTCGCTTTTGGGTGTCGCTCTAAAGTGCTCTCCGGGGCGACACGGCTTCAAAGCCAGAGCCAAAGCCAAAGCCACCCCCCACTAGGACGCACACACCCCCTCTCATGCTGCTGCTGCTGCCTCTGCTGCGAGTCTGTTGCGCTTTCAAGTGCGCCGCGGTAATAATTAATTTATAGTTTTTATCATGACTGCGAAACAAGTGAAGTGCAGCGGCTGCTCCTGTGGTTAGGGTAGCTCACCCCTCAGACACTCACCCCTCCCATCCCCTCCCCTCCCCTCACATTTCCCACTTGCCCATTTGAGGTATAGAATTACATGTCACAAACTAGAAGGAAAAATCACAGATTTGAGCTGAGAGCTTCGTGAGCTGAAGCTGTGATAGAGTTAACTAAATATATATATATATCTACTTAGAGATATATCAGATATATGTACATATGTATAGCTCACATCACACACTCTCTCGGATTTCGTTTCACTTTAGAGTGTATGGCCAACACCCGGTGACTAGGCTAAGCCACAAAGGGAGCTACCACTCACCTCTGTGGCCTTGCACTCGAGTAAATAGAGTGTTATTAACAACACTAGGCACATGCTGTCTAGCCAATACTGTGACAGAGATCTAAAGAGTGCTCTAAAGCTACATCGATCAAAAAATATATATATATGATATTACTGTTATATACTATATAGATCATATGGTAGATCTGCATATAGATAAGCCTAGTTATCAGACAGGTCGAGGCCTAGCTCATGCGAGTCGCCTTTGCCCTGTCGAGTGGGAAATGCTTTTTAGATTTTCAAGCAGATGTAGCTGCCAGCCACACGCCCCCCACTCCGTGGCCTCCGGCTACCCCTGGCTGCCCCCGCTCCAGTGAGCCGAGCTAAAGAAAATTTGCAATAAAATTTTATATGCGACAAATTTTGTCAACACCAAAATTATGTTGTAGACATGGTTGTTGCTGGTTGTTGTTGTTGTTAAGTGAGTGCCAGAGTCAAGTTGTCGTCAAATTACCAACAGAGAGAGAGAGAGAGAGAGAGAGAGAGAGGGAGTGAGAGTGAGAGAGAGGCAAGCAGCAGGGCAAACTCTACGCCTCATTATGCGAGGGTTGCGGTTGTGCAGCAGAGGGTTGCATGCATGCATGTGTGTGTGTGTGTGTGTGTGTGTGTAAATATTTGAACATTTGTAGAAAAATATGGTTTATGCTGTGCTAATAGCAGGGCATTTGCCTGTCATTTGATCAGCAACAAATGTCCTGATTCGAGAGCCTGTCTGACTGCCCCCTACCCCTCTCTACCGCGCGCTCAACCCTCGCCCCTTTTTAGCCGCATTTTGCTAGTCTTTCAATTTGCTTGTTTGTTCAGCTCACATAATTATCAGATCAGAGCCGACAGCTGTATATATATATACATATATATGTCTATATAAATATAACTATAGATGTCATTGTTAGCCCTTTTCGCATCTCGATTACTCTCCAGAGCACAGATGCACTTTAAAGGCGACGTAAGAGCTTTTCGCTTGCCTGCGATGGCTATCGCCGTGCACGGCCAATTGAGATTGGATTAGAGGTTCAGGACTCGGCATGAGCAGGAGAGGAGATCAAGACAGAGATAGCAACTCTATAGAGAGTGAGAGAGGTTAGTAGGTAGAAAGTGCTAGATGTGAGGAGTGATAGGAGTGATTAGATAATCATTATATATATCATTATCATCTATGCTTATCATCTATGCTTATCATCTATGCTTATCGTCTATGCTTATCGTCTATGCTTATCGTATATCATTATTATCTATGATTATCATTAGCACCCATTGTTATTAGCATTCTAGCATTATCATTAACATTATCATTAGCATTAGTATTGTCATTATCACCTAGGATTAGAAATATAACTATTGTAAGTATTAGTATTAGCATTATCATTAGTATTGGCATTATCATTAGTGTTAGCATTATCATTAATATTGGCATTGGCATTATAATTAATATTAGTAGTAGTAGTATTAGGCTTAGAATATGCTTATTAGCATTTCCATTATCTTTAGCATTAGTCTTAGAATAAGCATTAGCATTAGCATTAGTATTGTCATTATCAGCTATCATTAATATTATGATTAGAAATAGAAATATTATTATTAGTATTACCATTAGCATTATCATTATAATAAGCATTAGCATTAGTATTGTCTTTATCATCTATTATTAGCATTGTCATTATAAATAGTATTACTATTAATATTAGCATTAGCTCTATTATAAGCTCTATTATAATTAATATTACAATTAGTATTGGCAGTGGGCTTAGAGTTAGCATTAGCATTGGCATTATCATTAGCATTAGCATTAGCATGAGTCTTAGAATAAGTGTTAGCATTGGCATTAGTCTTAGAGTATGGCTTAGTTTAGCATTAGCCTTATATTTAGTATTAGCATTAGTATTTCTATTTATTTCATTATCATTATTGTTATCGTCTATCGATTATCATTATCGGGCTACAAGCTTAACTCTAAACATAAATACTTGGATTCGAAGGAACACATGTTGAGCTCTCCTCAGTTCTCAAGTAAAGCTTGTATATAGATATAGATATTGAATGAGCTGCATCAGATGTTATGTGGAAATCGAGTAAATATATATATCGAATGTCTGTTTAACGTTAATTGAGTCGATTTCTTGGCTTTTGTGCTGTAAACAAATTGTAAGACGAAGCGTGCGAGTAAACAACATTTTTACCAAGAAAGAAAAGAAGTGAGAGAGGGAGGGAGGGAGGGAGAGAGAGGGAGAGGGAGGGAGGCAGAGTGCAGAGAGTTGCATAAACAAACGTGCGCCAATAAGTAGGCAATGAAAATTGAAAAGCAACAAAATGCGAGACAAAGCAGACTTTCAATGAAAGGGAATATATATATATATAAACATATATATATATATGATATGTGTATACACAGAGAGAGAGAGAGGGGGGGGGGACTTTTCCACTCCGCTTTTGTGTACATATTCAATAGCTGCAACTCTAGCGCCAAGAATGCACGGCGAGGCCAGGCGATAATCGGATTGGAACGTGGATGTTATTGCAGAATAAACGATGGCAACTGCGCTCCACTTGGAATGCATATTCAATGCCATAATTAAACGCCCTCCAATCGACAAGTGCGACAAAAGGAGGCCACAGTCCAATTGGTACGCGCGCAAAAAAAAATAGTCCAATTGGAATGACGATTGGCATGCTGAAGCGATTTCGCTTGTTGTATTAACGGATTAAACATTTCTATTAAAAATGAATTAATAGACTGATCAGTTGTACACGATTAAGCACATTATGTCAATTGGAATTATACAAACTTTTCAGCTAGAAAAAACATCTAAAAAACAAGTAAGAAAACTCTAGTCGAGACCGCTCGACTAGGGTGTACCCTGAACCCTGCGAAGAACCGCTATTCCAAGCATTCTTAATTTCTTTTATATACACATGCATATGTACGTTCATTACAAGCAAAACATACACACACACATACACAGGCGCACGCATACACAAGCGCAAGTCGGAGCGTCAGCTGTTCTTTGGCGACTTTGCATGGCAATGTTATGGGAAATTAAATGTTTAATAACTTTTTTTCTAGACCAACGATTTTGATCAAACTTGTTGGGCGTAATCATGTCATCCATATGTATGTATGTGCCAAAGCACAAGTCTCTAGTATTTGATATACGGGAGTTACAAATTTGAGGCGAAGGGGGCGTGGCACCCAAAATTTAACAAAAACCGAAATTGCGTAAGGCTTACATAACACTAAATGCAAAATTTGAAGACTCTAGCTAGAAAGATGATTTAGATAGAATTTTATAACTTAATTTAGATTTTCGTTTTTAATCGATAACAATAAAACGATAAAAGTTATCGAATTTCTGAAACAAACTCGATCTTTTCGTGCTATACAGGAACCTACATAAAAAATTTCAAGTCTCTAGCTCTTGTAGGTTCTGAGAACGACGCGTTCATACATACGGACAGACGGACAGACGGACAGACGGACGGACAGACGGACAACGGACAGACGGACAGACGGACAGACGGACAGACGGACATGGCTATATCAACTCGGCTTGTCATCCTGATCAAGAATATATATACTTTATGGGGTCTGCCACGCCTCCTTCTGCCTGTTACATACATTTCAACAAAAACATTATACCCTGAATTCCCATTTTCAATGGGTTCAGGGTATAATAATAGAGAAAGGGAAATGGGCCTCTACGACGATTTATTGTCATTCGAATTGCACAAATTACGGCTATTTCCATAAATTTGGTTTACTATGCAAGGCAGAGAGAGAGGGAGGGAGGGAGAGAGGGAGAGCTTTAAGCTTTAAGAATACGTATAATCCAATTAGAAGCCAATTGGCATTCAGCATGTTTTCATATTAGAGATTATGTTTAAATGGAATGTGATAACAATTCGTTTAGCTGCTTGTTTTATTTATGGGTCACACACACACACTCGCACACACTCACGCACACACACACGCTCAGTTGCATCTAAGTTGAGCTAACTCCAATTGGATAACAACAACAACAATGGGAATCCGTAAACGTTGCTGAATCGAAATAACCAAAAGCAAAAAATAAATGCAAAAAGCCAGAAAAACAGCAAAACATTGCAATGAAACGTTATGCGGGTCACAATTTGATTAAATGCTGAAAGTAAATTCAATTTGAATACGTTTAATTTTCATATTTCCGTCGCGGTGTCTCCCTCTCTCTCTCCCCCTCTCTCTCTCTCTCCCCCTCTCTCTCTCTCGCTCTCTGTGTTAGACCTGGCTATTTGTAGTTTTAATTTACATTTATCTAATTAGGCCCGTTCAGCGCAGCCAACAAATTAAAAATCCAAAATACATCGCAAAACATCGCGGGCTGAATTTTAGTTGCCCTTTGCCAATTAGCAGCAAAATCATATCAAATTCTGTGTTGCCATTAAAAGTTGAACAGAAAAAAAAACATCGCCATAACATCGCATAACATAGCTTAGACAGCTAATGGCCAAGGAAGCAGCTTTTCAACTGAACTCAACATGAACTCGCTGCATTTTCAACTATTTTTAGTTTGAGAAAGAAAAAAAAAAACATCGCAAAACATAGCAGCTCAAAAACATAACTGAGAAAATGCATCAAGCTGAATGCGAACTAGGTAAAGTTACAAAAAAACATCGCCAAGACATGGCAAAAGATAGCATAACATCGCCATGACAAATTAGATTTACATCGAAAACATCGCAAAATATGTAAAGTTGCATATTAATTGGTGTTATGTGCAACTTTTCATATTTTGCGATGTTTTCGATGAATAGTTCATGTCATGGCGATGTTATGCTATGTTATGCTACCCTATTAATCTCTATGTTATGTAAGGCATGCCTAAGTCGAGCCTTGGGCTTAGCATACCCCATGGCTCGGCTAGTTTACAGGGTATAGCAAAGTTCTGTGCTCGATTTTACAATTTGTTGAGCTGTTTTCTTTTTCTGCTCAATATTTTCCCTGCTTTCTGTTTTCTCATTATACCCTGAACCCATTGAAAATGGGAAATCAGGGGATAATGTTTTTGTTGAAATGTATGTAACAGGCAGAAGGAGGCGTGGCAGACCCCATAAAGTATATATATTCTTGATCAGGATGACAAGCCGAGTTGATATAGCCATGTCCGTCTGTCCGTCTGTCCGTCTGTCCGTCCGTCTGTCCGTCTGTCCGTCTGTCCGTATGTATGAACGCGTCGTTCTCAGAACCTACAAGAGCTAGAGACTTGAAATTTTTTATGTAGGTTCCTGTATAGCACGAAAAGATCGAGTTTGTTTCAGAAATTCGATAACTTTTATCGTTTTATTGTTATCGATTAAAAACGAAAATCTAAATTAAGTTATAAAATTCTATATAATTCATCTTTCTAGCTAGAGTCTTCAAATTTTGCACTTAGTGTTATGTGAGCCTTACGCAATTTTTTTTTTGTTAAATTTTGGGTGCCACGCCCCCTTCGCCTCAAATTTGTAACTCCCGTATATCAAATACTAGAGACTTGTGCTTTGGCACATACATACATATGGATGACATGATTACGCCCAACAAGTTTGATCAAAATCGTTGCTCTAGAAAAAAGTTATTAAACATTTAATTTCCCATAACATTGCCATGCAAAGCAGCCAAAGAACAGCTGACGCAACGACTTGCACTTGTGTATGCGTGCGCCTGTGTATGTGTGTGTGTATGTTTTGCTTGTAATGAACGTACATATGCATGTGTATATAAAAGAAATGAAGAATGCTTGGAATAGCGGATCTTCGCAGGGTTCAGGGTATACCCTAGTCGAGCGGTCTCGACTAGAGTTTTCTTACTTGTTTTCATTTTATTTTTATGTATTGGATCTCTGTGTGTGTGTGTGTGGGTGTGTGGGTGGGCGTGGGTGGGCGGAGTAACTCAATTAAGGATCCATTTGATGGCTGGCACACACACAGACAGTCAGCTAGCTAGACAGACAGTCGAAGCAGCATAGAAGGCAGCTTGCAACCCTCCAACAAATGGTTAAGAGCATTTTTACCCACACACACATACATATATAGAGATATATGTATATATATATATGTATGTATGTATATAAGCATGGGCTGGCATTTTTATGCTGGCAGCCAACCAAATGAAACCGAACGAGCCATCAAGTGGGCACAGAAAACAACCCCAAAAGCCAGCGAGCGAGCTGCAGGCCTGCTTGTATTTTTCATTAAAACACACACACAGAGAGAGAACCCCTCACACACACACACACAGACAGAGAGAGAGACATAGTCATGGACAAAGATAATAATAATGATAAAATAAATACAAGAAAAATGCCAAAGATGTCCAAAGACGTCGACAGCAACAACCACCCACCCACCCACTCTCTCTCTCTCTCTCTCTCTCTCTGTCTCTGTCGTCTGTCTGGGCGTCTCGTAAGCAACTCAAAGTAAGCTGAGGCGAGCTTTCAGCTTTCAAAATGTCGGAAATTTTTACACACAGCCCACCCTCTCCCTCTCCCCCTCTCCCTCTTCCGCCCTCTCTGTGTCTTGCCACCCCCACTCCTGGCCCACTGGCAACGTTGTCTATGCCGGGCGCGCGGCTTTCATCTTGGCAATTTCTTTTTGCCATCAGCAGTCGGGGGCGCCCACCCGCAATCGTGAGGACCATCTTTAATAATGTCTAAGCAGCAGCAGGCGCCGGCACCACCCTGCACCACCACCCACGGCTGGCCCCACTCATTGCAAACAGCGTCGTCAACTTATTTTCAATTTCAATTTTGTAGATTTTTTCACTCAGAAGACGTCGCCCGCAGTCCAAACTGAAATGTTTCAGTCTCTCCCTCTCCCCCTCCCCCTCTCTCTCTCGCTCTCTGTGGGGGCAGCCATGTTTTTTTTTTTTTTGTCCATTTTGCCTTATTCCATCATCCGCTTTTTTGTGTCGCTTGCGCACGGCGTTGCCCACGCGCTGCGGCTGGCGTTGCTGGTTAATTTGGCAAACAACTTAAAGGTCTGGCAACGCTTTAATTGCTGTTAAATCATCTCTCTCTCTCTGTCTCTCTGTCGCAGGTTTGGTTTCAGAATCGGCGCGCCAAGTACCGCAAGCAGGAGAAGCAGCTGCAGAAGGCACTGGCACCATCTGTGATCCCGTCGTGCAACGGCATGATGCGGAACATTCAGGGCTATAGCGTCTCTCGCGGCTATCAGCCCTATCCCCATCACAACACCATGAACCGTTATCCCCAGGTAAGCCCCCACAGCCACCCCCACACAGAGAATATAATAAATGAATAATGCAAATTTGTTTGGCACTTGCAGGATCTGTTCCAAATGGGCGCCTCCTCCTATCCGGGCATGACACAGCCGTTCTCCATGGCCCACAGCACGAACATGGGCTCGGTGGGCGTGCGCCAGGACTCGATGGGTGAGTACGCGAATCCACATCCAGCTATCGATCCGGCTATCGATGGCAACTCCAATTGGCTTTCATTCCCACTCCACTTCACTCTCTATCTCTGTCTCTATCGCTGTCTCACTCGCGCACTTGTCTCTCCGCTCTCGGCTTGGAGAACGTCTCGACTCTAGGCCACTCGCCGGCTAACTGAAAATGATCGGCTTCTGCTTTCGCCTTTTTCTAGATCGGCGGCTCGAAGCTTTCGCTCGAGCTTCGCCTCTCTCGCGGCTCGAGCTCGGCTTTGCCTTGCGAAAGGTTCAACGCTCCACGCTAGCGCTGTGACGTCACAACTTGTGAGCTAGACGAAGACAAAGAGACTTTGCATAGGAGTCGACAAGATATGCATATATGCTACTAGCATACCCATGGTCTTTATATATGTATCTGGACTCTTATATGTATTCCTCATCAGTATACATATGCGCTTTAGCTGCAAGTCATATAAGACCTAGACTCAAGAGATCGTTCGATAACTCCCTAAGGTGGCTGAGACAGGCTTTCCTGTCCTACTTTAAGCGATATTCATATAATGGAATCTCGAAGAGCTCTTGGTATACACATATAGATATATGTATGTATTTTTGGTATTGCCTATTGCATATCGTTTGCAATTAATCGATAAATATCGATGCTCTATTCTATCAAGTGATGTGTTCAGACACTGATTATATAATATAATAATAATTTATATACATATATATACATACATATGCATTATATTGATTTCATAAAAGTAAATATCGATATTGCTATCGATAGCGCATCTTGTTATCGCATTCATAGTGTGCTCCGAAAGCTGTGCCTACCTCTTCATAGCCAAGATCTCAAATGCGCTCCACGATAAATGCTCAGAAAGCTCAGCTCGCTCTCTCTCTCTGCCACTCTCTGACGCTTGCCACACCATATCTCTCTCTCTCTCTCTCTCTCCCTCTCTCTCTCTCTCTCGCTTTATCTGCTCTTAGAGACTATCTCTAAAGCAGAGTTTCACGGATCTGTACTAGGCACATCAGCATATATATCGCACTCTCCTACTCAGGCCTATATAGATAGTCCTATGTGGTAGATAAGGGCGAGCCCTATTGCTGTATATAACGGTTATTTGCTGTATATAAGTTATGTGTGATGATTTTCAAGTTAGCGTAAATTTCCGCTCGTAGTCGGCTCCATTAATTCGAGCCATTTGTCTGGGGGCATGAAATTCTTGATTGTTTATCGAGGCGACGTCGCGGAAAGTGGGCGGCAGGGCGGCAGGGCGGCAGGGGATCTGCCGAGCGCGGCGCCATAAACAGAAAATTGAAAGCTAAACAAAACTGCGAATGCGATTGACATTAGATATATGTACATATGGGGAGGTCTATACGCCCCCATACAGAGTCCACATCTGTATATGGCCAGAGGGGGGAGGCGGGCGCAACTACTTAGCCGGATATTATTAACTAAGGGAGAGAGAGAGGGAGAGAGAGGGAGAGAGAGGGAGTGCAAGTCAGAAGTCAAGGCGACGACAAATCAGCAAATGAATTTCCGCCCAAGGAAGAAGAAGATGCAGAAAGAAGCAAAAAAAATGAACGAAAGAAGCGAAACGAAGTGAAGACAAATTTCTCAAGTCCAGTTAGGCGCAGCATCCTGTGTGTGTCTGTGTGTTGTTGGCTGTTGGCTGTGTCTCGGCCCATTTTCCATTTACCTAGCGGAAATCTTGAATAATCATCGAAATATGTGCAGTTGATTCAACATAACCTCTCGCTTAATTCAACCTAACCTCATTGATTTTTGCATTTGCGTAGCGGAAATCTTGAATAGTCACAAGTCTCTGCTTATATATAAGCTACAACTTGTTGATTCAATCAACGCTTCAGCTAATCTTCAACTTAACCTTGCTCTAATGCCAACGTAACCTCACTTTTGTGCACTAACACTACTTAAGACCTGTATAATCATGCAAATATGGAACTATGCGAGGAATTGAGCATTATCATATGCTTAAAAGTGTATTTTGATTTATTTATAGAGCTTATACCCAACCTAACCCTACTTTTGCATAACCTAACCTAACTTTTTCTCATATATATTAGAAGATGTATTCGGTTATCTATCAGCTTTGAGATAACTTCATCTTAGCCCAACTTTTAAGCAAACCTAACCTCAATGTTGTCTTTTTTGTTCTGCTCTATCCATTTCAGGCATGTCACCGGAGGACGAATGGTATAACAAAAGCCTGTCCGCATTGCGCATGAACAGCTCGCATCACCCGAACTTATCGGCGCCGATGCTTCAATACCAAACATAATCAAAAACCTTTGACGACTTCTTTTAAAGGAATCTGGAAAGTCGATACTCGACTCGCGATAATCGATACCCGACTCGATTCCTTTAACAGTGAGTGCGTCAAATGGACTAGTAATTAGATATATGTATATATACACATATATACATGCATATATATACAACTTTAAACAGAGTAACATTCGAATATATACCATATGAACGTATATGTATATGGCTATGTGTATAGATATATATATATATGCATGTATATATATCCATACACATATATATAAGCTTACATATACATACATACATATATATAAATATATAGTTAGGGTTAGCTATAAATCTGTATCTGTATGTAGAACTATTTAACTATTGAATGTCGTGCTCTAACTCTATGTATACCTATATCTAAATACATACGCATATAAAAAAATATATATACATATATATATATCTCTATATAGTTGGTAAGACTTGTTGATATTTTGTCTATGTAATTCCCATATATACATATTTATATATAAAAGTATATAATTTTTTTTTTTTTTTTTTTTTTTTTTTGATATTGTAATAGGCTAACTAGTCGTAGCAACTAAGCGAAATTGTGTAATTGAGATTTTAGCGTGAGATTATAGAAGATAAAGATTGATCGATCGATCGTTCGATCGACGAAAAAAAAACCAAAACAAACGAATTGATAAACGAAGAAAACCCAATGAAAATCGTAAAAAACCAAAAAAAAAAATAAAAAAATATATTGTATGATATGCATAAGCAGTAACCCTAATGTATACTACACACGATAAATCAGTTGTCGGACGGAGTGTTAGTAGCAAGAATACAACTAGCACTAAATGCAACTAGTCACTCGTCACATTTCCCCAGTCGGCGATGTATTTGCTACTCGCTACTCGCTACTCGCCACTCGTCAGTTCTCAGTCACGCGATGTACTACTCGCTGTTCTTCAGTCTCTCTAGAGATAGCCAGACGCAAAAGGAGTTTGAGTTTGCTCGCCGCTCGTTACTCAGCTCAGATCTATCGAGTTTCACTCGTCACTCGCCGGACTGGCTTCATCACTAGTCACTCGCTACTCCCCTACTCTCTACTCGCCATTGACAGCTCCAGCTGAGGCTAGATGATGCGAGTGAACTACACCCCTGCCCTATGCCCTCCCTCTCGTCACTCGCTACTTTGCAGATATGCAGCAGCGAGTGGCACCTAGGACACAGCTATACGAACACACACAAAACAAACGTCATACCAACTATTTCAACTTGTGTAAACTAATTGTAAGTGGATTTTTTTTATCTAAGCAATGCATAAACGAGAGTTAAATTTAATAATTAAATATGAACACAAAAAACTAAACTAAACTAAACTAGATAAAAACAAAAACAAAAAACAAAAAACAAAAAGCAAAACCAAAACCAAAACAAGAACTACAACCAAAATACAACTACAAAGCAAAACAAAACACAAAATATACATAAACTATATATATATATACATATATATATATATATATATATATATATATATATATATATATATATATATATATATATATATATATATATGTATATGTATATATATATATATATATATATATATATATATATATATATATATATATATATATATATATTTAAATACGAAAAAGAAAATGAAAATGGAAACCAAAAAAAAACATGTTTAACAATTTATGCCAAACAACAGCAAAATGAAACATAAATAAAAACTAAATAAAAACCAAAAAAAAAAAAAAACAACAAGAATTTAAAATTCTTTTCATTTGCGTATACCCAGTGGCCATGAGCTCTATAGGGTGTATGGCTTGCGGTGTAAGCTATGAATCAGATGGAGAAGAGCTGTGCATGAATGTGATAGTATAAGAGTATGAAAGTATAAGAGTGTAAGAGTATAAGAGTATATATACTATAAGCGTATAAGAGTATCAAAGTGTGAGTATCAATCTGGAAGAGTTGTGATAGTATAAGAGTATAAGAGTATATATACTATAAGCGTATAAGAGTATTAAAGTAAGTATCAATCTGGAAGAGCTGTGATAGTATAAGAGTGTAAGAGTATAAGAGTATATATACTATAAGCGTATAAGAGTATCAAAGTGTGAGTATCAATCTGGAAGAGCTGTGATAGTATAAGAGTATAAGAGTATATATACTATAAGCGTATAAGAGTATTAAAGTAAGTATCAATCTGGAAGAGCTTTTGATAGTATAAGAGTGTAAGAGTATAAGAGTATATATACTATAAGCGTATAAGAGTATCAAAGTGTGAGTATCAATCTGGAAGAGCTGTGATAGTATAAGAGTATAAGAGTATATATACTATAAGCGTATAAGAGTATCAAAGTAAGTTAGTGTCAATCTGGAAGAGCTGTGATAGTACAAGAGTGTAAGAGTATAAGAGTATATATACTAAAAGCGTATAAGAGTATCAAAGTAAGTATCAATCTGGAGAATCAGCCATGAAGCACATGGCTTCCATCAACAGCAACAGCAACAGCTCAGCTTTCGCATAGTTCCGTTCAGCTTGAATGGAGGCTATGCTGAATTCGGATACCCAATTCCAGACGTCTGTCTGGGTATACAAATTGTTGCTGCTAAGGTATTCTAAGGTATTCAATTCCATTGCTTCCTGTGGGGTTTTCTTTTCAAGCTAATCCAAACAAAAACAAAGATAAATAATGAAGTCGGCGCTGTCATCAAATTCTCCAGTGGCGCCTAAGTGCTCAAAGTTGTGATTCATAAAAGTACGATATGGATGATATAGATGTACATATGTATCTCCATACATACATACATACGTATGTACATATATCACACATGGGAATTGCTCAATCATCAGTAGTTGCCCAAGGCCAAGGTGGCTTATCTCGATTTGCTTGGCCAGCACACTCGTTAGTTTGCACTCGCCGTAGTTGTAGTCAGTGAGAGAGAAAGAGAGAGAGAGAGTCTGGGGTTTTTGTACATTGAATTTTTATTGATATATTTTGTATAACTGGCCTATCAAAAAGTGTTTCATCTGAGTTTCATTTGAGTTTACACAAGATTACATAAATAAATAGTACATGTATACCAAAGATAGTTCGTCACTCGTTAATTCTTACTCGCTACTCGCCACACTTCGTTCCAATCAAATTTAGCTCGAGCTCTAGATTTCGTATAAAAACCAAGTAAAGTAAAGTAAAGTAGTTAACATAGTTGAGTCAATTTTGTATAGTCACTCCATTACTCGCCACTCGCCACTCGCCACTCGTTGCTTCTTACTCGCTACTTGTCACAATTTCAGTTCAAGTGAATAATTATTTAAGAAAATTTAACTTGCATAGGCTTAAGAATAGAAACCAGTTTTGAGTACATTCAAACAACAGATACATATAACATTTAGCTCTTCACTCGCTACCTCTCACTCGCTGCTTTTCTTTCGCTATGCGACAAACCATCTCTCCATCTATCGAGTTCAACTTCTGAACTTTACAACTTTTACACATATAATAAACATAGATACGTACATTGATATTACATTAATTTGCCATTCCTCGTTTCTCGTTTCTCTTTACTCGCTACTCGCTACTCGCCACATCTCTCTAGCAATACCTTAGCTTAGCGAACAGCTCAGATTATCTTAGTGGTTAAGTGTTTTATGGGTATATAGGTGTGTATGATTCGTCACTCGCAAGTACTCACTCGATACTATAGTTACTCGCTACAATTGAAACCCCGACCGTTCAAGATTATCAACAGCTGAAACAGCGGATGAAATGTGTAATTAATCGAGTTATAACTGTAATTGTGCATACCAAAATATAGCTCTCACCCACTTGCCTACTCGCCTCTCGCCTAACGCTAATCGTCACTCGCTACTCGCCACAAAAAAAGAACGGAGTCTTTGAAATTGTAGATAACAGTATTCTTATATATATATATATACACATTTATATTAAATATAATAGCTCGCTTCCTAGTCGCCACTCCCTAGTCCTCTCTCGTTACTCTACTCGGCACTCGTTACACTTGCACAGCACAGGATGTAAAACCTCCTCTTACTATAACTGTCTACAGTTATGTATAACATCACTAATGAATCCTAAATTCTCGCTACTCGCCACTCGCTACTCGCTACTCGCCACTCGCTACTCCTCACTCGTTATTGTCACTCGCCTTTCCTCACTCGCCACTCTGAATCTATAACAGAAAATAAAAAGTTAAACATTGAACAATTTATTTGCACTTGGATTGGATTGGATTGGATTGGATTGGATTGGATTGGATCCCGGATGTTGTGGTTCCTATGATTATCATGAGCAATAGCGAATTTGATGGATGGATCTGATTTGGAGAATGTGATAACTATTGAGCTGTCCACACACACGCACCCCCGCCCGCGTTCCTTTGGTGCCGTCATCTTCAATCTGGTGTGGTTACCCCTTCGGCCGGGCCACGCCCACTTACATGGGAGTTAGCCAATCGGGGGGCAGGCAGCGCTCGAGGAACGGCACGCAGCCAACGAAGTGAGCCAACCGGTTGATCCAACCGGGTATCTGCCGGCCACAGAGGATCCGGGACATGGCATCCGAGAAGTGATTGCAGTTGTGGCTGGTCAGATGGTAGCTGTTGCCAGTGAATTGCCAGCCCAGCTGCTCGACGATGCGACGCACCTCGTCGCGGCTGAGGTGTGTGTGGCCCAGCTGGATGCTCTCGCGATAGCGGAAGTTCTGGCCCAGCTCCTGCTGGGCGCTGCGGGGCGCCAACTCGAAGATGCCGGTGTTGTTCAGGCTGTGTCCGCCAAATGTATACTCCGTGCCGTACACCTGAATGCCAGTGTGAAAGATGCCCAGGCCAAGAGGCGTCACGTACTCGTTGATGGCAAACAGATCGTAGACGTTCAAGATAACGGGCTCCTTGCGCATGGCCCCGTTCAACGGCAGCAGCTCCTCGCAGCTCTCGCTGGCTGCGCTGAAGCAATTCAGCAACGGCACTCGATTGAAGAACATGCTCATCTTTTTCATGAATCTTCCGGGCCGAGACACCGTCGTGCTGCACAAGCAAAGCCTCACGTACTCACTCACTCAAGCACAAATGCAAGCAAGCACTCACACTCACACACACACACACGCACGCACCAAGCAAGCTCAGACTCGCACGCTTACATGCACTCACACAGTCACTCACTCACTCGCTCGCTCTTACACGCACACAAACACTAATGCACATGCACAATTGTTGCTGCTTGTTGCTATTTTTAGCTCGCTCTGCGCTCGCTCTTTGAACTGCCGTTACTATTGCTGCTGCAGTTGTTGTTGCTCGCTCTCTCGCTCTCTATCTTGCCTGTGTTCCGTTGCTTTTGCTTTAATTGGCTTCACCCTTGCCTCTGCCTTTGCGTGTGCTTCTTTGACTTTTGTTTTTGTTTACTTTTGTCTTTGACTTTGCTTTTGCTTTTGCTCTTGCCTGCGCTCCTTTTCTTTTAGCTTTTTGCTAATTGCCGCTGCCGCTGCCACTGCCACTGACGCTGCTTCTGCCTCTGTTAACGCTTGTTCTCCTTCGCGTTCGCCTTGTTCGGCTTTCAGTTGTTTTGCGCGTTTAATTTTGAATTTGATTAAATTTAACTACGATATTTTTGTTTGTACGATTTGGACAGCATTCAACACAATTTGTTGACATTTTTTTCGTTTACTCTGTGTGCGGTGTGCGCGTGGGAAGCAACAAATCAAAGCTTCGATTCGCTCCGCATCGCAACGCAGCGCGTCGCACTGGGGGAAGCGAAAGCGAAAACGAAAGCTTAGGCAAAGCTCGCTGCGCAGCCTGTTCCTGACATGAGTTGCGAACGGCAGCTTAGTAAAGCCGACGCGTGAATACCCTATCTCTCTCTCTCTCTTTGCTCTGTCTCACTGTCTGTTGCACTCGCTCTATCCCCCTCCCCTCTCTCTCTCTCTCTCTCTCTCACACTCACTGTCATTTTCCGACTGTCTCTCTATTTCTATCTCTCTCTCTGTCTGTCTCTATCATTCTGTTTGTCTCTCTCCCCCCACCTCTCCCCCTCCCTCTACATCTACGATGAGTTGGGCTTCATCTTAGCTCCCTCTAAGCCACTTCTCTCTCTTCTCTTAGAGCCTTCGCTCCTCTTAGCCACTTTCCTAATTCCTAGTTTCACTCACTCACTCTCTACTACTTCATATATACACCTACACACATAGATTGATGTCACTAATTCAGTTAATAGTTGGAACGAACTACTTGACCTGCGGGTCAGCTAGCTTTTTTCCATATTCATGAACCCCGGGCGAAAACTTTTGCATGCATAGATGAGCTTTATTGCTCTCCCGCAGCATACATAACCGGATGTGCGTAGTTGTGTGGGTGTAAGTAAACACACAGTGATTAGCATCCCCCAGATGCACTTGATTATGGTGCAAGAGCAGAGCAGAGACTAAAGTTCTCTCTTCTTTACTGTCGAAGAGTAACGAGTAGAGTAGCTCGATGCTAAATATAGAACTGAATTGGGTCAATAAGATTAGTAGCCAATAAGATTAATTTGCACATCATTTGCGAGTAGTTCAACTCATTCTAAAGCTCATACTATATGTATGTAGCCCCAAAAGTAACGAGTAGAACAACTCGTTGCTAGGACTTTCCTAAATCAGCATCCAGTACTTAGCAAATCTTGCTGGCAGTTCATTCAGTTTCACATCAGACTCTTTTGGCCACTCGTTGATTGCGCCCAAAAGTAACGAGTAGAACAACTCGTTGCTTTTCCTCTTCCCAGCCTACTCCAATCCCAAGGCAGAACTCGCCGGGTCCACAGCTGCACCCCTCTCGGCTCATCTCCTCCCACTCGTTCCTTTCAGGCCGAGAAGTAACGAGTAGAACAACTCGTTAGCTTCACTTATAAACACATTTCTTTCATATTTATTTTAATTTACTTTATTTTATTTTATTTTATTTTGTAAGTTCTTAAACGGGTTTTCTGTTAGCTTCTTGTATACAATTTGTTAGCATGATTGAGTATGTGTGTGTGTGTGTGTGTGTGTTTATGGGTGTGTATTTATTGATAGAAAACAAAATAAAAACCCCAATTTAAAAAGAAACTTACAAGATTGCTTATATATATAAAAAAAAAATTCATTAATTTATAAGAAAAATTGTACCATAACAAACACCTCGAATTGCTCTATGTGTTTACTGTGCTGTTGTTGTTGTTGTTTAGTGTGTTGTTGTATGTTATCTAATGTTGTGTTGTGTGTTGTTTAGTGTGCTTCTCTGCGTTCTTCTTCGCTGAGTCGTTTTTCTCAATGTTGTATGTTGTGTGTGTGTGTGTGTGTTGTTGTGTTGTTCATCTTCTTCTCCGTATTCTTCTCCTTTTCTATGTCATATTTTGTTGTTCGTGAATGTCCTTCGTGTTGAATGTATGTTGTATGTTGTCATTGTTGTGTTGTTGTTCTTCTCTGTGATGTTCTCTGTTCTGTGTACTTTATGTAGCTATTGTTCAACTAGTTGTTGTTACTGTTGATGAACATCATCTGTGTTGTTGTTCCTCTCCATTTTGCTTACGTTGTTGCTGTATGTCATTGGGTATTGTTCAGTGTATTGTTGTATGTTGTATACAAGCATTACCCGAAAAATGTTGCCTATGCCTAAAATTACAGCACGAAAAAAAAAGGATTTGTGTTTGTTTTACATCATTCATTATACAGTATTCACGTTTTTCATTTCTTCTTCTTGTTCTTTTTGTTGTTTTCTTTAAATTTTTTGTTTTTGTTTTTTTTGTTTTTGTTTTGTTTGTTTCTTCCTTGGTTTTTATTTAATTTTAATATTAATATTAATAATTATTAAATACATAAATCGTAGTAGTAACTTTTATTTTTTGTCTACTGCTGTTGCTGTTGGCATTTTGCGTGTTTCTTTCTTTGTTTCTTTCATTCTTTTCTTGTTGTTGTTGTTGTAGTGCAGTGTGTGTGTGTGTGTGTTGTGTGTGTTTGCGAATGCTTCAGTAGCAAACTCTTTAGCAGTCATCTAGCCAACCATTTGTGTCTCTCTTGTCTGTGTGTTTAATAAAAAGAAGGAAAAAAAAATGGAAAACCTATCGAAGAAACTATCGATAAACGATAGCGTGTAATCGCCGCGCCGTTATAAGCAAACGATCTGATTGTTACCAAAACATATATATTTATATACAAAATAAAAAAAACGATTTCAAACTTTTGTCATAGAAGAAGCTAAACTTGAGCAGATCAAATGAATGAATATATACATATATAGTATATACTACATATATGTATAACTATACATATACATACTATATAGCATATATAGTATATATTCATATACAAAATAAAGTAAAAACATCATTTAAATTTGAAATTAAACTTTGAAACTAAAATTATATAAAGAAAAAAACTGATTAAACTAAGCAGGCGATAAATCGTAAATGAATCTATATAAGTGTGTGTGTGTGTGCGTGTGAGTGTGTGTGTGCGTGTGTGTGTGTGTGTGTGTGTATGTGTAACTAATATATATCAAATAAAAAGTTGTGTTAGCTAAATAGAGCTCGGCGCACTTGAAATTTTAAACACACGCGAGAAAAAAAAACTTTGGGCTATACGATATATATAGATATATACATATATAAATATAGATACATATATATATCTATAATATCTATCGTTCGTTACATATATATATATATATATATATATATCCCCTGTTGATCTAACATCAGTTATCCTCAGCCATCCACCGCGGAGGGCGTCTCTTTCGCTTTTTTGGAAACGGCTGTGACTCTCACTTGGCCAAAAACTCCACGGCGAGAGCCATCTTCTTGGCTGGCGGCAAGTCGGCAGTGTTCTAGGAGAGAGAGAGAGAGACAGAAGCGAGAAAAGCTATAGTTAGCGAGCTAAGGCTATATATACACAATGGGTAGATAAACAGGAAACTAGCAACGAGTAAATCGTAGCGAGTTGTCTGGCCACGTACCAATTCGGAATTGTCACGCTTAGCGGCTGGAACGTGACTTGATTTGAGCGTTGGGGACGAGTCCTCGCTGTCAACTGATTCGTTGTGATTGTTGTTGGTCGCAGTTTTGGCGGGCGCAGCGCTGCTGCTGCTGTTGTTGTTGTTGCTGCTGCTGCTGTTGCTCGAGAGCGTTGAGGTGGAGACTGAATTGGCAACGATTTGAACTGCATCACTGCCCGAGGAGCTGGTCGCCGTATTCGATTCGTCGACAATTGTTATAGTGGGCGTAGCTTTAGTAGCAGCAGCAGCGGCGGCGCCAGTTGCTGCGACAGCTGTTGTCACTGTGCCAGCTGCAGCTGCGGCAGTTGTCGAGCTGCTGTCGGTGCTCGAGGAGTCCGACTTCTTCTTAGCTGGCTCATCCTTTTTCGAGAGCTGCTGCTCCTCGCTCGGCTCACTGTTGGCGGAGTTGGCCACAGTTGCTGCTGTGGCTGCAGTTGCTCCAGTGGCTCCTGCTGTGGCTGTTGCTGCTGCTGCTGCAGCGGCTGCCTCAGTGCCCTGCTCCTCGAGCAGTGCCTCCTCAGCCTTGGCTTCATACTCCTTGACAATCTCGTCTAGATTCAAGCGACGTCGATTGCTCACATAGTAGGTGCGCACATGCGCCTCCGTCTTGGTGCCAACCACCTTGGCAATCATCTAAATCAAATCATTAGCGAGTGAGTTGTTGTTGTTGTTGTTCTACTGTAAGCGCAGCTCATCAGTGACTCACCTGAAAGTTCTTGCCATAGTCGCGCAAGGCGAGCAAGACAACTTTGCTCTCATCACTTGTCCAACGTGACGAGATGCGAGCTGGCTGAGCGTTTGCTGTTGTTGGTGCTGCTGCTGCTGCTGCTGCTGAGGCTGCGGCTGCGGCTGCGGCTGTTGGCGACGCAGTCGCCGTCGCTGCTGCTGTGCCCGTGGACGGGGACGATGTCGTCGTGGTTGTTGTTGTTGTCTCTCCCGCTGCTGCGGTTGTGGCTGGCGTTGCTTTAGCTCCGTTGCTGCCGCCCTCCTCTGCCGGCTGGCCATCGCTGCAGTCCTTTTCCAGCTGCTCCAGTAGTTGCCTATTCTTTTGTATCTGTAAGATGGGCCACGGGGCATTAAATCAAAGAAAGACAGAGAGAAAGAGACAGAGAGAGAGGGAGAGAGAGCGCGCGCGAGAGAGAGAAACAGTTTGTCAAGAGTCTTGTCTGGGTCAAGTCAAAGTCAATTCCGTGTGCGAGATGATCTGCATGTGCTAGGATATGTGCGTGTGCGTGTGTGTGCCTATAAGTGATACGATAAGCAAGCTGTATATATGTGTGTGTGTGTGTGTGTGTGTGTGTGTGTGTGGAGTGTGAATATTAGAGATAATGAGCTACTGCAAACCAATTACATGCAAATAAGTTCAAGAGTAACGTTTTTTAAGCTCTAGATACCCTAACTACTCAAGAGTTACCAAAGAAGAGTTGCTTAGCTTACTGCTAGAATACCCCAGACAAACCTCAGGAAGTGAACTGTACTGAGCTAGCGCAAGATACAATAGATTCTCAAGTTTCTTAAGCTAAAGCGCGCCCTGTAATAGACCTCTTCCAAATCGAGTTTAAGCAATGCAGCTGCTGCTTAGCGAACCAGAGCTGGAAGAAATCTACCCTTACTGGAGGCAGATCTTATATATATAATGTCAGCTGAGAGATAAAGCTGGGCAAACAAACAAGATTTGATCCTAAAATTCCAGAGGATTTGCACTGGAATGCAGTCGAGCCTGGTCAGAGTGAACTGGAAAGTCAAAAGCTTCAACTGGAATGTAAATCGAAGCTTCTGAGAGGAGTTTTATAAGAGTGGAATATATATACATATATATGATATGATAAGATATATTAATGATAAGATTATTATTACTGTAATCTACGCTACAAGATTCAAATGCAGAAGCTTTCAATATGACAGTTCTACATGACTGGAAGCTGCTCAAAGCTTGCATTCCAGTTGAAGCTTTTGGCAGAGTTCTAAAGAGGATCTAATAGGTACTGTACGTCCAGTCCGGAAAGCTCATATGTTGTTGTTGTTGTTGTTGCTAATAGATGTAAATGTTAGCTAAGGCAGTATTTCTTACTTCGGCCATGAGGGCGGCTATTTTGCGATCGCCTTCGGCTAGATATTCACACGGATTTTTGCAGCCGGCCAAGGCGGTGAGATCATCGTGATTGATATACATGCCACGCGGCGGCTTACGCTTGGAACGATCTGCCGCCGCTGCGGCGCTGCTGTTGCTATTATGATTGTTGGCATTGTTGTTGTTGTTGTTGTTATTGTTGTTGTTATTATTATTGTTATTGTTATTGCTATTGCTGCTGCTGTTGTTGTTGTTGTTGTGTGTGGAACGCTTTGAGGATGCAATGCTATCTGGACCAGAGATGGGGCGTCGATTGCCAGTGCGTCTGTTGCAGGCGGCAGCAAGGACAACCAGAGCAACAGGCACGAGTGTGCGGAATGAAAGGATGCGGGCAGAGGGAGAGAGAGAGGCACGCCAAGCACAACATCAAAGATGAATGAACGAGCAGGTGCAGTATGTGTGTGTGTTAGTGTGTGTTAGTGTGCGTGTGTGTGAGTGTGTGTAGTCAACAAGTTATGCAACATTCAGTTTTTGTACGAGTTCAAGAATGGAAAGAGAGAGAAAGAGAGAGAGAGAGAGAGAAAAACTTAGCATTAGCTTCGAATTTAACAACATAATTTAGCTAAAGTTGGTTTTGTTTTTTGTATTTGTTTTGTTTTTTTTTTAAGGGAATATCTACCTCCAGTGCGTGTGACAACTTTTGCACATGCGACCCAATGGCGAATCGAACAATATGTAGCAGACAACGTTGCAATTTTTGCAAAAACCGCCCACAACGACGCGTCGGGCGCTGCCGTTGCTGCTGCCAGTGATGCCAGAGCTGTGATTGTTGATATCGTTATCGAACTCGATGCCGTTCTCGATAGTCAGCCCGAAGCCGGGCAGCCCGAAGCCGAGCATATCATCGCCCAGGGCATTCGTATATATGCACAGCTGTTCGGCATCCAGTTCAATGCTGTTGCTGCTGTTGTTGTTGTTGTTGCTGCTGTTGTTGGTGTTGGTGTTGTTGTTGTTGTTGTTGCTAATGCTATTGGGATGGCTACCACTGCCTGCGCCGCCGCCGCTGCTGCTGCCGCCGCCATTGTTATTTCCGTTATCCCCAGCTGCATTGCTGCTGCTGCTGTTGGCATTTCCATTGCTGCCGGGCAAGCCGCCATTGTTGTTGCCATGCGCCCTCTGCCGTTCATTTTTAGGATTATCATTTTATGGTTAATGCCGCCGACGCAGTCGCAAATAGCAGCAGCAGCAGGCGAATTCGAACGATCGAATATCGGTCGGGATTTTAATTATTTCGTATTTTGTTTTATCGTACGTTGCGTGTTACATTTATGGGTCGTTTCGGACAATGTTTTTTTTAAATATTTTTTATGTGTTTTTGTTGGTTTATATTGGCAGTAAATGCAAAGAGAAGAGAAAAAAACAGTTTGTTGGTTTCTTTTGTTCACTAGGTAACACTTAAAATGTAGTTTGTTGTTTGTTTGTTTGTTCGCTGCCGTCTCAAAATCTCAAAACTACTATAAACTCTCACACAAGCCCCCTCCCCCCACCTCCAGCAGAGCCCACACACACTTGATCATCATCATCATCAATGATCATCATTGTGTCCACTTTTCAAAGCAAAACACAAACTAAATTTCGCAGCTCTCTACGTCTGCTTCTTTTTCTTCTTCTTCTGCTTCATCTAATTGCTGCCATTGTTGCTTTTTCTTCTTCTTCCTCTTCCTCTTTCTTTCTGGTTCAAAGCTCAGTCTGCTGCTATATTTAGACTGCGAAGCGCATGAATATGTAGACGTGTATATATATGTGTGTGTGTATGTGTACATGCATGTAAGTGTGTGTGTGTGTGTGTATGAGTAGTCAGTTTTGTCTGCATCTCGAAGAGTCTTCTGTTTGGTACTTTTTCTTTAGTATTTTTTTTTCTTCATTTGATCCTTTTTGTGTATTGGGACTTTTTGGGGATTTTTGTTTGGTACTAAAAGAGGCCGAATGTGGCGCGCTGCAAAGAACGCGTAAATTCTAGACTCACACATGCATGCATGCACACATGCACATACACATGTATAAGCAGGCATGGCATACTGTTGATCAAATTTACTGTTTTGTTTTGTTTTGTTTTGCATTTAGGGGAATTTAGTTTCTTTCATCACTCTCTCGCTCTCTTGCTGAAGTTGCATTGGCGTTGCACCAGTTCATGTGTTTGAGTGTGGGTGTGTGTGGGTAGAGATGTGTGTGTGTGTGTGTGTGTGTGTATGTGTTTATTTGCTTGTTTACAAATCATCAGATTTCAGCTCAGCTCCAAATAAATAGAAATATTAGCCTTTTGTTTAGTTAAGAGTCAATTGGATAAGTGAAACAAACTGAAAACGAGTGGAACGCAATGCAAGTGCTGCGAGCATGGAACGAATGACGTTCCATTGCACGAAGCGAGCTATTGTATGAGGGTGCGTTTTGAGAGAGAGAGGGAGCGGAACGGGCGGAGGCATATTATATATATATAAATACACATCATAAATTTATATAGTAAAGAGATTTTAGTATAGTAAAACGGAGAAACCAAAGAAAACTAAAGCTACGGTTCAATCAAACAAAATAAAGCTTAAGAAATAATCACTCAAACTGTATATATATATATATATATATATATATATATATATATATATATATATATATATATATATATATATATATATATAAACGTATACGTATAACATTATTAGTAAAATGATTGTTCAATATAAATTCATAATATAGCTACTTAATACCAGGACAGCCAAAGGAGGGGATAGATAAATGGCAATGATACATGTGTGTTCGTGTGTGTGTGTGTGTGTGTGTGTGTGTGTGTGTGTGTATTACTAGTTCAAGACCTAAATTCGATATATACATAACTCTCCATAAGAGATCTCTGAAGTTGGGGGAAGTACTTGACATAGACTCGTATCTGAGCAATTGCTAAGCAGAGAAAAGTATGTCTTCAACAGTTTTCAATGGATTATGTGTGCAGATAGATCTAGTAATGCTCGAGTTAAGCGAAAAGCTTAACTCAGTTAGCTAAATAGATGGATAGATAAAGCTTCTCCATAATGAGGGCTACGTGCACTATTTATTATATATTATTATTGCTTAATATTTTATTTTCTTTGATACTTCTTTTTTTGTATATTTTTTTTAACATTTGTTTTATGAATAAGAAACACATATACATATATAATTGTTGTTTATTTCTTGGTAGTCTTTGATTATCATCGGCAATATCATTATCATACTATTATCAACATCAATAACTCAACATATCTTTCTCTCTCTATATACATATATAGAATTGTGTATATATATATATATATATATATAGTTTGCGAATGAACTATATAAATCTTTGTTTCGTTTGTTTTTTAGTACAAAATATATTTGCTATAAATTATTATAGTATATATGTATATATATACTGATATTTATATATAATCATGTGCCTTACATCTAAGTCAAGCAATTTCAGTTTTCTTTTGTTTTACTTAGTTTCGAAACAATAAAAAAAAATTAAATATTTAATTTGATAGAAAAAAAACACACACACACTCAGGCTGTGTTGGTTTAAGTCTTAACGATGCTGGTCAATCTATTTTCTTTTTATTCTCGTTTTGGCATAAAATACATACAAAAATAATGTACGTCTGTGTATGTGTGTGTGTGTGTGTTATGTGTGTTTGTGTTTATGAGTGCATGTGAGAGTGCGCGGGTGTAAGTGTGTGAAAGTTCTTATGAGACATATGGAGCCACGGCGATTATCTGAAAAAAGTAACGAACCATATTTATACTCCAAAGCAAAAGTAAAGGTAATTAGCTCCAGTTCAATGCGCTGAACTAGTTCATTTCAAATTATACAAATAGAAAGCAAACTGAGAATTTTAGCTGCATTTGCTGAACCAGTTCATGAGTTCATTTGCTTTCACTTTGCTGAACCAGTTCAATTGCTGCTCATTTACGTGAACTGCGAATCTACAGATCGTTAGCCAGCCTATGACGCGGCTGTTGATGCCGAACTGAACCGTTCAGTAGAACAAATTGAATCGCTCAAGCGAATTATCGATAACTGAGCAAGGGAATATCGTTCAAGTTGAACTGTGTATGCGCTGTAATAATATATCAGCTTTTGAGGTCATTTGAGATCTGCCCATGTTGCCCCAGACAGAGTTTTACTTTGCTTCATATACAAATTATTGGTTCATATTTCTTTGCAAGCGGACCAGAAAGAAGAAGTGTGTGTGTGTGTTCGTGTGTGTGTGTGTGTGTGTACGAATAGACAAAAGCAAAAAGGTTTGTTACAGTGTATCTACTACCCGGAAGCGGTCTACTTGATCTATCGATCTTTTCTTCTTATCGAATTTGATTTGAGTTTAGTTCATAGTTGAGCAATCTTTAGGTTTAGTAAGAAACAAGAGTATGCTCTTTTATAATGATAATTGCAATGATAATTATGCTTGTATATGTATATAGATCAGTTATTTGTATGATTTGCTTCTTGCTACATCAGCTTAACTTATAGTCATACATATTATTTGTTATTCGTTTTGGTTCACTCTATGGCTACGCCCCTTTTACACACACACATGCACACTCTCTACACATACATACGGAGACGCATATACATACACATCCTTACACACACTGCCACACTCCATACAGACAACACACAATTAGTTTTACGTTAGGTATATAAACTAAAATGATCATTCCGATAACGATAACTCGATCGGAATTTTGTTTTACATCCGCATATGTACATATATGTATCTATCTATATAACTAGACATCTATAAATTTGACTATAGATCTATGTAGATAAATATCCAAATACATATTTAGGTACTTGATATCGATTCATCTAAATCCATCTACCTCTACAGCTATCAGTTCATATACCTATCAAAATTTGTCCATCATCTACTCTTTCATCTATATAGTATATCTATCAATCTCTATACGCAACTAAATAACTTAATAAATTTCAAATTTGCTGTCATTTACAATACACACTTATAAAATAGAGTGAAAAGTTGGCTAGAATATTGCCCTAGCTACAACTACATACATATATGATAATAGAAGATAATTTATAATTTAAGATAGCTCTAAGAAGCTTAGGGTGTGCGTGAGTGTGTGTGTGCGAGTGTGTGTATTTGTGCACTTCTGTGGAAGCGTGAATGAAGAAGAGATCTCTAGCTATGTAAGCACTTATGCATGGGAACGAGCTGATGATGACTTGTATATGTATAGATGTATATGAATGTATATATGTGTGTTTATGGAATGGAGAAGAGTAGGATGATGTCTCGGAGGAGTGGCAGAGTCTTGCTTATTGTCATTGTTAAGTTTCAGGAGTTTTTTGGTTTTTGTTTGTCTCTCGATATATGGATCGAGTTTGTAAATGCTAAGCGATAATTACCTTTTCGTTATCGTTATCAGATTCCTCATTGCTGCCCAACTCGCTGCCATTCTCGGAGCCCTCCTTGACAGCGGTCTTTAGCATCTTCTCCTGACGATCCATTGCGCTGCTGCGATGTCGTGTCTTCTTCCACGAATAATAATACTTGACCAAGCTGGCAATCGATTTATCAGGCAGCTGGCAACAAGAAGAGAATTGTTAGTTATAACTGAACATTACATAGTATATATAGATAAATATATAGAGTTAGATAAAGAGACTTGTCTACCATTTGGCGTATGCGATGAAAGCTTTTGCCATGGAATTGAAAGGCTTGCTCGAATAGAACTTTATCCTCCATGGTCCATTCGTCGGGGAAAGGCGTAAAGTTAGCCAAGTCCATGACAGCGCGTTCCAAGTCGTGTTTGTGCCAGAATAACATGCCCAAAGCCTGTTCACCATTATAACCATACTTGTCCTTGGCCACCGAAATGTATTCCTCCACTGAGGAAGAAGAAGGGGAAGTTAAAGAGAATTTTACAGATAACGGAATAACGATTGCTTCTTACGCTTCATGTCGGGTATCTCCTTGGTGGGCGACCACACCAGCAGCGCACGCTCATTCATCAGCTCTGGACGACGGTCCAGTTCAGGCACGAGCTGAGGACACACAGCCTGATAGTCGCGACCAACACGGATTTTCTCTGTAAGAGCATGAAAGAAATTGAATTGCTGCTTTGCTGAAGGGGCACAATGAAGGGGCGGCTTACCTTCGTATTCAGATTGCTTCGCCTTGGATTTGCCATTGCGCTTGGTGGCTACATGGAGATCAAGTTATGATAAAAAAGGAGGAAATTTTAATAAAAATGATGTGCATAGTTATATAGTCATCTATATACTCACAGTTATCGTCGTCGGAGCTCTCGGGCGTGCCAGCTCCGGTGACGGCAGCTGCGGCCTTTTCATTAGCTGCGCCAGAGTTGACAGAGTTGCCACCTACGGTCAGGCCGCCAGCATTGTGACCATGGCCAGCAGCGGCGGCTGCGGCAGCAGTGGCAGCGCTGCCGCCGCCGCTTTGGTGTGTATTGGGGCTGGGTCCACGTGAGCGACGGCCATTGCGGACTATGTCGCCGGTGTTGCGCTCAGCCAACACCATTTTGTCGCGGATGAGCTGCGAGCGTTTATTTTGTTTCTCCAGCGTGCTGCGAATTATTTCAACTCGAACAACAAAGAAAACAAACGAACAACAGCACCAACAAGGAGCAACTGTAAAAGCCAAACAATATTTATGATATTATTAATATACAATTCTCTCCGCTTAAAACATCTAAAGCAACAATTCAAGCAACCAAGCAGGCACTCAAACACAAGCCAGCAAGCAAGCAAAAAAAAAAAAACAGAAAAAAATTATATTAAATAGAAACTCGGCGCATTTTAAGCAGAGTAGGCAAGCTGGCTACGAGTCGCACTTTGTCGCTAACAGGCGTAGTGTGTAGTGTGCTGTCAAACGGTAATACATCTGTATTTGTGCGTGAGCTATACACATTTGTATATGTATGCGAGTATGTTTCGCGCGTGTGCTTGTATGTGTGCGCTGGTTGCGAGTGTGTGCGTGATTAGGCCAAGCAGCTGAGATGCAAGCAAAGTGCACATTTTAAACACATATAATACACATATGAAATACACTTTTTGGCTTACCTGCAACTGCTGCCCGTTTGCAATAAACAAACAGAAATGCGAGAGAGCAAAAAATTCAACAATTAGAGGACGCGCGGCTCAAACAAACGCCGAGTACAAAATGCTACTGCGGCTGCTTTCGCTTATTTATGCGACTAAGAGTTTGGCAAATTACAACGCGGAGCGATTTTACTGCTCATGCAATGCACACATTTGTTAAATGTTCGAGTTTTAGAATTGGAAACGCAGCGGCTAAGGCGACGGGGTTGTTGCGCGCAGGTAACTAAAACCTAAACTGAACGCGAAAAAAAAAATACTCGCGGATGATAAAATTCTGCATTGGCCGTTCCACAGTGCACTTTGTCAGTAACAAGCGTAGCGTAGCTTTGTCTGTCGGTTTGGTCGTTGAATTTTATTTGGTTAGTTAACAAGGTAGGCGTCGTACACAAACTTTTTATCGTAGCACTTGATACAAATATCCGCAGGCGTTTAATTAAAGCACAGATAATTAATTTACATTGATTTTATATGTAATACGGCGTAAAATCTACGCAAGAGCCGAAATAATTTAAACTGTGCCTGTAACATGCAACGTTGCAAAAGACATTATCGATATTTATGTGCTACGGTATCGATTCGATTTTTTGCTACCTATCCAATGATGCTATCGTTGACAATCGTGCAACGAGAGTCAGATATTTAAAAAAAAAGATATATAACATTTCTAGGTATAAGCCGATAATATGAATCACTTCTCTGATTGTAGGGAGAAATAAACATAGCTTTGTTTATTTAATTGATACACCATATGAACTGGCTGTCACACCTGTGTAGCCTGACAAAAACTTATATAAATAATTATCAACTGTTTATACTTGAAGTTATTTGTTTATTTTGAGTTCAATCAATAATGCATAAAAGTATTTTATAAATAAAATATATGTATATCCCGTTGTTGTTGTTGAACATGTGACAATTGAGCGGTGTGGCAACGCTAGTAAATATACATGCTCGATAACCAATAGCGCACGCATATCGGTCATGCTCCAGATTCGACAGTTTTCCGCTAGGTGGCGATACGGCGGGCGCAAAGTAAAGTCTCAGACGTGCGAGTGGTCGAATTTTTTCTAAACGTGAAAATAATCCAAGTGCAAATAACCCAAAAAACGCAACGCAATGGCTGCTAGATTTATACAGAAAATTGTAAGATCATGAGAGAGAGTTTAACCAAATATTATTAAGAGCTTGTCAAATTAGTTAAGCAAACATTGTGTGTGCCGCGATTGCCAACCCTTTCGCAATTCTCCTTCGCCTTCTTCTCCTTCTCCCCCGCATCAGACACACAGACACACTTATTTGCCCATTTGTGATTACGTGCGCCCTTCCAGGGGGAGGAGGCAACATAAAGGAACAACTAATAATAATACAGCCTAAACTAACTTTCTGATTTTGTTCTTAACTCAAACCCCCAACCAACAACGCAAACAACCACAACGACAACAACACATTACGCAAAAAATATATTTGGCAGTTGAAGCAATTGGGTTTTCAGGCGGCGCCCGAGTCAACGTCCTTGGCCGGAGCAACACTTAAAGCCAAGGTGCGTGCACTTCCAACAGCAACAACAATACCAACGGACTCAACTGCCGTTGGCTCGCAAAGGGGAAGTGTAAGAGAAACAAGCAACTGCTTCGTTTACATAACACACCGCGTGAATGAGGGAGGGGGGGCGGTGGTTGACAGAAGACTGCCCACATAGGCGAAGACTTTTTGCTAGTTGCCAAACCAGACAACAACAAAAAAAGTCACTGATTTGATTTTTGAAAGCAAACACACTTATAAATGAAATTCTTTAGCTTATCAGTTTCCACAATTCGCACGGGTTGCATAAATAGTGATGGCAACGCTGCCGCCTGCCTGCCGCCCGCCTTGCCAGACGCGCGCTTAACCTCAACGAGCGATTGGTTGCAGCGCCGCCGCTGCTTCCGTTTGCATGCGCGAGATGTCGCTTATGTAACCAGACATCTGGCAACCTGATAGATAGTCGCCGCTAGTCGTTCTGCATATTGTGACCTGTCTGTTGTTGTTTCTTCTCTATTGTGACTATGATCGTAATTCATTTGTGTTTGTTTGCTTGCAGGTCAACACAACACCCACTGCCAGTCGTGGCTATGCGTCCGGCACTAGGAAGGTAACACTCATACCCGGCGATGGAATCGGCCCTGAAATCTCTGCTGCCGTGCAAAAGATTTTCACTGCCGCCAGCGTTCCCATCGAATGGGAAGCTGTTGATGTAACGCCCGTTCGTGTAAGTATTTTCCAAAAGTTTCGTTTTGAATAGGGCGCGCAAAAACTCGCTGGCAACACTAGCCCGTAAATAATCGAAACTATCGAAAACTAAGTAATTTACTGGCAGCACTGCAAGTCATATGCTCGCTATATCCATAAAGATGGCAACGCCATGCAAAATTTGAATATCAATTTAAAAATTTCGCTTCGCAGGGACCCGATGGCAAATTCGGCATACCCCAGGCGGCCATCGATTCGGTCAACACGAACAAGATTGGTCTGAAGGGCCCCCTGATGACGCCCGTTGGCAAGGGACATCGTTCGCTTAACTTGGCCCTACGTAAGGAATTCAACCTGTATGCCAATGTGCGTCCTTGCCGCAGTCTGGAGGGCTATAAGACGCTCTACGATGATGTCGATGTGGTCACAATTCGTGAGAACACTGAGGGTGAATACTCTGGCATCGAGCACGAGATTGTGGATGGCGTCGTCCAGAGTATCAAGCTGATCACGGAGGAGGCCTCGATGCGTGTGGCCGACTATGCCTTCCAATATGCCAAGAACAACAACCGCAAGAAGGTTACTGTGGTCCACAAGGCCAACATCATGTAAGTTATATAACTATTATCCGCATCGATAGCTGGATATGTGTGTGTGTTTTATGTTTATGATATTTCCCAGGCGTATGTCGGATGGTTTGTTCCTGCGTTGCGTTCGCGACACAGCGAAAAAGTATCCGGAAATTCAGTTCGAGGAACGCTACTTGGACACGGTCTGCCTTAACATGGTGCAGAATCCAGGCAAATACGATGTGCTGGTAAGTAATCCATACCAGTGAGGAATCGATACTCACTTGCCCGCCTGAACGTTGCACCAAGATGGCAACGCCTTGGACATTTGAATGTGCATTTCAAACATTTCGTTGCCCAACTAATCTCTGGTTCTCTGCCTTTGCAGGTCATGCCCAATTTGTATGGTGATATTTTATCTGATATGTGCGCCGGTCTGGTCGGCGGTCTTGGCCTTACGCCCTCGGGCAACATGGGCTTGAATGGTGCTCTGTTCGAGTCGGTGCATGGCACAGCGCCCGATATTGCAGGCAAGGATCTGGCCAATCCAACAGCTCTGCTGCTATCTGCTGTGATGATGCTGCGCCACATGGAGCTCAACTCGTACGCGGACAAGATCGAGCGCGCTGCATTCGAGACCATCAAGGAGAGCAAATATCTAACGGGCGATCTCGGTGGCAAAGCCAAGTGCTCCGAATTCACAAACGAGATTTGCGCCAAGCTCTAAATGGCCCAGCCCTACGGCGACCTACGACGACAACAACTTTGGCGAGTGTCCAAAAATCAACAACTAGAAGAGAGGATGTAGAGCTTAAAGCAATTAACTAACCACTCGCTGCTCAAACCAAATAGCAACAAAAACCAACAACAACAACAACAACAACAGCAAGAAGAAAACACTCAAACAACAAAAATCCTAAATTGAAGCCCGACCCCGTTTCTAATATTCATTTTATTTAGTTAAATTTATGTATTTAGGCAACCCAAGTATTTTTTTACGTTCGAATATTGCAAAGTTTGTAAGTTATATTCAGATCGAATCAGTTCAAAGCAAACAACAACAACAACAACACCAAAAGCCACTCTGCATATTTCGGAAACAAGTTTCAAGTATTTATTTGTTGCCATCCAAAATGAAAATTTCAATTATTATTTACATATATATATATATGTATGTATGCATCTATATGTATATCGGCCACGAAAGTAATTCTAATTAATTATTATTTATTGTGTCTAGAGATCATCTATTTTTTTTTTCATTTTTATTAATTCTTTTCCACGTGCGTCCCTTGTTATGTTTTAAATGAATTGTAAAGAGGAAGAAAGAAACATTTAGAGTCCAAGTCAAGCTGAAAGTTGAGTGCATAGAAGGCGAAACAATAATAAACATAATAATATTGATAATAATACTAATATTACAATATAATAACTGAATAATTATAATTGAAACCAATAAGAAGCAACAAATGATATATAGCACATTGTTTATTCAGTCGAATATGCAATTGTTATTGTTTAATTGTTTAATAATCAGGCGTACCAACCGAATGTCATTCAATTTGTTGAAAACTCAATAAAAAATATATTAAAAAAACGTTGAACTGCTGGGAAACTTTGTGGGATGGAAACGGGCTGTGGACGAATCGGGAGGAAAAACTAAAAGGTGAATATAACAGTTGAGCACAGACACGTTCAGAGAGTGGGAGAGTATAACAGATAGACAGTAGGGGAGTATAACAGTTATACAGAAGCAGTTTAAGAGTAGAAGAGTATAACAGTTCCTCAGTAGATGAGTTGAGCAGTATAACATCAGCACAGACATGTTCAAAAAGTGGGAGAGTATAACAGATAGACAGTAGGGGAGTATAAGAGTTATACAGTAGTGGAGTATAACAGTTATACAGAAGCAGTTTAAAAGTAGAAGAGTTTAGAAGTATAACAGTAGCACCAACACTAACAGTGGGAGAGTATAACAATATCACAGAAGCACATTGTTGCAATAGGAGAGTATAACAGTTATACAGTAAAGTGGAGTATAACAGTTTCAACAGTAGAAGAGTATAACACTTTCGCAGTAGAAGAGTGTAGCAGTATAACAGTACAACAGCATGGAAATAGAAACAGAGATAGAGCGTGAGCGAGACATAAGGAGAGACAATGCCAAAGATAGAGGAAGTGAGAGAGAGAGAGAGAGAGACTAGAGCAGACCAGGCAGAGAGGTAAGGCTGAGATATAGAAATAGATATTTGAAATATTGGCCAAATCGATTTATTATATTTCGAGCTTGATAATGTGTAAAACCCAATTGTTATTCATGAGCCCCCGAACCCAAATCGACATATGTATGTATATGTATGTAACTCCGATTATATGTATGTACATACTGCAGATATTGTATATGCATCTGTAAAAATAGAAATATATAAGAGTCTGTGTGTGTGTGTGTGTGTCCATATACAATATCTGCAGTCAGCAGTCTCAAGTTCTCCCCAAACCCCCATTCTCCACCAGTCTCCACCTCTCCATCCCTTAGAGATCGTCGTCGACCTCATCCCCGCCGATGGAATCGGGATGCGGCGGCGACATGGGTATGAGGTCGATGTTGTTGAGGGGCAGCACGTGCTTGCCCAGCTCGGTGTGCTCGAAGAGAGTGCGTCCGTTGAGGACGTAGATGCAGCAGCTGTTGGCATAGAAGAAGATGTTGATCTCCGGCTTGAGGGACATCTCCTGGATCTGTTCGTGGGAGAGCACGATCTCGGTGCCGGCGATGGTCAGCGAGATGCGAGTTGGCTCGCCAAAGATGTTGATGCCGCTGTGCGGCTGCTGGTGCAGCTGGAGCTGCTGGAGCTGCTCCTCCATGGTCACGATGCGTGACCTGAACTCCATTTGCACCAGCTCGCGACGGCCCACGCACATGATGTCGAACTCGGCATCCGGAAGCAGCTCGACGCCCAGCTGGTAGTCGGCATTGTTCAACAGCTCCGGCACATCGGCGCCAGTCTCCTCCTGGATCATCAGCTTCACGTGCTCGGCCAGAGTGGCGTACGGAAAGATGTGGACATAGCTCTCCGTCAGCTGCAGCCCGTCCGGCAGCTGGCGGGCGTGCAGGCCCTCGATTATGAGCGGCGGCCCAGCCAGCGGCTGGTAGCCGAAGTTGTCGACGGCATCGTAGATGCGATACTCGTTGCCGGAGGAGCGAGCGAAGCACAGACGCATCACCTCCACTGTCGAGCTGGTGGTCAGCGGGGCGACCACGCTCCATAGGGTGGAGATGTTCTCCAGTTGCTGTTGCACGATGTGCAGCTGCTGCTCCTCGCCCATCTCCACCTCCTCCTGCCCGTCCAGCTCAGCCAGCTCCACCTCAATGTCCACGAAGGACTCCTCGATCATAAACACCTCTGGAACATGCTCTATCAAATCCTGGTCATCCGATGAGCTCCAGTCCAGGTCCAGGCCGAGGTCCATTTCATCCATATACTCAAGCATCTCCTCCTCCAACTCCTCCGGCTGGAGCAGGGGCACCTCCTGCTCCAGCATGGGCTCCTCCTGTTCCTCGTGCTCATCCTCGAGCATATCCATCAGCTCGGCATCCATGTCCCAGCTGATGTCCCAGTCCTGCAAGTCGCCAAGCACCAGGCTCATTGCGACTGCAGCGTCCATCTCCTCCTCCGAAGGCGAGTTACCTGACGACATCCTCTCGCTCACTCTAAGTCTATCTCTCTGACTACAGGGTATACAGGTGGGCTTTGCATACACTCTTAACACTACCTTTACAGGGCATCAGTATGTACTTACCGGATCTCTGCTTCTCACAGGGTATGCTCTACACACGGGGTATATAGCCTCTCTTTGCACTTCAGCAGAGCTTTAACTTACGTTCGATCTTCCTCTTTGATTACAGGGTATGCAGTTGCTTGGCAGGGTATACTCTATAACACGCATATACTCGTATATCAGGCCAGCTGCAGTACTAAGACGCTCCCCAGGGGGCCTCTGCTATATGCTCTAAAGTTACTTTACAGGGTATACAGAGTTTATATATATTTACATATGCTTTAGTTCGGACCAGCGCTAATTCAAAGATCTTTATACTAGCCTCTTTCCTCTCAGCTTCGTCTCTTATTTACAGGGTATCAGGTATCTTGCGCGCCTTGTCTTATAGTTTTCTAGATATATCTATAGGGTATATATATATATAGGGTATACTCAACCTATATCTTAGATCAACTGCACTTTACGAACTTTGATTATTCTTCGGGTTCGCCCGATCTTTCTTCTCTTCTTCGATTCTCTCTTCGGTAATTCGCCTAAATTTCGCTTTTGGATTTTTCATAAAAATTTCAATATTTTTTATTTAGTTTTTATTTTTGTTGTTCTCCTCTGATCGGATGATTCATAAGTAATACTATTTGTCGTCTGGCTTTCGTAGGTCGAGCTCTCAAGGCAACTGCGATTGGCTCGGCTGAAGGAGACCAAATTTGAGCGGGTGGAACGAGTGGGAATGTCACACAACAGGCGGCGGATTTGCCTACTATGTTTCATCTGCCACCTGTTGCGATCGTTCCAGCCCAACTAGTTCATGAACCAGTTCCAGTTCCCGAAACAAACAACATTTTATACACATATACATATTTTTTTTCACACATATATTTTATAATTTTAAAATATTTCATGTTCCTTTCAACTAAATACATTTAGTTTATTTAAAAATTAAAAAAAAAATTAAGTTTTTATATAATATATTTGTATATACGTATATATACGTAGTCTTAAGGTTCTGCTACTGTAAATATTTATTTAGTTTTATTTAAGTTGATTTCAAATAAGTTTTAACTCATTTAAGTTGCTTTGGTGCAAAACACATTTAGATTAAAATATTATATATTCATGTATATAGCTTGCTATCTCTCTCCGTCTTCGTTTCACATACATACATATACATATATACTGTTATAGACATACATATTCATTTAGCAGTCACATACATATACATATACATACATATATATTCATTCGTGGGTTTAAGTAAGCATATCAATATTTTGGTTTTCTTCTTTCTTCAAAATAATTTCTGTTCTTTTCTGTTCATTCGTTCTCTCTTATGTCTAGTGGCTTAGTCTAAGCTTTGCTTTGTGTTTGCCATGCAAAAAAAAAAGTAAACAAAAAATAAACAAAAGTAAAAACAATAATAAAAAAAAAGGAAACAAACAAAAAATAGCGCGTATGTGTGTGTGTGTGTGTGTGTGTGTGTGTATTGTACACCGAGTTAGCGAGCGCGACGGAGCACGCATTAGTCTATACATCAAGAATTCTAGTTTTCGCTTTGTTTTATTTTGTTTTGTTGCTCTCCTGTTCGCTCCCGCATCAAGCTAGCCTAAGCCCTAAACTCCATTTGCAATGCATTCGCATTGGGAGTGAGGGAGAGAGCAAGCGAGCGAACGAACGAGCGTTGCCACTGTGTCCACTGTGCTTCTGCCTTAGCCTACAGTCATTCGCCAATGACGAGTGCGAGCAGCTGGAGCGAGAGAGCGAGCTACTTACACATAAACAGTACATTGAAGATATATTCTACTGCTCTGCTGCTCGCACTCACTCACGTTGCCTTAGCCTAAGTTTTGCATTATATTCGCAATGCAAAAAAAAAAAAAAAACGCGTGCATTTCATGCAATGAGAGAGAGAGAGAGAGAGCGAGAGGGAGAGGGAGAGACACAACTCTAGTTGCTATTGGCTTACTGCCTTCTCTCCCTCTCTCTCTCTCTCTCTGTCTGTCTGTCTGTTCACCTATTGGCGGCTGTCAGATGCTTGTCGTCCTACCCCTCGTCGAGGCTGTCCCAGCCGTCGGACAATTCATCGAGCTGCAGCAGCTACTGGAACGGCACGAACTGCGTCATGTCGGCGGCTGTGGAGCGCGGCGCGATGGCCGGATTGGTCACCGTGATGGGCAGCTCCAGAGATGTAGGTACGCCGCTGCCCGAGCCATTGGTCACGCCAATCACGGCCAGGCTGTCCTCCAGATTGCCGCCCATGGCCATCGCGTCCATGGAGAGCGGCGAGACACGCCGATGGTGCAGCTGCAGTACCGAGGAGCTGCCGCTGCCGTTGCTGCCGTGGGCGGCACGCAGCCGGGCGGCCATGGCGCTGGTGCTGGGCTGCTCCAGGGCGGACATGATGGGCGTCTGGTCCAGCAGCGCATTCGTCTCGTTCGTGCGGGCCGTAATCGGCGGCGTCAAGTGGGATGCATTCACGGGCAGCGCGTGCGCCATGAAGCCAACCACATCCTCTCCAGCTGCGGCTGCAACTGCAGCTCCAGCTGCGCCCGCCGCCTGCGTCTCAATGTGGAGAAGTCCTCCGACGCCCACGCTGCTGGCGGCCAGCGCTGCGGCCAGGAGATCGGGCACCGAAGACGGCACAGAGCCGGCGGTGCGCCCATCCTCGTGCAGGGTGAGGTCCTCCAGGTTGACCAGCTGCAGGTCGCGCTCGTGCAAATAGTTCTTGGCCGCCTCCAGTATGTCGCCGGCATGGAGCAGCGCCTGCCCGCCGCCATCGATCTCGATGAGGATGTCGTCCTGCTGCTCGGCTATGTTCATCAGCATCTCGGTGGTTATCTCCAGCTGGTGCCCGGCCACGTACAGCTGCAGCACGTTCGACTGCAGCTGATAGATCTCCTCCGATGGCGATGGATTCTCACCGTCGGCCGCAGCCATCCGCCGCCGCTCCTCCTCCTCCTCCTCCTCCTCGAGCATAGCAGCTTCTTCGCCAGCCGCCGCCGCCGCCGCCTCCTCCTCCTCCTCGTCCTGCATGACGACGGCCTCGCCATCCAGCAGAAAGACCGCCGACATTGGATTCCCCTCGGGCAGCTGCGGCGTCTCCGTGAGTGCCTCCAGCGGCACCGGCACCAGATGATTCTCATTGTCCAGGTACAACGCCTCGTTGTTCAGGGGGGTGAAGTCGTTGTTGTTGCTCAGGGAGCAGAGCATGAAGGTGTTGCTGTAGCCCGGAATGGGTCGAGTCATCACGGCGCAGATCCTCGGATCTGTCACCGTCTCCTGATTGGTGGGGTCCTGGTGGTTGCCGGTGCTCTCCATTGGCTCATCTGGCTCGGAATTGTTTTGTGCTCGTGACGTTGAAGGCTGCTCGTCCAATGGCTCCTCCTCTGCCGCTGGCTCTGGTGCCTCCTGCTGTTCCAGCTGTTCCAGCTGCTCCAGCTGCTGCTGCTGCTCCTGTTCCTGTTGTTGTGGCTCCTGCTGCGGCTGCTGCAGTTGCTCAGTCTCGGTTTCCTCTTGCTCTGTTTCGGCTTCAACTGTGATCGGGCCCAGTTCAAGTTCTAACTCCATGTGTTCCTCCTCATCCTCCTCCTCCTCATTCTCATTCTCATTCTCAATCTCATTCTCATCCTGATCCTCATCCTCTTGCTCCTCCTCTCCCTCTTCCACATCCTCCTGTTCTTCTTCTGCCTCTTCCTGTTGTTCCTCTTCTTCCTCCCCCTCTTCCTCTTCTTGTTGTTCCTCTTCTTGTTCTTCTTGCTCCTGCTCCTGCTCTTCTTGATATTGATCTTGCTCCTGCCCCTCCTCCTGCTCTTGCCCCTGCTCCTCCCGCTCCTCCTCGTCCTCCTCTTGCCTTCTGCGTCTAGCCTCCACTTCACCCGCCTCATCGCTGTTGCGACGCTTCCTGTGCACCTGGACTGCGGCGTCGCGTAGCTGCTGCAGCTGGCGTCTGGCAATCTGCAGCTCGTTCTCCGACGGAATGCTGAAGGTTTGGCAGGATCTGTTGAGGCTCCGGGTGCTCAGGTTGCCCGGGCCGATGTCCTCTGGCCCAGCCACGAGCATGGGCGTCTCGGTGAACAGCCTGCGCTCGAGTCTGCGCCTGGGCGGCTCCTCGAGCCGCATGAGGAGCGTCTTCTCGTCGGCGCTCGGCTTGTGCTGGCTGCGGGCACGCGCCCAGCGCTCCCTGGCAATGCGACTGATCTCCGCGCTGCGTCCACTCGTCATGTCCGCCTCGTACTTGAGCAGCATCTCGCGCTCCCGCTTCTTCAGCTTCAGCTCGAACCGGCGACTCGTCGACGGCGTCGGCGACCAGCTGGCCGCCGATGCAGGCGAATCGGCTCGAGGGGATTCAACGCGCCGGCCGGCATAGGCGGCCAGAGCCGCCGCTGAGGTGGAAGCTATGGGCGATCCGGGTGAGTCAGCGCGAGCTGGCAAGGGCGAATCAAGCAGAGCGGACTCCGTTAGGGAGGATTCAGCTGTGGGACTAGTCATTAGCTCTCGTTCTTCGTCCTCCTCGTCCTCCTCCTCCTCCTCCTCCTCTTCTTCTTCTTCTTCCTCTTGCTTCTGCTGTTCCTGTTGAGTATTATGCATATCTTCTTCTTCTTCTTCTTCATCGTCCTCCTCCTCCTCGTCCTCTTCATCATCCACATCCTCATTCGCATCATCTTCCAGCTGCTGTTGGCACATCACCATCTCCACTTGGTCGTCCTCCTCCACTTCATTCTCCTCCACATCCTCTGCCTTCAATTGCTGCTCTGGCTGATCCTCGTCCTCATCCTCATCCTTCTCTTGCTCTGCCTTTGCGCTCTCCTCTTCCTGCGCTGTTTCTCCCAGCAGTTGCTCCTTTTGAGTCTGGCCCTCTGCCCGCTTCTTTGGAATCTCCCCATCTTCAGCATCGTCCGTCTCCACTCGCACCTGGCTGCGACCGCTGCCTCCGCTACTGCTGCTGCTGCTGCTGCTGCTCGAGCTGCTGGTGCTGCTGATGCTGCTCCTTCGCCGGCTGGAGCGACTGGCTCGGCCGGGTGCAGTGATGCCGCTGGCGCGGCTTAGGCCACGGCTCAGGGCGCTGATGCTGCTGACGTCGCTGTTGACAGAGTTGGGGCGTATCTCGTAGAGATTGGGCAGCAGGATGTCCTCCAGTATGAGCACACCACTCGACTCGGTGGCCGTGGTGGACTCCTCGGCCAGGGCCGGGGCCGAGCGCTGCAGCTCGCGCGCCTCCTCGGCCGAGATGACGGCCATGTTGGACAGTATGGAGCTGCTGTTACTGTTGCTGTTGCTGTTGCTGTTGCTCGTGCTCGTGTGCTGCGAGGAGCTGTTGCTGTTCGAGCTCATGTGGATGTGGATGTGGCTCAGCGCAGGCGAGGCCAAGCCGCTGAACTGCGACTGCATCGGAAAGTTGATCTGGCTGGCGAAGTGCAGCTGCGTCTGCAGCTGCAGCTGGGTGTGATGCATCAGTGTTTGCACCTGGCCCTGACTCGGCACCGGCGACGAGTTGCTCAGCTCCTCGGCGGTGGGCGTCGGCGTCGGCGGAGTCTGGGCCATGCTGTAGCAGGCCATAGCATTGGAACGCGACTTGGCGGCGCTGGCCTCGTTACCGTTGAAGTGCTGGTGCCGCTCGATCTTCAAGTGGTTCGAGCCATTGCCATTGGACAAGGTGGGCGGACGTGTTGATGCCATCACTTGCTCCTCTTCTTCTTCATCTACTTCCTCTTCTTCGTCCTCCTGCTGTGCACTTGTCTCGTCTTCGTCGTCTTCCTCTTCATCTATATCCTGCTCCTCCTCCGGTTGTCCTTGCTCTTCGCGCTGCTTGTTGCGCGACTTGAAAATGCGCTTCTGTCGCTCCTTGATGGGCAGACTCGACTGCTCAGAGTCCGCCTCCACGCTGACAGCAGCTTCCAGCTCCAGCTCCCGCTCCAGCTCCTGCTCCCGCTCCAGCTCCAGCTGCTGCTCATTGAAGCCCTTGAAAGCGTCCTCCTCATGCGAGTTGGCCGGCGACTGATGCTGCTCGCCGCCATTGAGCAGAGGCACCGCTGTGGGTCTGTTGCGTCTTCTGTAGCTGAGGCCATTCCCGTTGCCCTCTGCGATGGGCGCATGCGGCTGGAGGAGGGCAGCCGACTCCAGCTCCAGCTGCTCGTCGTCCTCGTCGAAATCAAAGCAGGAGACGGCACTCGCATTGGCTGTAGCGGTGGCTGTGGCTGTGGTGGCCACCCTCGGCTCGGCCACATCGACGAAGACAACGCTCTCGTTGGAGCTGGCGTCGCTGTCATGGATGAGGATCGGCTCATCGGGCACCTCGGGCAGGCTCTCGGCGCTGACATCGAACTCCTGGAGCACCACGTCGCGTCGATCCTTCTTTGGTATGTTGCGTATGCGTCTGAACGACGACGACGACGACATCGAGCAGGAGGCCATGGCATTCATGGTGGCCACATCGTTGCACAATGCATCATTTGTGGCTGGACTCGCCTCGCCATCGCCATCGCCATCGCCATCGTTCTCGTTCTCATTCTCGCGCTCCCACTGCTGCCGCTCTTGGTGCAGCTGTCGCCGCTGCTCGCTCTGTTGCTCGAGCTCGAGCTCCTGCTCCTCCTGCTCGTAGTCGTCTCCCCACTCAGCCAGCAATCTCAGCTGCAGCTCGCGCGAATCGTTCACGATCTGATTGGGAGTTCTGCAGCGCAGCTCCTGTTGCTCCTGCTGATCCTGTTGCTCCTCCTCCTTCTGCATTGGTTCTGGCTCAGCTTCGGCTGTCTCCTCATCGTCCTCCGGGCACTTTCGCTTGCGTCCACGTTTGGCACTGCCGCCCCTCGGCTTTGGCTTTGGCTTCGGCTTCGGCTTGGCCCTGGGCTTGGCCCGCGATGGGGTCTTGCACGCTGCTGCTGAGGAGGAGGCAGCCGGCTCTGGACTGCAGGCCACAGTTTGGGTCGAGCGAGAGGGCAACGTCTGGGCAGAGGGCGAGAGCAGCGGCGACACCGACGGCAGCAACATCGTGGCGCTGGTCACTGTGCAGTTCCAGTCCCTCGAGTTGAGCGAGCGTTGGCCGCGATCCGGAAGAGAATAGCTGACGTTGGAAGACGCAGATCTGCCTGCAGTGCGTGCTCTTGAGGATCTCCCTGTCCATCTGTCGTTTATTTCGTCTGCCTGTGCCGCCTCTTCCTCCTCCTCCTCCTCCTCGTCTCTATATGCATCTCCTTCTCCATAGACTGATCCTCTGCCGCTGTTGTATAGTCTCCTGGTTGCTTCGCGCACGGGTGCTCGGCGTCTGCCGTCTGTCTCGGTCCTCGATCGATCGCCATTGGACTCGCTCTCCTGCTGCCTGGTGCAGGAACGCGTTAGTCTTCGGTGTTTGGCGGGCGTGGCTGCCGCGGGCGGCCTCATGGGCGGCGGCACAGGCATGGTGGCGCGCAGGGGATGGCCACGTCTGCATCGCGGGTCCCTCGAGCTCAACTGGGTGTTGCGGCGCGTCATGCGAGTGGAGAACTCACTCGCGGAGCACTCGGAGGGCTCGGGCGAGGGCGACTTGACCACACGCTCGATGCTCGCGAGCGTCAGCTGGGCAATGCTCGCCACCTGGCGCTGCTCCTCGTCATTGAGCGGAGCGTCGACCACAATGGAGACGTGTCGCGACTGGCAGCGCCACAGCGAGGAGTAGGTGGTGGACACGTCACGAGAGATCGATGTGTTCGCCCTGCGGGATGAACGCAATTTATTCGCCAAGCAATTGTTGCCACATCCTGGCATCGTCGTTGTGGGTTGGGCTACCTGGGCGGTGCTGCTGCCGTTACGACTTAGCTCCAAGTGAGTGCGTCTATGGATGAGCAGAACGTTCATGCTGCTCGTATGGAAATCACATAGATTACACTCATACCGCTGATCGATGCGTCCCTCGGGCCGTGGATAGGCGGAAACCGGTGCTCCAATGTCCATGATATGTATCGATGAGTCCTGTCCAGCACAGAGAGAGAGAGAGGGGAAGAGATAGAGAGAGGGGAAGAGAAAGAGAGCGGGCAAGAGAGAGGGAGAGAGAGAGAGAGAGAGACAAAGAGAAAGAAAATATTAATCGCAATCGATAAACATCGTCTAAATATCTAATAATTCACAGACATATATACATATATAGATATATAGATATATTATAAATATAGTTGCCAATATATATTGCATACGAGCCGCCAGATTGGTATCGGTTAGGACGACATCGGTCAGTATTTAGTCGTATAACGAAATGTCAAATGTGTTTGGAAGACCCGAGCCTGAGACCTAATGGCTTGTGCTAGATTATATAGTAGACATAAGCAGGACCGATAGAGAGAGAGAGAGAGATAGAGAGAGAGATAAACCCAAATGGACGTAGTTTTTTTGTTTTTTTTGTTACGTTATGAGAAATGTCGGATTGGAATTGATACTCATGCGATGAACACTGGCTCTGTAGGTGGTATATACGTATACACATATGATATGATATGATATATATATAAAGGACTTGCGCAATAGTTGCTGCTGTTGCCAAGGAGGAGTTTAGTTTAGTCTGGGAGTATAAGAGATATAAGAGATATATATTACTACGTTCTTTCAACTATAATTTAGGCATAATATTTAGGCATAATACTCCGCCGACCGAGCTCTAACGACGGCACTGCTGTTGCCCAAACTCACATTGATGTTGTTAAAGTTGTTCTCGTGCACGTGGTTGTTGTTCGGTGTGTGAATATTGTTGTTGTTGTTGTTGTTGTTGTTGTTCGCATCGTTGCTGCTCTCAATGTCATTGTCATTCTCATCGTCGTTGTTGTTGTTGTTGTTGTCATTGTTGTTGTTCAGATGATCGACCTCAGGACTGGCCACATCATTATCGTGACTGCCATTGCCATTCCCATTGATATTGATGTTGCCATTGCCATTGCCATTGCCATTGGCGCTGGAGTAGAGGTAGCCATGGCTGGCGGCAGTGGCGCTGGTGCTGGCACCGTTCGGATTGAAGCCGCCGTTGGTGGCGCTGTTGCGGTTGCTGCTGCTGCTCCGGCTGTTGTTGTTGCTGGTGTTGGTGCCGACAGTGGCGGTGGTCACGGTGCTCGACAGCAATGCCTTGATCAAGCTCTCATGCCTCACCCGCGGCTCCACAGGCGTCTCGGCCCTTTCGGCCAAACGAGCCTCGGCACAGCTCACGTCCTCAGTGAACTTCTCCCGCATCTCCGCTGCAATCGTTCGCCCTGCAAAGCAAATACATAAGATAAGATTAGTCTGCAATTGATAACTATATATATATATATATATAGATGTATGTATGTATATATAGTCTGATGCATCTGCCTCTATCCACTAGCCTTTCTTTCTGTATCTCATCTCCCACTCTCCCACTCTCTCTCTCTCCTCTCACACTCCAATCTAGTAGTCGAGTAGTTTCAGGCTTCGTTCGGTCTGAGCCTCGTTTGTAGCTCTCACATTTATTTTATATCTTGTATTGTTCACATCGAGCAAACGAGCTCCTCAAAAATATATATATTTATATAAATTTAAATTTTTTTATTACTTTTTATCAAATCGATATAGATATATATTTTGTATTTTTGTAGCCATTCAGCTAATTTCGCGACCAATCGAATCAAGCGACGAGATCCCGAGGAACAACAGAGCCAAGGCAAGCGTGCGACGGGCAGAGAGGCAGGCAGATATCAAGAAGGATAGCTCTAAAGGATATGCGTGTCGGCGGAGAGTCCTGCTGCTACGGCAGCGGCATCATGGCCAACATCCTGGGCGCCGCCAGCGCCATTTCGCAGCTGCGCATGCAGACGATCTTCGACAACGTAAAGCCCTTGCAGCAGGCACTGGGCAGCCGTCAGAGTCGCCCGTTTATAGTCGGAGGCTTGGCCACGGGCGTCCTGCTCTACTATTGCGGCCACCGCTGGCTCAAGCAGAAGGGCTCCGTGGCTCAGGGCGAGCAGAGCACAGATGCCTGGCAGGCCGAGACTGCAGCAGCTGAGCAGCTATTGAACACCAATGAAACTGGAGCTGGCGACGGACTGGGAATGGAGCCAACCAATCAGGATGGCGAGGATGCACGCAAAGCTCTAGCTGAGGGGGAGATTCTGTCTGGAGCTGGAGTTGGATTTGGAGCTGGAGCTGGAGATGATGCCGATACCATATCTAATGCGGAGCTGACCACCTCCATCTCCTCCACCTCACTGGACATCGAGTAGTTGCAATCGGAATGGAGAAATCAATCAAGAGTCAACTTTAGTCGTTAAGCACTCAGCAGTTGGGGGAGATCATGTTCATGTGCCTCTCTCCCTCTCTCTCTCTCTCTCGCTCTATCTATCTCTGTCATCACATCAATACACAGCCAAGCAACAACACAAGTCTCTGGAAGGTCTTCTTCGAATCTCATCAAACATTCATCAAAATTCATTCAAGCGCTGATCGACCGACCAATCAATCAATCAAGAATCTCTCATTAAGTTGAACACTCTTAGTTAATCAGTCAATCAATCAAGAGTTACGGGAGAGCGAACACTAGGCAATCTGAAAGCCAACTCCGAACACTCTGCATCAACCAATCACGAGTGTCGAGAGCGGTGCTCCTCCTCAATCAACCATCAATCACAAGAGTTCGGCGTGCATGCATATATATTTCGGTCTATGGATCCCCCGCCACTAACTAAAGTTTCGTTATATCTATATATATATCTATATATGTACACTAAAAATCAATTCAGCTCTCTCAGTTGATTATCGATAACATATCGATTCAATGCTGTTTGGCAAAAGCTTTCGAGTTCCCCTTAAATCTGTTTCTTATGTTCCCAATTAATAAATACAAATATCAATCAATCATTCAACTATTCTAGCCTATAACTTCCTCTAGCGATCAACCAGCGACTCAGACCGAGAAGTATTCATGGGTCTTAACAGCTCAATCAATCATAGTGCGTTAGTAGACTGGACTATCAACTGGTCAATCTGGTCAGTCAGTCAGTCAATCAGTATGTCAGGTCTTGTAACATTTAACCATCAATCAAACAATCAATCAGCCATGCAGTCGCCAATCAATCCACATTTACGTACACAAGACAGTCTAATATTAGTCATATTTCCCAGTTCTTTCTTCTGGCAACTGCACTACTTCAACCATCAATCAATCAATCAAATCTCTCTATCACTCAATCTATCTATCAACCAATTTATTTATCAAACAATCTATATATCTAGCTATCAATCATTCTATCAATCAATCTCAATCTGTATCAATCAATCTATCAATCTTTCTATCAATCTATCTATCTATCAATCTATCAATCTATGAATCTATATCAATCTATCTATCAATCTATCTATCAATCTAAGTATCAATCAATCTATCAATCAATCTATCAATCTATCTATTAATCTAGCTATCAATCAATCAATATCAATCTATCTATTAATCTATGTATCAATCAATCAATCTATCAATTTAGCTATCAGTCATTCTAGCTATTTATCAATCAATCTATCAATTTTTGTATCAATCTATCTATCAATCACTCAATCAATTTATATATCTAGCTATCAATCAATCAATATCAATCTATCAATCTATTGATCAATCTATCAATCTATCTATCAACCTAAGTATCAATCAATCTATCAATCTATGTATTAATCAATCAATCTATCAATTTAGCTATCAGTAATTCTAACCATTTATCAATCTAGCCATCAATCAATCAATATCAATCTATCTATCTATCAACCTATCAATTAATCCATCCATCAATCTATCAATCTATCTATCAATCTATCGACCTAAGTATCAATCAATCTATCTATCTGATAATCTAGCTATCAATCAATCAATCAATATCAATCTATCTATTAATCTATGTATCAATCAATCAATCAATCTATCAATTTAGCTATCAGTCATTCTAGCTATTTAGCAATCTAGCCATCAATCAATCAATATCAATCTATCTATTTATCTATCTATCTATCTATCAATCTTTCTATCAATCTATCTATCAATCTATCTATCAATCTATCACCCAATCAATTTATATATCTAGCTATCAATCAATCAATATCAATCTATCAATCTATGAATCTATATCAATCTATCTATCAATCTAAGTATCAATCAATCAATCTATCAATTTAGCTATCAGTCATTCTAGCTATTTAGCAATCTAGCCATCAATCAATCAATATCAATCTATCTATTTATCTATCTATCTATCAACCTATCAATTAATCCATCAATCAATCTATCAATTAAACCATCAATCTATCAATCAAACAATTTCTATATACATACATAGATAAATGTGTTTACTTACTGGTGCCCATCTTGATGAATTCACTTTTGTGCTCGCATTCGAATGGATAAATCAGCTTCGCCGTGCTCACCTGCTCGCTGTGGGTGGGGATCGAATAGAAATTTCAGATAAATCCCATGTAAGCGGTAGGACAGGGGGGGGTACTTACAAGGTGCGTTCGTTGAAGAACTCAACGACGGCGTAGGGTCGTCGCGTAGAGTTCGCAAAGCGAAAGTTCTGGGACGAGGTCACCTCGCCGGGCCACCAAATCTCTGAATTGTGAATCTTGACCCAAACGATGTCCCCATCATTGTACAGCTGCTTCGCCGACTCTTTGTTGCGGAAGCGCGGCATCTTTATGCTGGTTTTTCTTTATCTATATGTAAGCTCTATGGATGGGATGTGTATAGCTCTTATCCAAATTCGTAGTCCGAGTTCGTGTCACCTCTGCTCCTCTATTCCTTATGTCTAGGTCCTCCCTCCTTCTGCTTCGCTGCTTACATCGGGGGGCCTGAATAGCTGCAAACAGTTTTAATGTTTTTTTCTTTTATACTTTGTTTGAGAGTTGGAATTTTGAATACGTATCTATATACCACCCAAGTAGAGCCCTCTGATAGAGGCTACGGTACAGACTTTCTCAAAGGCGCACATATCGGACATTCAAGGGCCTCAGCTTAAACAGCTGAGCCACAGTTATAGATCGTTTACTATATCTTAAGACTATATATGTTCGTATACATAAAACATTTATAACAGCTAATACATCTATTTACTTAATATAAATGATATTCATATAAAATTCCATTAAATTCGTGCTGGAGTCGGGCGTATCCGACTTGCAGTTATCTTAGGCTCTCTTACAACATGCTCTGTTATCGTAAATATGCTAAAAGTTATCGATAATTTGCAGTAAAGATGATCTGGGCCACCTTTTCAGAGCTCCAGCGTGTCTGGCTCTTATCGCCAGAGTGTAGAGTTCTTAGCTCTTATACTAGACAGCCAAGTCTAGCGCTTATACTACTCAGAATCTTATACTATACTAGCTCTTATACTAAATAAGATCTCTAGTTCTTATACAAGTATACCAAACAGACAAGCACACAGAATCCAAGTAGTTCCAGCTGTAGTCTTCACTTTGTCTCTTCTTCCATGTCCTATATACCCTGTACAAGGTATATCAACAAGAATTATAAGACAGATTTTTTTTTTACTAATTTATTTATATTTTTCTTTATTGTGAGTAATTTTTTACAATATTTCGATAGATATACTATATATATAAATTAAAATCTATATATATGTATATATATATATATAGATTCATGTATACTAGGATGAGTGTCGAAAAGAGGCATCCAAAATTTTATAGACACACCGAAACAGACATGAAGAAAACGAAGTGAATTGCGATCAAAAAAAAAAATGAAGTACAGTTGCTACGATTAATATGTATTCATTTATCGATTATTATTATTATTATTTTTTTTTTTATTTATTTGTATACAAAATATACGCAAATAGAGTTGTTACTTAGGTTTTAATATAATATCGAATAGAAAAGTGAAACATTTAAACATGAATAAAATTGGTAGAAAATCTGTTAAAAATATATATATATATATCTCGTCTTAAGCTAATGCTAAGATTTAGGTTGTAAGTTCTTTAGAGTTTGCTCTCTTTAGTACATCGATATAACAGCGTCATTCCAATCACAATTCAGTAGACAGAAAGATTGCAAAAGCTAATTAAAATATATATAAAAAAATATCGAAATGTATATATATATCGATATACGTCTATGTAAACACGAAAGGCAAACAGGCATAATAGAGAGAGAGGCATAAGAAGTATATATAGATGAAGAGAGAGAGAGAGAGAGTATGGCAACTGTTAAGCAAGTGCTAACAGCATGTTAACATTACATAAGTACAGGAGTTACAATGTTACGATTAACATGTATAAACTGAGTAAACAATTCTTGGTTCTGTTGGTGTAAGTACACTGTTAGAGGGATTCTGTTAACATAACATATGACAGCAGCTGTTAAGGCTGTTGAACAGCTGTTAACAGCCCTGTTAAAGAGCTCTGTTGAGTGTGGAAGACTAACATTCCAGCATTTGTAAATTCTCGACATTGCTGTTACGACTGTGTAAGCAGCAACTGTTACTGTTAAGTACGCTTTGTTTGAAAATGCAAATTCAAGCTCTCTGTTACTCTGTTAACATAACTCGGCATTGTTCGTGGTACTGTGTTAACAGCACCTGCTGAATCTGCAACTCTTAACTGTTAACTGTACTTTCTGTTAACTTTCTGTTACTGTTAAGCTTGCAGTTATTACATCCATAGAAACATCACTTTTAGCGGCTCTGTTAACCGCAACTGTTATGCTTATGTTAACATTACAACGCCCGCGCTGTCTGTCTGAGACTGTGTGTGTGTGGAGGGGGGGAGGAGTGTCTTTTTCCGTTTCAATTTCAGAACGATGATAATCCAATGGGGATCGGATTAGTCGACTGATAGATTGGTGGGCGGGGGTGGTTGGGTTGGGTTGGGTTGGGGGTCTTTCTTTGGGGTATCTCAGTTGGCTTTGTCTACAATGTCTTGGATTTGATGGTTTTTGGAGGCTTGATGCAATGTCATTGGGTGTTATCCGGACGACCGCTGTTGCCATTGGAGGCAGACGTTGCCGTAGCCACATCATCGCCCACGATGAGCACCTTGCCGACGCCATCGGGCGCAACCAGCTCACCGCTGAGACCATCCAGGCCGGGTTCGCTAACGTCGCCGGGTATCTTTGGCTTCGGACGATGCGTATCGACAGCATCGATGGGCAACTTAATATGCTCCACCTTACAGCCATAGGCGACAGGCGTTAGCTTAATCACCGTATGCAGCGGCACATACAAATAGGGCAACTCGTCGGCCGACTTGTCCAGAAAGTAGGCGAACAGGCACCTCAGCACAGCCTGGTGGGAGACGACGAGCACATTGCCCTGGCGCTCCAGTTCCATGATGACGGGCTCGAGACGTGCCACCAGATCCTCGTAGCTCTCGCCGCGCGGATACCGATAGGCGAACTTGTTGACATCCCTCGCCTTGAACTCCTCGGGAAAACGTTCCTTGATCTGCTCGTAGGTCATCTCCTCACAGTGGCCCGCATCGATCTCGTTCAGTGCCTTCCAGCGCTCCTGTGGAGCCTTGACATCCGCCACCGTCTGTATGGCACGCTTCATCCACGAGGTCCACACGCGCAGTCCATCGATCTGCTGCTGCGAGATGAACGAGGACAAGGCTCGGGCGTACTGATGTCCGCGCGAACTCAAGTTCGAGTCGCCACCAATCAAGCCACTCAAATTGTGCTCCGATTCGCCGTGACGCGTCAGATAGATGGTCCGTGGAGTTATGTGAATGTTCATCAGATAGTAAACAATGCGCGATTCGACGTGGCCTTCGTTGTTGTAGACGACAACCTTCTTGCCGGCGTTGTAGACCTTCATGAAGCTGAGATGGGATTCGGCGACTTCGTCAATGGGCTGATAGCGCTCCTCGTAATGCTCGATGCGCTGCAGAAAGTCCCGGACAACCAAGTCCGTATTCATATTGATGTAGTCCGGCGAGCTGACCTTCACCTCGAGTATGTTCTGCTCAATGATTTGCGGATCATCGCATATCGACTCGACGAAGAACAGCCGAAAGCCGTGCTGCTTCACCACAATGTCGTAGATCAGCTGGCGTCGGTCGTGGGTCGAGTTCGTCGCATCGAAGACGGCAATGCTGCCGAGTCCGCTCAGCAGCCAGTCGCAGGAGTCGTGCAGTGCCTGGTTGGCGCAACGGTTGCGTATGGCCATGGCCTCCTCGTTGTCCGCACGAAAGAACTCGTGCGACTTGTAGGCAGTCGTCGCATGCCGGCGATACTCGCCCAAGTTAAAGACACGCGTCGCAATGCCAATCCAATTGAGATAGCGCGCCAGCTTCTTCGATATGAATGTCTTGCCCCTCGCGGGCAGCCCAACCATGGCGATCACGTGCGGAGTCGTGCAGTCGGCAATTGTGCGCTCGCCGCGAATCGGAAACGGTTTCGTCATCACCGTCTCCGAGGTGGGCGGCAGCAGTTTGCGCAGCTCCTCCGACATGATCGACGGACAGACGTGCAGTTCATTCTCAATTGCCAAGTCGGCGGTCTTCTTCAGCTGATTCAGTGAGGTGGTGCGCACGCGTAGCGACGGCGAGGTGTTATAGGGCATATCCATGATGCTGGTGGCTGTTACGGAACGTACGAGCTCCTTGGCGGCGGCAACTGCGGCGTTCTGTTGGGCCAATTGTTGTTGCTCCAATTGTTGCTGTTGCAAAACGTGTGCGCAACAGCAATTGCAGGGCTTCAAGGGGGTTCTTAAGGAGATGGAGGTGGACGATGAGGACGAGGTTGAGGAGGAGGTGGAGGTGGAGGCGGAGGCGATAGAGGTTGTTGTCACAGACGAGTTTGTATTGTTCTCGTTGTTGTTGTTGTTGTTGTTGTTGTTGTTGGTTGTTAGCTTTTGCAACAATTGGTTAGCTGTTGTTGCTTCCTCCTTGCTGTTGCTGTTGTTGTTGCTGTTGTTGTTGTTAGCTGCAATGTAATTGAAATGTGTTGAGTTGTTGTTGTCGACGTTGTTGCTGCTGCTAGTGCCACTGTTGTTGTTGTTGCTGTGCAATTGTTGCTGCTGCTGCGTTGTTGTTGTTGCTGCATTGAGCAATTGTTGTTGTTGTTGTTGTTGCGTGAGACATGAAATTAGGCGAGTATTTGTTTTAGTTGTTTGTGTTGTTGTTGTTGCTTTGGGCAATGGGTGTGATATTGCTGTTGTTGTTGTGGTTGTTGTTGTCGTGTGTTCCACATGAAGCAGCCCAACAATATTATTCATAAATATGTGCGTGTGTGTATGCGTATGCGTGTGTGTGTGTGTGAGAGAGTATGAACCGTGCCAAAAAAATAGAACCCAAGAAAAAATGTGAGTTAAGAATGCGAGAAATAGAAACGAAAATAAACCAGTTGTAAAAGCCCGTTAGAAGCAGACGCAATTAAAGAACGTAAAGCAACTAGATAACTACATATAGACACGCACACAGCCACACACACATACGTATGCTTTAGCTATACATACACAGTTACATATCTATCAGATATAGATATGTATATATATTTGACTTCTTTTTGCACTTGACGCACACGAATACCGACGACTGACTGAACTGAACTGAACTGAACTCAACTCAAGGAAAACTGTGTGCGGAAAAGCAAATGAGAAGAGCCAAGAAGCAGAAGCAGAAGCAGAAGAAGCAGAAACAGACTAGAAACGTGCGTGGGCGAAACAAAAACAAAACAGCTGTTGGCTTATAAAATATTAAATATAGGCATAGAAAGAGAGCGAGCGAGAGAGAGAGAGAGACGAGGGATGCGTGCGTGCGTGCGTGCGTGCGTGTTTGTTGTGCGTGTATCTGTTGTCGTCGGCTTTATTTATGACTTGTTATCGATAGTTCAGCCCTGGTCGTAATTAGCGATCGATTAGCGCGTCGCTTTGTTGTTGTTGCTTTTTAATATACTGCTTCGCAGTGCATAAATATAAACTAAAAGAAAGACAAAAAGAAACAGAAGAGAAATATTTTGAAATTTCAATAAACTCGAAGGAAGAAGAAGCAGAGGCAGCAGAGCTGAACACATGCTCACTGCATGCATGCAAAATATTTATTCGTTGTTTTCTTTTTGTCATCTGCAGCAAACTGTTCCAAGGCAAACGCAGAAACGAACGAACGAATGAGAGGGAGATAAGGGAAAGGCCAATGGAATATTTGCAAGCAAGCATATGTTGTTGTAGGCAGTTAGGCCGGCAAGCAGGCAGGTAGATAAACAGCCACGACGACGACAACAAAAGAGCTCGCTCGCTCGCTCGCTCTCTCTCTCTCTCTCTCTCGGTTGCTCTTCCACTCTCTTTCAAGGTCAGCGTTGCCAGACAGGCCAAACTTTAACAGGCAACGGCATGCAAGCATGAACACACACGCACACGTGCATGCACACACACACACATAAGCGCGCTTGCATGTGCTTAGCAGCGATCAGCTGTTGAGCTAGCAGCAGCTATCAGTGCAGACGGGCACGATTGAAAAACGCTAAATCTAGCTGCAACAATTTTTAGCCTTTTGTTTTTAACTGAATGAATTTTAAATTGAATAAAGTTGAATTTATTGGCGTACTTTACGTCTGTTGACGTATATAGCTATTTTTGTACTGATCTATTTAAATCTAGCCTTTTTTAAAAATCAAGCTCTTTGAATATATATACTAGTACTTTGTTTTAGCTATTAATTATATATCTAATTATTGGCTATATAAATCTAGCTTTTTATCAACCAAACTATAGTGATCTTTCAATGCATTATCTATCAGCTTCATATATAGCTTTCTACTGATCGCATCCAGCATTTAGCTTTTTTTAGCTTTTAAAATTGGCAGCACTGTTGCAGTGCAGCTGCACTGCGCGTGTGTGTGGGTGCGCGAGTGTAACTCTATCTAGCGTCATATAATCTTGTTTTTTGCTTATTGTTTAATAGCCAGTAAATTGATTCAGAATTAAAAATAAAACTTATACTCTCGACAGGTGATTTATGATTAATTTATAGAATGCAAATGCATACTGGATATGCGGCGACAACTAATTGCTAATGGCTAATTAAACCAATTGGATTCCAATTATAACGGCAACAAGAAATGCGCAGTAAGAAAGGAAAAAAAAACAAGTAATTGAAGACTTTCGTAACAGGCAGAGTCCGGCAGCCAATCAAAAGCTGACTGCTGTGGCATGATTGCATATGAGCATGAGTTAGTATGCGCGAGTGTGCGTGAGTGAGTGAGATAGTAAGTGTGTATGTGTTGTGCAGTTGCAATTACCTGCGGCCAAGTTTAAAGTTGTGAAGCAGCACAAGCGAGCGAGCGAGCGAGCGAGATAGAAGCACGCGCGCGAGTGCAAAATTATAAGAAAACAATAACAATAAAAACATAAAAAACAGAACAACAACAATGAAAAAAGATGGAAGGAGAAAAAAACAACTGTATAGAGCAGCAGACGGCAGAACGCTCAATGCGCCAATACTAAAAATTGTGCACTAAATGCAAAAAGTTTGAAGCGAAGCGAAATTGTTACGCAGCAGCAGCAGCAGCAGCACTAGCAGCTGCGCAGCCAGCAGCGCAGTTTGTAACTGTAAACTTTTTTGCGCTCGCCTGCTGCTTGCTTGCGCGCTCGCGTTCGCTTGGCGGCAACGGCAACGGCAGAGGTCAAGAAATCAAACGAAAAGCAACAACAACAACACACACACAGAAATAGTAGCTGTAAAGCAAAAACTACGCAAAACAAAAACAGAAAATCGAATGGCGCGATTTTTCGCTTTGATTCTGATTGGCAGCAAATGCATGTGTGTGTTTGTGAACTAGTTCACAATTGTCTATTTTGCGTAAGATGCCAAATGACTGGAGGAAGAGCAGTAATCGAAGGGATGGATGGGGCGGGGGTGATTCCATTAACTGATTCCAAGTGCAATTGAACACTAGATAGAAGAGACACTTTGCATATGCACACATATGTACATACATATACGTATATATATACATACTTAATGTATATAGTTCCTATAGAGATTAGGGCGAACTGCAAATGGAAGTGCGTCACTGGAAAAGCAAACTTGACCCGCGATTGCCGATCTGCGATAGGCGCCAGACGGAGCACGCGACGGAATGAAAGTGCGAACATAACAGAAAACAAAAACAAAAACAAGAAAACATTTGATTAGAGTTCGCAGCAGCAGCAGCAGCAGCAGCAGCGACAGCAGAGGCAGCAGCAGCGTCCGCTTGCCAAAACTTTCCAGAGCTACGCCAGCTGCGAGTCCTTAGCTCAAGCTTAAGCTTAAGCTGGCTATCTATCTCTTTCTGCATCTCTCTGTCTTTCCCTCTGCTTCAATCTCTTCATCGAAATCTCTGATTCTCTGGGCGTGTATATACGTTTCTCTTCATATATCGTACTCTCTTTCTCTCTCTCTCTTCTTTATATGTCAATTTTGATCTCCCTCTCTCTCTCTCTCTCTCTTTCACTCGCTTTGCCTCTCATATATCTCAATTTATCTCTCCCCTCATATATCCCAATTTATATTTCACCCTCTTTTTCTCTCTTCTCTCTCATATATCTAAATTTTTTAATCTCATTCTCCTTCTCTTCTCAAATCTCACTTTCTCTCTCTCTCTCTCTCTTAAGTCTCAAGTCTCACTTTCTCTCTCTCTCAAGTCTCACTTTCTCTCTCTCTCTCTCTCAAGTCTCACTTTCTCTCTCTCTCTCTCTCTCTCAAGTCTCACTTTCTCTCTCTCTCTCTCTCAAGTCTCACTTTCTCTCTCTCTCTCATGTCTCACTTTCTCTCTCTCTCAAGTCTCACTTTCTCTCTCTCTCTCAAGTCTCACTTTTTCTCTCTCTCTCTCAAGTCTCACTTTCTCTCTCCTCTCTCTCTCGCTCTACCTCACGCTCTTTCTTTCATATCTCTCAACTCTAACTGGAATATCCTACCCACATCCTTCTCTCTCTCTCTATCTCCATCTCTCTCTCTCTCTCTCTCTCTCTCTCTCTCTCTCTCTCTCTCTCTCTGCACTTGCATATGCCTCAACACATTCCACAGTTCCTTAGCATTTGCTCTAATTATCGCATTTCACTCCCACATCTCAGTCTCTACCACCCTCCCCTCCCTCTCTCTCTCTCTCTTTCTCCTTCTCTATCGCTTATCATTATCATCTATCAGCTGTTGCTGCTGCTGCTGATGTCGCATTCATTCGCTTTGCACGTGGACAGTCTCTGTCTGACGGCACTCACACACACCTTTTTCCCCCATAATCAGTGTTTATTTGTTTGTTCTTCCTCCTCCACGCTCCATGCCCCACCCTCCTCCTCCTTCTCCAACGCCTCTTCTTCTTCTACTTTTGAGCTGTTAACGACACGACGTTAATCAAAATGTATTTCGAATGATTTCCGACTTGGCAATTGATAAGAATATTTTGTATATAAACATCGATTACAATTACAATTACAATCCTCGCGAACTCTCATTAACCCTTAGCAACAATAATAATAATAATAATAATCATTATTATTATTATATTTATTATTATAATCAGCACTCGAGCAGCAGCTGACGCGCTTCTATTAAGATAATCGGAGCTTTGCTCATTACCTACCCTCCCCTACCCTCCCTCCCCCTCCCCACTCTTATCAAATGTTTAAAAATATATGCAGACATATGTATATGAACAGACGATAAGCAAAACAAACAAAAAAGAGAAGTGATCGACTAGCAGATACCCTAACTGGAGCAGATACAGTTACAGAGTCAATCAATCAAGTACTCAATACTTTCATATGTTCAAATGGCAGCAAGAGCTCTTAGTGATGTGCATGAACGACTAGCAGATACCCCAACTAGTCCGTAAATCAGCCAGTCACACTAACTATTATCAACACTATGAAACTGCGCCTATGATCGACTAGCATACACCCAATTTTACTAGTTCCTGATCAGCCTGACACTTGTGTATTAATATACACAATAGGCACAGACAAACAGGTATGATCGACTGGCAGATACCCCAACTAGTCCGTAAATCAGCCAATCATACCAACTATGGCCTATGATCGACTAGCACATACCCAAAATTTACTAGTTTGCGATCAGCCAGACATATATTGGTATATAATAAGCAACGATAAACGGGTATGATCGACTGGCAATTACCCCTTCTGCTTAAGTCAACTATTTATTCAGTCAATCAATCCCCTCTCTCTCTCTCTCTCTCTCTCTCATTCATAAAAACTTGCTTCCACTTAGGCAAAAGGCTTTGATCGACTTGCAGCTACCCTGCATTTTCGCTCTTGGGCTTTAATCAATCAATCATCGATGTTAAGCTGTTTACGTGCTTATTTATAGATACTAGAGGCAATCAGGAGAGGTTTATGTCAACAAAAAGGAAATTGCCACCGAGTTAAATATATTCAGTTATCTTGCATAAACATATATGCATATAATATGTATATAATACTATGTACGTAAGTAACAATATATATATATATATATATATATATATATATATATATATATATATATATATATATATGTGTGTGTGTGTGTGTGTGTGTGTGTGTGTGTGTGTGTGTGTGTGTGTGTGTGTGGTTAATTATAACACTAACACCATTCATTTCGCACTGATAACTCGCATCAGACATTCGTAAACCCAATGCAAAAAAAAACGAGATAAACAATATTTATTTATGCGATAAAAAAAAAAACAAACAAGTGAAGAGAACAAAAAATATATTTTGAATATATGTATATACCTAAAAATATATATTATATATATGGTATATACGCCCATTTATACGATTTTATTGCTGATTAAGCTACTTCCCTGCATATAGATCTATAAATTAGTTATCGAAATATTTCCGAATTGATTTGGTAGCGAGTATTAGGCAGTCGCTTATGCCCTAGAGATATATTCTTTATCTTTCTTTTAACAAAGAGCCTTTTACGCAGTCTCAACGACTTTCGCAATATTTGAACGGCAGAGATAATGGCGAAACCCGACGTCGCCGTCGTTAGCGTCGTCAGCGTAACTAGCTGATAAAGCATCATCAATAAAAGTTCAGAGAGAGAAAGTTTATTTGAATCAGACCTACTTGAAGTTAACCCCCATCAATCTAATCAGGAAAAAAACACAGTTATAAAAGGTGGAAGTACGTGAGCGAATGCCTGTTGCTCATATTTTTTAAGTGATTAATATAATTGAAAAAAGAAAAGACAAGAAAAAACTGCATTGAATCGTCTTGTTTGCCCCACTGTGCAAGGCAACGCGCTTCCTCCTTTGCTATTTTTCCACTGCGCGCCTTCAAAAATTATATTCGTTCACCTTGACATTGACAATTCCAATTGCATTGTCGCTTCCTCCTCTTCCGCTGCCGCCTCCTTCTCCTCCTCCTCCCTTATACAATTATTTACAGTATTTGTGCTTATAAAGTGCATTGTCTTATACAGCACTTTCGGTTTCGATTTGCATTTTTATTGGCCGCTCTGGGCTCAACAGCTTTAGCCAGCCGTAAACGTGCCAAGTGTTTTATAACAAACAACAATGTTGTCGCTCCGTCTGCCTCTTACTCTCGCTCTCTATATGGGTAAATATGCATGCCCTCCATCCCTCTTCCACACGCTCTGTCTTTCGCATTACTCATCGAAAGTACCGCGCTAAAGCTCGGCTTGCGCGTAGAAGAGTTCCCCTCGTCCTCCTCTTTCCACTACGCTGCTGCTATCTCGCTCTAGCCCGCTGCCCTTTGCCTGTGATCTTACAGAACAGCAGCGCCGCGTGTGAGTGTGTGTGTGTGTGGGAGGGAGTTATCAACTTTCACCCAATGGCAATGGCCACACACACACATGCATAGACGAAGGTAAATTCCATTTAAGCTTTTTGGCCATTGTTTGCACAAATTTGGCAAAGAAAACAATAAATTATAAAGTGCTCAAGGCCAAAAGAAGAAGAAAAAAACATTCGCAATGTTTGTTTCACACAATAATTCCGGTTGACCAGACGAAATTCGCAAAATAAGAAAGTCTATATATACATATATAATATAATGTATACACGTTTACGGCTCGTCTTTCTATACAAAAGCTCATCAAACTAACAAACAGTAAAGAAGAGCAAAACATATCGAGTCCGAAGGCGGAAATTCACAAAAATAGAAAAAACAAACAAACAAACAAAAAAATAATTCTAATATATTCGAGAAAGAAAATAACAAAAATAAATGCTCTGTCTGGTTTAGCCGTGTTTTTGTTTTGATGATTACGAGTGATCATCATATGATGAAGTTCAATATGATAATGATGATCATCATGACGAATAGCTGTAAAACAAGCACAGCTGTCGTCGCTGCACTCGTATGTGGTCTGCCCATATTATAAGAGCGCAGCCAATAGCCACAGTGTGACCAATCACATAAACACAGACACACCCACTGCATACACATGCATCCATATGTACGTGCATGTGTGCAGACGGAGTAAAACAAAACCGAAAAAAAGTTAATAAACTCAATATATATATACATATATATTAAAATAATAATAAGTCATTAAACTTTATAGAAAATGAAAAGAAAAAAATATAAATCACGCGATTGTAACCCAATGTGTGTCACACACAGAAGCCAGACGAAGAAGCAGGGCGAAAAGGAAGAGCAAGAAGTCGCAACGGCATTTCAGCATAATTTTTGGGCAACAACAACAACAATAATGAGAGTAGCAGTAAAAAGAATGAAGCTCAAGTGCAAGTAAATGTGTGTGAGTGGTGGGTCAGTGTATGCGTGTGTGTGTGAATGCGTATGAGAGTTTAGTGTGTTAAATACAGGGTGCTTTGAGTTATACATACATAGCAATGCAGCAGCGGACGCTGGCGTCGCCTGTCGGCCTGTGCCACCGAATCGCGTGGACATTGTCGCTGTTGTTGTTGTCGTCTCACAGCATTGAGCCATAACTGTTGTTCTTGTTTCTGTTTTAGCACTGCTGCTGCAGCGCGCGTGCTGCTCGCGCTTCCTTCGATACTTTTGCAAGCAAAGCTGATACACAAACACACACACTCACACACCAATATATATGTATATCGAGAGAGACACAAAAGTGAAGAAAGAAAAAATATATAACACAAACACAATTACACCACAGTTCACATATAGACACAGTTAGCTCGCATGTGTACGTGTGTGTTTTTCGTGTGCATATGTGTGCGTGTCTTTGAGTGTGAGTGTGTTTTAAGTCTGTTTGATCCGCGCTACGCACAAAAAAAAAGGTAAACGAAATTTGATCAGACAAAAATGCCGTCGCGCGCAAATGCGTTCCGCACACGTCGCTTGTCAAAATAAGAATGAGCAAAACAGCAAAAAGCAGCGAAAAATGGCACGCGAACGCGATCGCTGCGTCGCGACGGAGACGCTGGCGATGACGCGTCGTCGCTATCAAGCAACGGCGGCGCTAGTGAAGCGCACATAAAGCTAGAAAAAATGCTAATTTCATTGTTATGTTATTCTATATGCATATATATAAACATATGTATTTATATACATGTATACATATACATAAATATATTTATATCCATTTACATTATTCGACATAAAAACATTTATATAACATTTAGATTTTAGAGCTAAAAGCAGCCAGATTTGGCTAGACACCAAGTACAGCAATACACATGATAAATAGCCAATATGCGCAGCACTCTCTCTTCTCGTCTCTTGCAGTCAGTGCTGCGCCGCAGCTGACCGCAGAGACAATGCGCATATGAAGAAAAATCTTTTTCACTGTATACTATGCATACAATATATATATAAACTGCAGTATTCGACTTGCCGAATTATTGCATAAAACATATACTCACACACACACATATACATATATAGAAAACATTTAGAAATTGATATTATTTACGTACATATACTTTTAAAAAAAGCTAAACACAAGAAAAAAAGCTAATATGCGCAGCACTTTGAAGGCGATTGCGTTGTCGAAAAAGTTGTTAATGCGTGGATTATGAACGGTAGCTGGCTGGCAGCGATACCGTTATAACGGCGATAAGAATTCGCGCAACGCGTGTCCCATGACGAAAACAACGTCAATTGCACTTGCCACACACACACACACATATATATATATCGCAAATATTATTTGTATATATTTATATTTAGTACATTTCCTAATTCAATTAGCACATTTTTAGTACAAACACTGTTGGTGTTTCGCTTAACTAGTTTTCTAAAATGCCAATGCAATAATTTTATTTAAATCAAAACATATTTTTAATTTTCATACCACTGTGCGCGCTCAGAATATTATTTGCTTTTTCTTCTTCTCCTATTTTATTTGGTGCCAAATTACGCAAATCGATAATGAAAAATTATTATACAAAAAGAAACGGATAGCGGAAAGAGAGATAAAGAGAGAGAGGAGGGGAAGTTCGTGAATTGTGCGCAACAATCTAATGAGAAATGCAAAGAGTGTGTGCGACCGAAAGGCAGCTAGTGGTGCAGAACTAGGCTTTAGCGCCTTCTCGCTCTGCCTGTCACACTTGAGCATAACTCTTGCATGCAATGCAAGTTCGAGCAATGCAAGAGGAGCCGAACTACTACGCAACATGTGTTAGACAAAGAGCAACAATGGCCTTGACAACATTGTGCAGGTATAACAATAAAAAAAAAATAGCATCGAAAGCTGCAAACTGCGCTTTAGCTCCGCTCCAGCTTCTTCAGCTCCGATTTGTCCTCATTTTAGCTGCAAGCTCTGGTTGTTATAATCTGGGGATTTATGGCTCTCTGACGTCATTGACGGACTGGAATGCTAATTGGCATTCCAATTGGAATATTCACTAAAAACGAGATAAGCTCAAAACTTTGTGCAATTTCAATTAAAATACCCAGAACTAAAAAACATGTGTTTATATATCATATTCATTACATTGCAGTTAAATGGCATTTTAGAGCGAAATAATAAAAAAAAAAAGCAATTGGCAGGCCACTTCTCTGGCAACGCTTTTTTCTTGCTAAACAAAAAAAAACTGGTTTGCGCGCTAAAAACGTTCTTTTTATTTATCAACAAAAAACGCGCGAGGCAATTTAAATCGGCGAAAAAGCACCAAAAGTCGCGCGCGCTTCAAATGCAACACTGCCAAAGCTTTTACTGTGAAATCGTCCCAGTGTGTGTGTGCATGTAAGAGTGAGAAACAGAGAGCGATAATGTGCATGTGTGTGTATGAGTTTGTGTGTGGCAAAGAGCACGTAAGAGTTAAAAGATGAGCTCGAAAGAGAGCTGCAAAATGAAATGTCAAAAAAAAAAATGGAGAGCCGAAGAAAAAATTGCATAAAATACACACTTATATATATATATATATATATATGCATGTATACAGAATGTGATGAATTAATAAAGAATAATAATGAAAATTTTAACGAATAAATAACTTAACGATAAATAAAATGCAGCAGTAAAAAAGCAAAAAGGGCGGCGAATTTATGTATTTACATTTAATTTTTACTCTCATTAACGCATGCAATCAATGAAAATTTTTCAAACTTGTCAGTGTTTGTGTGTGCGTGCTTGTATGTTGGTGTATGTGCGTGTGTTTCAAATAGAAAACATAACAAAAATATCAACGAATTCTCGGGTGCATCTCTTACCTTTTCTTTCTTAAGCGGCGGACAAGCTTGTTGCTCTGCCTGCTGGCTGAGTGTTCAAACTTTCTCGCGTTCTCCTCGCTCGGCTCGTTCTCACTCACACATATGCTCTACTTGCACAAATACAGACACAGGCGCAGCAGCCACGCAGCGAGAGACACACAGAAAAAGTAAAAAAGAAGAAAAAAAAAACACACTGTTGTTGCGCACTTGTCAAAAAAAAATATATATATTAAAATTAAATGGTTGTTTTTTTAATTATTTGTGCTTGCTTCAGATTTAATAAATTTGTATTGAAATTTTATAGTTGCTTGCTGTAGATGCTATTATTTGCGCGCTCTGACAACTGCTGCTGCTGCTGCTGATTTTGCTGCCGCTTTGGCCAACACTTTTTTGGCGAATGTCTGCGATGAGAAGATATCGACTGAACGCAGCTCGACGACTGAAACGACGGCGACGACGAAAACGACGACAAACGAAGGCGACGAAGTCCGTGCAGACGAAGGGGAAGTGGCAGGCAGCAGGCGCAGCAGCAGAAGTAACGGCAACGGCAGCCGCAGCAGCAGCAGCAACAGCAACAATGGCAAACAACAATCAACACAAGCTTGTCCACTTCCATAGAATCATTAATAAGTAATAATAATAATTATGTTCACTTTATATTTGCATTCCACATGTATTTCATTGTATTTTTTCACATTCACTACTTAGTGGTTTATTATTTTCATAGAACACGTTTTTGTAGCCAAGTGCACTTATTTATGTGTCGATGAGTGTGCTGTATAAAGAAGGCAAAAACTTAACAGCACCAATACACAGGCACTGGAGACGACGACGAAACACATACATGTGTGTGCTTGTATACACTTTATACATACGTATGCACATAGCTGTACAATTTGATTCCCTTTGAAAAATGTCCTAACTTACAGTCGAACTTAAATCGTATTGGTTGCAACTATTTTCCCCTACGTTACCTATCCCTCCCGCCCGCTTACACGACTATTTGGGGAAATTCTACATGGACACACTTACCGCTATGCAAGTGCAGTCCGAATCCGCATGAGTGTCAACATGACAATTTGTGTGTGTGTGTGCGCGTGTGTGAGAGAGCTGCCACAGTGGATGGGCAGCTATTGTTGTTGTTGTCGTTTTCGGTGCTCACTCACTCATACACATACGCACACAGGAGCACTTCAGCGGCTAGAATTCTTATAATAAAAAAAAAAAACGCACACACGCACACAATATGAACTTCTGTGTGTGTGTGTGTGTGATATTACCGATTTTTTATTACAGACGGGAGAATGAAGACGACAAAAATTGAAGCAAGTTTTTTTGCCCACTAGCAACAAATTTCGTACTTTCCACGAACGACGAATTCATTAGAAGAACTGTATATTGTCTAGACTTGTATATTCTTAGTATAATTCTTTTAGTAAGAAATCTACAATTCTCTGTTATATTCAACTGTGTTTGTATATTTAAAGTTCAACCGAACGATGCGCTATGTGCAGCACGCACGCACACAGGCACAGCCACAGACCGACCGACCGACACACACACACACACTCACGCACTTACACCGACAAAGTCACACACACACGACAGCGAAGTAAAAAGTATTTTTTTTCTTATTTGACGCAATTGGCGGATACTTTCAATTCTTTGGCTATTGTAATCGAGCCATTCATGGAGTTCTCGCTGCAGCGGCCACAATGGCTAATTCAAAGAGGTTTTGCAATTCGACGATCAAATTACAATTACGACAATAAAATAGTAATAGAGCAAAAAAAAAATCCCGCAGCGTATCAGAGACGTCGATGTAGGGCTGACTAAAACTATCGATTAATCAAGTATCGGTCAGCGATACATGCACTTGTTCAGCTACAAACGCACACACATGCCCGCACACAATCGATATGCTAATCTAGAGAAACGTGTTGCGATATTTCGATAAAAGATAGAAACATCGCAAGCTCGGCCACACTCAACAGGGCACGTCACAGTATAATTTGTTTTTGTTTTATTTTTTTAAGCTGCGCACAACAAAATGGTAATAATTGGTGTGATGCATGAAATTAAATAATATATGTAATGGCTAAATGTCTTGCAGAGTGCATTGTTCAATTTTCAAAGCTTGCTGTCGGTCATATTACTGCTAATATGCACCTGTGCCTATCTGCGTTCGCTCTTCCCCAGCATCATTGATCGCAATAAAACGGGGTAAATACATGCAATTCGTACAATTCTGTTTATCTCAACTAACTGATGCATATTACAGCTTGCTGGGCACGTTTTGGAAGCTGGCGCGAATCGGGGAACGCAAGTCGCCTTGGGTCGGGGCCGCTTGCCTGCTAATGGCTTTCACCGTTCTCTTTTGGAGTTAAGGCTCAATAAATACATCATTTGGATTGGCATTCAGAAGGCTTTAAGTGCAACATGTTTATCAGTACATTCTCCTATTCTCCTAGTATAATGTTAACACAAAATTTCGTGAGCTGGAATCTTCTGTTTAGTAGTTGCGCCAGTGTGACCTTGCTATGCTAAGCAACTAAATGTTCTGCTGCCGTATGCCGGCTGCAAGGGACTGCTCAAATGGCTTTTATCTCCAGCAAAAGAGATACATTCCATGTTGCACTGTAACAATATAAGGCTAGAATTGCGAAATTTACATAATGAAAATTAAATGTTGATAAAAATTGGCGTAGTTTTCATTAGTTTGTTTTCATTAGCATTAGCGCTGCTAAGTGTGACCTTATTGTGCTAAGTAAAGTTTACCAAGTGCAATATGCCGGCTGAAAGAGATAATTATTCAGAATTTGGAAATAACTTCTAAACTGAGCAGTCGGCAGCTGTTAAGTTTTACAAGCTACATTTAAATCTTAGAAATTAAAATGCAAACTAGGAATTTAAGTTGTTTTACTAGGAATCAGCTGTTTATTTGGTATTTGTGCAGTGTGACCTTGCTGTGCGTAGCACAATAATACCTGCAAGCCGGCAGAAAAGGATTCCAATTGCAAATCTCGGCAATTGCGATTGAAATGTCCACTGAGCAGGATGCACTGCGTCAGTTTGTAGCCAAGAGCAGAGCGCAGCTGGAGCAGCTACTGCAACGCCTCAATTGGACGGAGCAAGGCGTGCAACAGGTAAGTAAAGGATTAACCTCATCAGCTGGAGACTAATTTCTTTGCTCCTGCAGCTGCATCGGCCGCCGTCCCAGCCAGATGAAGTCGTTACCGTGGAGCAGTTGCCTCCGAGTTGCTGCACTGCAGCAGACCACAGTGTGCAACTGAATGCTGCGCTGCTGGAGCAACTGCTGCCGGGCAAGCAGCCCGCTCCAATGGAGTCTGTCGAGGATTTGCAGTGCGGCTACAGCGCCGAGCAGAAGCTGATCCTCTATGAGCACGTGCTCAGCTGCACGCCGCGACAGCGTCTCAGCTTCGAGCAGCAGGCGAACTTCGCGGAGCTCGTGGCCGAGACGAAGCGAGCCCATCAGCGGGCGCGCAGGCATCGCAAGAGCAAGATGACGCTGCTGGAGGAGATGCAGCAGCTGGTGCAGCTGCAAATGCAGGCGCTGCAGCAGCAGCAGCTCCAGCAAGAGCAGCGCTTAGCGGGCGCAGAGCGACAGGAGTGGCAGCCGGAGCGATGGGAGGGCAGACAGAGGAGGAGCAGGAGCAGGAGCAGTCGAAGAACTCACAGAAGAAGCAGAAGCAGGAGTAGAAGTAAACAGAGGAGCAGCAGAACGTCGAGTGGCCACAGAAGCATTCGCCGGAGCAGTGGCAATCGTAGTCAAAGGAGCAGCCGGAGTCCACACCGGCGGCACAGGAAAAGCCGGAGTCGCAGTCCACGCCGCAAACGTAGCAAAAGTCACAAGCGGAAGCGAAGTCGCAGGCGCAGTCCAAGCTGTAGGCGGAGGAGTTCAAGTTGAAGCAGCTGACAGAGGAGGATTGGGCCCAGGGGAGCGGGTGGAATCTAGGAGAGATTGGGTGTTAGTCAAAGAAGGCGTACGATGGCTCTCTATGCGGGTCGAAGGCAAGGGAATTGTGCCTGGAGCAGTCGTAAGTCAAGTGGAGGATGCAGCGAAGGAGCTGGAGGAGGCCAGGAGTCAGGAGAACCAGGCGCAGCTGGAGACGAAGCAGACAAAGTCCAGAGGAGGAATCCTCAATCCAGCTGCTGAGGCGGAGGAATCGTATAAGTCTAAGGATTGCCGGATATCCAAGTGGAAGGCAGGAGGAAGTGGCAAGCAGGAAAGAGTCCACAGAAGTTCGAAGCGGGACGTAGCCGGATCCGGAAGAATCCGGATAGCAAACAGAAGTCCGTATGGAAGCAGCAGCGGCTGCAAACACCATCCAGAGCAGAGCTGGGGAAGGAGCAGCAGCAGCTCCTCCCACTCTGCAGTCACAGCTCAGCTAAGCCACTGCTGCTCCTGCTCCTACTCTCCGTCTATGCCTGCTCCGGCGTAACAAATGGAATTTTGAGGCTTCGATTCGTTTGGGATTTGATTTGTTAATATTTGTTTTAATAGCAATTAAATTATTGATGGAGCAAGTGCATCGCATTGGTGGTAGGGGCGTCGCTTCACTTGGTGGAGACGCGCGTGCGCTTGTTCCATGAGAAGTTGATGCCGTAGTTCTTGACGCGCTCCTTCTTGGGCTTCAGGTCGCCGTCGACGAACCAGCGCCAGCCGTTGCGCTCGCAGTATGTGATGGCCTCCTCCTTGGAGCCGAAGCGCACGTTCATATTCGACAATGGATCGCCACTGGCATGAGTGCGAGATAGAGACAGAGATATATAGATTAGAGAGAGAGAGCCTTACTGGAGGAAGGGAGAGGTGGAGACTTCGCTTACGTGGATGCCCAGCCCATGAGGGGATTCTCCCAGCGCTCGCGATTGTCGAACTCGATCTGCCAAGTGCCTATGTTATCCGTGCCGCTCTGCATAGCGTTCTTGGACGGGATGTGGATCCGCACGCGACGATCCTTGAGGTGCTCCTCGGGCACGCCGGAGATGGGGCCGAGATTCACCTCGACGGGCACTGTGATTTTGCCACTCAGCTTGTTGCGCTGCTCCAGCTCCTCGGGCCGTGCCAGCGCAGTGTTCAGATCGAGCGGGCCCGCATCCTGCGACGAGGCCCAGCGGCGGGCCGTGCTGCAAAAAAAAAAACGGCGGAGACAAAAATTAATAGGAACAGCAGCAGCTGCTGCATGGAGGCCTCGCACTTACAACTGCATTGTGGGCGCTGTGCGTGCCAACGCCTGACGGATTAGCGACATTTTCATTAGCTTTCCTCCACACACACACAATATCGAGCTATCTCAACGGGGCAAATCACAATAGAAATTACGTAAAATTTTGGAACAAGCGTTTTCTTTTAGTTTTTGTTGTTCGTGACAGCTGTTCAGTGGGCAGGGTGACAACTGGCTGAGTGCTATGTAACGCAAAGGTATATCGATAGTTGTCAACTACAGAAAAAAAAAACAAAAACAAATGTGGGGTCAATCACTTGATTAAAATTAATAATTAATAATTGATACAGTCAACATGTATGCTTCAGCAATTGAAAATTAATTTTAATGTAAATGCACTGTTAACAAATATTTTCCTTTGCGAACTATCGCATAGAGTGCAGCTCATCACTAGTTATGATCAACAGACAGCTGTTGTGCGTGTCCTTTTTTAGTCCGTCTCCTTTGGTATTTTTAAACGTATATGCAGTATTTTAATTTAGTATTAAACTTGACACAAACCAATCAAAGTAGTTTTTTTTTTCGGTATGTCAAAAACGAATATGGACACCTGATCGCATCATACATCAGCTGTAACAAAATTGAAATTATACGAAGATTTCGTTTTCGTCAGCCATTCAAACAAACACATAGTTAGGCTAGGATCAACATACAGACAGCCAGCTGTTTTGGGTGTCTTTTTTAGGTCGTTGCGTTGTTAGGTCTTCTTGTATACTCGCACAGTATTTTTGTTGGTATTTAGTGAGCGAATAATGGGCATTTAGGCGCATACCGACTGCAGTCACGCTGCATACAAACAAGTCGAAATTTTCTGTGCAGCACCAGACAAAAGGAGACGATTTGTTGTCATTGTTGTTGCAAAGTATAAGACGTGGCAAGGACGCGACTCGAAACGTTACACAAATTGACAAACGACAACAGAGCCAACTACAGCCGCAGCCATGGGTGTTCCCAAGTTCTTTCGTTATATCAGCGAGCGTTATCCCTGCCTCAGTGAATTGGCGCGTGAGCATAGCGTAAGTATATATGTATATATATGTGTGTGTGTGTGTGTGCGTGTGTGTGTGTGTGTGTGTGTGTGTTGCGAGGATAACAAAGGGAGAGAGTCGACTGCAAGCCCGTTCTCTGTCGTTTAGATACCCGAATTTGACAATCTTTACCTGGACATGAACGGCATCGTCCACAACTGCTCGCATCCGGACGACAGCAACATCCACTTCCACCTGGAGGAGGCGCAGATCTTCCAGGACATCTACAACTACATCGATAAGCTGTTCTACCTGATCAAGCCGCAGAAGTTGTTCTTTCTGGCGGTAGATGGCGTTGCGCCGCGCGCCAAGATGAACCAGCAGCGGAGCCGGCGCTTCCGCTCGGCCCGCGAGGCGGAGCAGCTGGAGGCGAAGGCGCTGCAGCGCGGCGAGAAGCGCGAACACGAGCGATTCGATAGCAACTGCATTACGCCGGGCACCGAGTTCATGGTGCGGCTGCAGGCCGGCTTGCGGTGCTTCCTGCGCACCAAGATCTCACAGGATCCACTCTGGCAGAAGTGCCGCATCATACTCAGTGGGCAGGAGACGCCCGGCGAGGGGGAGCACAAGATCATGGACTACATACGCTACATGAAGGCGCAGCCCAACTTCGATCCTAACACACGGCACTGCCTGTACGGCCTGGACGCGGATCTGATCATCCTGGGCCTCTGCACCCACGAGCTGCACTTTGTGGTGCTGCGCGAGGAGGTCAAGTTCGGGCGCAACGTGAAGCGCACCTCCGTCGAGGAGACACGCTTCTTCCTGCTCCACCTGGGCCTGCTGCGCGAGTACCTGGAGCTGGAGTTCCACGAGCTCTCCACGCCGGAGCAGAAGCTGGACGTCGCCCAGCTGATCGACGACTGGGTCCTGATGGGTTTCATGGTGGGCAACGACTTCATACCCCATCTGCCCTGCTTGCACATCTCGTCCAACGCCCTGCCGCTGCTCTACAAGACCTACATACGGATCTACAGGGATCTGGGCGGGAACATCAATGAGCACGGCAAACTGAACCTCGATCGCTTGCAGCAGTTCCTGCACGCCCTCAGCGAGGTCGAGCTGCAGCTGTTCGAGGAGCACAGCGACGACCTCAAGTACATGAACGCCAAGACGGAGGCCTTCGACGTCGACGTCGAGGACATCAAGAATGGCGCCGACGAGGCCTACAACGAGGATCTGGCTGCGCTCATCGACTCCAGCATGAGGGTGAGTCAAATACACCTTTATAATAGATCAGATTATCATATACATCAGATATATACCTTGTATACAACAATTTCCCTTCTTCAATTCCTTTAAAACTGCAATTTCCCTTGCAAATTGCCTAATTGCACATGAATTTCCCTCAATTTGCAACTAATTTCCTGCAAAAGTCCCTAATCGTTCGCGCCAGAAAGAGAGAGCAACAGCTGACAAATATTACGGTACATAATTTGCAAACAAAAAACATCAGCAATAATTTCCCTATGCAATTTCCCTTGAGCAGCTGCAACTGCAAGTGTGTCAACTGAAATTCCCTGCATACAGCCTCAAAAATTTCCCTGTGCAACAGCGCATTTCCCCTTTTTCGATTTCGACAGAGCGCATTGACCAGCTGCACGCGTGCGAGCGAGACCGAAAGCTTTTTTGCATTTCAACGCAATGCGAAAGCGAAGCATGAGCTTTCAGCCATGTATGTGTGTGTGTGCGCAATAGATTTCCAGTTGAGCTTTTGCTCGCCCGGGCAGCGTGTGCGAGCGAGCGCGCTATATATTTGCCTCCCTTGCGCTGCATTGGCTGCGCGCGAATGCAAATTTCCAGTTGGAATTGCTTCCAGCAACTGTTGATTCGAATTGGAGGTGGGGGGAAGACAGTGCAGGCCAATTAAAACAGAGATTTAAACACTTTTCGATTTCCCCTCTTGCAGCTGTACGAGGACGACGAGGAGGACGCCGTCGACCCGGACGACGAGCAGGCCGTGCTGCGCAACGAGTTCCAGAACTACAAGCGCAACTACTACCGGAACAAGTTCAAGCACGAGCCCCAGGAGGACCTCATCGGAGAGCTGAGCTACCATTACGTCAGCGCCGTCCAGTGGGTGCTCGACTACTACTACCGGGGCGTCCAGAGCTGGGACTGGTACTACCCCTACCACTATGCCCCCTTCATCAGCGACCTCAACAACATTCGGGACACCAAAGTCAACTTCAAGCTGGGCAAGCCCTTTCTGCCCTTCCAACAGGTAAACGCCCTAGCGACTGCTCGACGGCTGGATGCTCTGCTTACGCCAAGCTCTACTAATAAAAAATCTATATTGAACACTATGGATATGGATCTGATATACACTATTAGCCGAAAAATACAGGGTATACTTTCAGCAGATTTGCTAGGCAACTTGACAGATTAGAATGGGTTAGTCTAAGTAGGCAGCGAATATGCCCTGCTTAATATTTTTATAGGGTATATAATTCCTCTAGGAGCATTGCCTAAGTATGCGAGGTATATATTCTCTTGAATATTTTCTAGGGTATATAATTCCTCTAGGAGCATTGTCTAAGTACACAGCTTATATACCCTATTTAATATTTTATAGTGTATACAATTTCTCCAACTCATACGAGCTAGCCTTCTTCAATGCTTCTACTATTGTCTGTTATATAGAAGCTAATATGCCCCTTGCTTCATATCAATTACAGGGTATACTGTACTCTTAACTGACTTACGTATAACTTATATCCAATATGCAGTATAAAACCCTTTGCTGTCTCAATTCCCATCAAGTCATATGAGTTTTAGCATTTACAGGGTATACAATAGTCTTCGCTGAGCTTCGTTAACTCATACCTTATATACATATGTAGATCATATACAGTATATGAACCTTTCACGTCTCAGTTGCTGTCTAGTCAATACTCCCCCTTTCTTAGCATTTACAGGGTATGCAACAGTCTTAGCTGAGCTCTTATAACTTATACCCTGTATATGTAGATTATATGGATTATATAACCCTTTCATGCCTCAATCACAGTCAAGTCAATACCCCCCGTTTTAGCATTTACAGGGTATACAATAGCCTTAGCTACCTCAACTAATATCGAACATAAGTTAGGTTATGACTTACGCAAATCAGTGTCCATAGTCCGCTCTCCGCACACACAGTGGCCAGCTTGTACAGGGTATGCGCTGTACTCATCATCTCGATCATTTACAGTTACTCGCTGTGCTGCCCGCGGCGAGCGTCAGCCTGCTGCCCATGGCCTACCACGACCTGATGCTGAAGCCGACCAGCCCGCTGGCGGAGTTCTATCCGACGCAGTTCGAGAGCGACCTCAATGGGAAGAAGCACGACTGGGAGGCGGTGGTCCTGATACCGTTCATCGAGGAGAAGCGCCTGCTGAGCGCCATGGCCGACTGCGAGCCGCTGCTGAGCTGCGAGGAGCGGGAGCGGAACCGGCACGGCCCGATGTACCAGTACGACTACAGCGCCAAGTCGCAGGGTCCGCTCAAGGCTTTGGCGCCGCTCAAGTCCCTGCCGCACGTCTTCTGCACGGAGCTGGCGCGCTGGTCCCACGAGATCGCCCTCAACCTGCCGAGCACGGTGTGCGTGGAGCTGGCCAATGCGGCGCGGCACGTCTTCTTTCCGGGCTTCCCGACGATGAAACATCTGGAGTTTGACGTAAGATGGAATCGGGATGACTCGTACTCACTCTCACTCTCTCCCTCCCTCTCTCTATCTCTCTGTCTATCCTGAAGTTTGAGCTGCGGCACGACCGTGTGAAGGTCTTTGAGCAGCCGAGCCGGAACCAGAGCATGGTCCTGCTGCCGCGCAAGCGCGAGGCGCAGGATACGGTCACCTCTGTGGCCGGCCAGCACCTGGGCCAGGTGGTCTACATTGGCTGGCCGCACCTGATCAAGGCCAAGGTCGAGAGCGTCGCCTCGCGCAACCAAATCGTCGACCGCGACGGCGTCCGGCCCAACGACGCGCGCCGCTTCGACGCCGACTGCAAGTCGCTCGAGGAACAGTTGAGTTATTTTTGCATCTCGAATCTCGAATGCGCCTTGAATTCTCAAATCTCTCTCTCTATCTCTCTCTCTCTCTTCAGCTTCACGGGTCGCATGGCCATCATGTTCGCCAACTACGACGTGCTCGTCTACATACGGACCTGGGCCGGCAGCTCGGTGGAGTTCGGGCAGCGCGGCAATGTGTTCATGAAGGACTCGTGGAGCAGCGCGCTGACCGCGTACCCGGCGCAGGGCGTCGTCGCCGACATCAAAGTGCGCGACAACATGCGCACGCAGTTCAACAAGATTGAGCAGCTCTTTCCGGCGGGCAGCACGGTCTTCTTCATTGGCAATCCCTATGCGGGCAGCGAGGGCACTGTCCTCGATCCGATGCTCGTCTACAACTGCGGCCGTGTCCAAGGTATGTAACGCGTTTATCACTTCAATTTCAATATTCCTTATTATACTTTCCTTTTTTTATTCTTAATTTGCCGCAAAGTCAGCAGCGAGCAAACGTGCGCAATGCGCTCGCGAGACCATTTTGCTTTCGTCCTCCATTTTGAGCGCTTGCCCACTGCGCGCACAGCGCATGCAGTAGAACGAGACAGACAGAGTGTTGTGTGCTTTTCTATTGGTGCAGGCTGCTCAGTAGGGCCAAGGTCAAAGAGCGGCGCACAGGTTGTCGCTGGTGCAGTGTGACGTCACAAGTAGGCAGTGCAGAGATGTGCTGAGTTAGTTGAATACTTTTGAATGATTATTATATAAATATATTATATATGTATTTAAAGCTAGTCAACTGCACAGTTAGATCAACATAACAAAAATTAATATATATATATATATATATATATATATATATATATATATATATATATATATATATATATATATATATATTATGCGACATTTGCACATTTGCAGCAACGCAACGTTATATAAATTAAACATATGTATATACATAAAAAATAAAACCCAACAATGTCTTCGTACACTTGTAAAGTTAAATTTCACTGTCGAAAAAAGTAGTTTCTGGTTGATTTTAACTATTTTTTTTTATGTAGACTAATAAATTAAACATTTTTCTCGAAATATTAACAAAAAGAAAACAATTTTATTATTTCATGTCACACTTACAGTCTAAAAACAACAAAAGTATATAAAAATGGCACCAATAAAGTCTTCGTTCACTTAATAGATTCACAGGTGTTTTAACGATATTAAACATTTTTTTAGCTATTTCAATACTTTGTTGGGTAACCTTTATTTTTAATAACTGCCTTAAGACGGTCTGGCATTGATTTTACCAGTTTCTCAGCATAACTGGGTTCTATTTTGTCCCATTCTTCTAATAACACCTGCTTTAATTGATTTTTTGACGAAATATTATGTTTTCTTATATTTTGCTCCAATTTATTCCACATATGTTCAATGGGGTTCAAATCAGGGCTTTGAGGTGGTGTATTTAACATGTGTGGAACATTGTAAGCCAAGTACATCTTCGTATTATGAGCAGTATGCTTGGGGTCGTTGTCCTGTTGAAAGTAGAAACTTTGTGTAATTCCTAACTTTTCGGCACTTGGCTTCAAATTTCTTTTGAGGATATCGATGTAGGCACGATGGTCCATTATGCCCTCTATTATTTCCAGGTTTCCGACTCCACTGGCAGCCATACAGCCCCATACCATAACTCCGCCACCTCCGTGCTTCACAGTTTTAACTGTATTTTTCGGGTTAAATGCTTCACCCGACTTTCTCCACACCCGGAGTCTACCATCACATCCAAAAATGTTGTATTTGGACTCGTCGGAGAATATAACGTTCCTCCAGAACTCGGGGGTAGCGTTCAGATGCTCTCTGGCGAAGTCCAACCTCTTCTTCCTATTTGTTGCATTAACAAACGGTTTTCTGCGAGCTGACCGAGACTTATACCCGGCATCATTGATGGCTATGCGAACTGTTTCCGGATGGACGTTAATCTTCAGAGATTGAAGCAACTCTGCACTAATTTTTGGAGCACTTATAAAGGGATCGTTGGCAATTATTCGCTTTATTTGCAAGTGATCACCATGGGACAGAATGGGGGGTCTGCCTGTTTTTGGCAAGTTCTCCACTCTGCCTTCATTTTTGAAGCGCCCGATCACCGTTTGTATAGTGGAACGGCTTCTTGAAAGTATTTTAGCAATTTCACTGTATGATTTTTGTTGTTTAACGTGCAAATTCAAGATTAACTTGCGCTCTTCGATAGACAAATATTTTCCAGGCATTGTGTAATTATTTAAGCCGAATCTCTTGAACAACAAAACCGAAAATGAACATACGTCGCAAAAATGTGTATTAGATTTATCTTCTGAAAAATTGTATGCATAAAACCGTTATTATCGAAGAGCTGTCTGGGCTTAGTGGCGCCGATCGTGAAACATCGCTCAAAATGTACGAAGACTTTTTTGGTGCCATTTTAGTGATCTATTGTTAGTTTTAGCTTACCAGTTGCGATTGAAACAATAAAATTGTTTTCTTTTTGTTGATATTAGGAGAAAAATATTTCATTTATTAGTCTACATAAAAAAAAATAGTTAAAATCAACCAGAAACTACTTTTTTTCGACAGTGAAATTTAACTTTAAAAAAATATTATTATTTTTTTTTTTGTTTTTTTTTTTTTTTTTTTTTTTTTTTTTTTTTTTTTATGGTTGGGTTTTTATTAATCCAAAAAAAAAAAAAATTTTTCCTTCCTCCCGGGGGGGCTCCGGAATTTGCAGTTAGTTTTCTTCTGTTTTACTATGCCGCACATTCGCATTTGCCGAGCCAGCCAGGCCATTCATGTGTGTATGTGTCTGTATGCATATGCCGGTTTTGCTTTCCTGTAAGACATTGTTGTTTTTTTTTTTTTTTTGGGGGTTTTCTTCTTCGCCGGCATTTGCCTGTGTATTTGTAGTAGATGCCGTTGCTTTTCGTCTACACTTAGAGGCGTGTCTGTGTGTGTGTGTGCAAGATGAAGCTGCGCGTGTGACTATGCCTGTCTCTGTTCGTTGCACTCGATTTGCTAAGAGCGAGCTTGACAACTGCCGATTGAATATTGGTTGAAGAGGAAGCAGAACGATATTCGATTGCGATTCCTGGAATTTGACAGTCGCCTTTCTACGCTCGTCTCGTTCTTTCGCCATTTGTCCTGAGCACTGAGCAGACGTGCGCGGAAAATCGAACGTTTTTCTTTCTCGACTTGAGCAAGCTTTAGCTTTGTCTGTGAGCCATTTCTTCGAATTCGATAAGTTTAGCAGCGAAAATGACTGCGAATTTCATTAATTTTAGTAGGTGTTGCCCTCCGCCGCCGGCGCAGGCTTTAGCCCAATTTGAATTTAATCACTTTCGTCACATTTTCACAGTTAACATTCGTGTGGGGCCCGAGCCGCAGCTAGCGGCCGCCCGGCGCATGCAGGAGGAGCGCGACCGCGACTTCATGAACTCGTACCGGGTCTGCCGCGAGCTGAACTTGAGCAGCAAGTGCCTGGGCCGCATCACGGGCACCGTCTGGGTGGTGCTGGGGCCGCGCCGCGAGCGGATGGAGAACGTGTCGAAGCACAACATCGGGCTGCAGCTGAAGTACCCACGGCTGAACGAGGAGCGCGCCGGCTACTGTCGCCGGTTCAACAACCAGTGGTTCTACTCGAGCCTCGCCGTCGACCTGATGCACACCTACATGGAGAAGTTTCCGGCCGTAATTGACTACTTTGCGAGCAGCAGCGATCGCGGCGAGTTCATCTACGAGGAGGACATCTTCCCCAATGCCATGGGCCAGCACCTCGTCGAGGACGTGTCCAACTGGGTGCGCCAGCAGCCGCACATGAAGGTCGACCGCATCACCTGCGGCTCTCGCACCGTCTGCAAGGAGACCGTGGAGCTCTTGATCGCCGCCATCGAGGAGCTCCGTCTGCTGCCCGTCAAGAACGTCAAGCTCCAGGTGAAGCCCCACCTTCTGGTCAAGCCGAACGTGACCTTGCCCGACGTCTACCGCAAGCCGGACGCCGTCCGTCTCTTCGACCGCGTCGTCGTCGTGCGCACCATCTACATGGTGCCCGTGGGCATTACGGGCATTGTCATTGGCATCCATCCGGTCACGGACCCCAATCCCGTGCGCCTCGAGTGCCTCAACGCCGTGGAGACGTTCTGCGAGCTGCTCTTCGACCGGCCCGTGTCCAACTGCGGCGACATCCACGGCATAGCCGACGAGCGCGTCTACAAGGTGCCGGAGAGCGCCCTGGTCATCATCAACTCGGCGGGTGAGCATTGCCGGAGTCTGTTGCAGCCTTCTCCTTCTTGATCCTCCAACTTCTCCTCCTCCTCCTCCTTCTGTAGATAACGAAAAGCCGCTGCCCAAGCAGCCGGCGGCTCCCGTCGCTCCGAGCCAACAGCACGCGCAGCTGAAGGTCCGCACGGACGCGCTGCGGCGCGAATGGCGCGAGCAGCAGCAGCAGCAGTCGCGCTTCGCCACTGTGGCGAGCACCAAGTACAACTCGATCACCATGAAGACGCGCATCCCAGACGAGTTCTGCATACCCAGCGATGCGCCCGCCTCCATCTGCAGTGCCGCCTCGACAGCGCCAGCTGTGACTACTTCGGATGATGTCGCCTCGACTTCTGCAGCAGCAGCCGCAGCAGCAGCAGCAGCAGTACCTGTAAAGCAGGAGCTAGCTGCGTCCAGCAGCAAGGATCGGCAGCCAGTGCCGCTGCAGAACTGGCGCTCCATGAGCAAACAGTCGCCGGTGCACGCCCATCAGCTCGAGCAGGAGCAGGCGGTGGCCCAGGCGCGCAATCAAGGCGGCGGCGGTGGCGGCGGCACAGCTACGCCGCATGATCAAACCCAGGCGCTGAAGCTGCTGCTGGGCCTGAAGCCAGCGCCGCAGCAGAAGCAGCAGCAGCAGCAGCAACAACAGTTGCTGCAGCAGCAGCAGAAGCAACAGCAGCAACAGTTGCTGCAGCAGCAGCAGCAGCAGCAGCTCGCTTTCCAGCTGCAAACGCAGGCGAACAATCTGCCGTCCACTGCACAGGCGCAGCCGCAGTCGCAGTCGCTGCCTAGTCAAATGCCTGTAAGAAGAAGAGCTAATGCTAGCAGTTGTAGCTGTAGATATATATATATATCTACAACTGCAACTATATCTAGACCCAACAACTCCTCTATATAATGAACAACTTTCGCTCTCTTCCAGAAGCTGCCGCAGCCGCCGTTGTTCTGGCAGCGCGAGGCTCAGGCTCAGGCCAAGCTGCAGACGGAGCAGTGGGACGCGCGCCAGCCGCTGCCACAGCAGGAGTTGTCGGCGGCCGTAGCGTGCGCCATGCGGCCACAGCTGCAACAACAGCAGCAGCAACAACAGCAGCAGCAACAACTTCTTCAACAATTGGCCAATGCCAACATTAGGCCAATACAACAACAACAACAACAACAACAACAGCAACCACTGTCGATGCCAACACATTTCATGCAGCCGAATGGCGGCGTCTATCATCAGCAGCACAAGGGCTATGGCCGCTACAAAACCAACAACAACAACAACATTGGTGGAAACAACAACAGCAACAGCAACAGCAATGCTACATTCTTTGCCAACAACAACCACAACAACCACAATGGCCACTACAGCCAGAGCCATGGCAACAACGGCAACAGCCAGCGCCAGTGCGAGGGCAATTTCTACGGCAATGGAGGAGGCCAGCGTCGCACGTACACTTCCATCCAGGACTTTGTGCCCATCCAGGCGTATCGTCCCAAGAAGACGCAGCGTCCGGCTCAGGCTCAGGCTCCAGCTCCAGCTCCAGCTAAAGGCGAGCAGGCAACGGTATGAATTCGATGATTGAGTGATGGACGGACTCTGAGAGTGACTGACAATCATTTGATTGACTGCGAGTCGAAATTTCATGTGCTATAACTTAGGCTGGACTGATTGACTGATTAATTGACTGACGGATTGATTGATAAATCACTTCAGCAATCATTTGATTGACAGACAATAGGAATTACTTGTGATATACAGATGGCTGATTGATTGATTGACTGACCGACTGATTGATCAATCTCTAATAGAAAATTAATGTGCTATACCAAAGGCTACACTGATTGACTGATTGATTGACTGACTGAGCTCAAACTCTTCAGCAATCATTTGATTGACTATTGGCTTAATTGGCTGATTGATTGCTTGAATAACCCCCCCCACTCATTTTCTTCCCGCCAGCAGGAGAAATTGGAGACGGCCAGCAGGGGCGCCGCTGTCGGTGCTCAACAAGGACCTCAGCAGGCGAGCTCCAGCTCGGGCGGTGCTGCAGCAGCAGGAGCCGCTGCTCAGCCAACTGGCGATGAGGCCAGCTCAGAGCTAATGAGAACACTCAAGATAACGGTACGTAGAATGGACTTGCTGATTGTCCGCTAGACTCTCTCACCATCTCTCTCTCTCTCTCTCTCTCTCTGTCTCTGTCGTCTGTCTGCAGCCTTCAAATGCTGAAGCCAGCACAAGTGGAAACGCTGCCAACGCAGAGGAAACAGTGCCCGTAAAGGTATATATATACATTATATATACATTATATATAATCATATTCACATTCACATCACTTCTCCTGCTTCGTCCACAGCCAAAGGTGATTCGCAAGCCGCGCGTGCCACGCATCGGCGCCAAATTCGACTTGGAGTACATCATGCCCTAAGAAGGACACCAACAACAACAACAACAACAACAACAACAGCTTGAAAGGAATAAGACTTGATGAAGAATCCTCTACATAGAATTTTGTTAGACTTGTTTTTTTTTTTCCTTTTCGTTTTAAGTTTTGCTTAACATCCATCCCCACGCCATTTTCATCCGTCACAAATTCCAAATTTTCCATCCCGCTTTTCCCCCACTTTTATTTTCCATTGATTTCGATGTTTCTGGAGCGGCGAAGAGAGCTCCATTCGACTGCTATGAATAGACATTAGTATTATCTATAGAGTGCTATAGTAAATAACTATATATATATATATATTCCTATATATGTATATATATATATATACTTACTATATATATACATATATATGCCTATGTATAAGCACGATTTCCTAAGCACGAGCTAAACAAAGAAAAACTAGAAAATGCAAATTTGAAATTGAAGTTGAAATTAAAATAAAAAACGAATAATTTTTTATTGAAGACGAAATGGAAGAGAAGTGGAAGAGAATATGCTATAATAATATAAGAGAATGAAACCCCTCCAAACAAAAAACAAAGCGAAAAAGAGACAAAAGAGAGAGAGAGAGAGAGTTGAACAACGTGATCTTTCTTCAAGAAAAACAAAGTTTTTATTCAAATTCCCTAATAGTTAAGCTTCTGTGTGCGTGTGTGTGAGAGAGTAATAAAGGAGGTTTATTTTGTTATTCGGAAATTGATTTAAATACAATTTGTTCACTTTTTTACAAAATAAACTATAGACATTTAAGAGAGAAATAGACAGCAGCATATGTGTACCTATAGAACTCATTAAATCTCAAATACCACATGCCCCGACTGCCTTTTTATTGAATGGGAAATAACTTGATGAGAAATTGCTATTTTATGAGCAGCTGTATCAATGGGCGCGCCTGCACTGTAAGCGGCTGCAGCGAATGCTGCGTTGGTTTACGTCTTGACTAAGGCATGCACCAATCACAGCATCACAGACAGAGCAAGCTGCAGGCTTGTGTCTTGGCTAAGCTGCCATAAACAGCCGTATGCGGCTCGGCTAAGCAAGGACTGAAGCAATTCATTTAAGCCTTAAATATATTTCGTATTTCAATTCAGCGTGATATATATTTCTATAAAATACTATTGCTTTTTCATTTCAGCACAATTATCAAAACGTATATTCAGCATTGTTAATAGCTGCTGCGCAGCCTTGCTGTTTACACTGCTGGCCTATGCTATTAGGCACACTTAGAGTCAGCCATCATTATTTCTTCTTGCAGCTGCGACGATGACGCAGTATGTCGACCTGGGAGAGCTTCAGGTGACGGCCACAGTTCTCGCAGTGGTAGTCGCTGCCGCCGCGTGAGCTGCTCGTGGACACCACAGTGGCGTCCCGTTCACTTGGCACACGTTGCCGCTGTTTGCCCTTGCACTCGGCGCCATGCAGCAGCTGGTCCAGCACGTCGAACTGCTCCAGCTCGTAGTCGCAGCGCGGGCAGTGCCAGGGCTGGGCCTGAAGCGCCGCCTCCATGGCCAGTGTCCAGGGCACCTCCGCCAGGCAGCCGTAGACCACATGCTCCGAGACGTTGAGCCCGCCCTTCTCCACGTTCTCGCTGAGCGGAAAGTCCGCGGCGAAGGGATTCGAGGCGAGGGCAGCCAGGCGATACGTGGGCGGCAACCGTGTATAGAGCGTCTTCTGGTCAGCAGGCAGCAGCCGCTTGATGCTGTACGCCACATCCAGGCTCATGAAGTCCAGCAGATCGGACCAGAGCGAATCGCTGCCCACGACCTGAGCAGGAGCTGGAGTGGAGTTGGGATCACTGCAGTTGAGCTCTGCAAGAGAAATGCTTTAGTTGCGTTGAACAGTGGAACAGTGCAGCAGGTCGTAACCCACCGTTGAGCTTGTCAAAGAGGCGACTGCTCCAGCGGCGCCGCAGCTCGATGGCCTTGCAGAGGAGCTGCTGGCCGCTGCCCGGCTGCGGGAAGTCCAGGCCCAGCCAGCCGTCACAGACGATGCGCGAGAGGCCCATGTTCGTGTCGATGGCGTAGCCAAAGAGCAGCAGCGTCTGAGCTGCAGGCAGCCGGATGCAGTTCATCAAATAGGGCTTGGCCGTCTCCAGCAGAGATCTGGTTGGAGGGGGAGAAAGGATGAGTACCAGGTGGTATATATCGTCGACTTATCGGTCTCACTGATAGCAGAGCAGCTGATGGCGCTCGCTGAGCGGCTGCTTGGGCGTGTAGTAGAAGGGCTTGGGGTGGAGATCGCTCTCCGCCAGCTTGAGCAGCTCGTAGTTCTTGGCGAAGTAGGCGTTGGGGTGGAGCGAGAGGAAGGGCTTCAGCTGGGTGTGGAAGAACTGCTGGCTGCCGCCCTTGCAGTAGTTGAACTCATCCGCAATGGCCAGCTGCGGATAGAAGCCGCTCACCAGCAGCAGCTTCAGCAGCACCACGTCGCGGTGGCTCTCCAGCTGGGCGGAGCGCGCGAGCAGCGTCAGCTGGCGACGGTCGTAGCGCAGCCGGAAGTCCACGTCGCGCATATCCTCGCCCGCCTCCTCCTCCTCGTTCCCCTGCTGGTCCGCGTCGGGATGCTGGCGCTTGAGCAGCTTGCGCTGCCTGGGCTGCTCGTAGCGCTGGCGGCGCTTCAGCGCCTTAAGCTGGCGCAGCTCGCCGTGGCGACGCGCGCGCTCCTTGCTGTCCAGTTGCTGATTGTTGGGCGTGGCCATGCGGCAGCTCTCGAGTATGCGCTGGAACTGCTGGCGCAGCTTGCACAGCTCGTAGAAGCGCTGCTCCTCGATGCCCAGCTTCTGGCACCACCTCCGGGTGCTCTCCCGGGACAGCTTCAGCTGCAGCCACTGCTGGAAGGCGCGCAGCAGCGTGAACAGGTCGCCCTGGTCCGTCTCGTACGCCTGGCGCTCTCGCTCGCAGCGCTGATCCGTGAAGGCGCGCGTCGTCAGCGGATTCTGCACGCTCAGCATGGCCGCCAGGGTGAGCAGCTGCTCGAGCTCTGGGAAGACGCAGCCCATGAGCAGCATCTTGCCAATCGACAGCTCCACGGGCAGGTGGGCCAGCGAGCTGCCCAGCGGCGTCATCTTCTCGTCCACACTCAAGGCGCACTGCACAGGGAGGAATTGAGAGGATTAGAGTTAGACCAAGTGTAGTGTGTAGTCGAGGAGCTTCCAGCTTACGTGCTGCTTGAGTGAGTGAATCGTTTGCTCGATGCGCTCTGCGTCGGGCGCCTCGATGAAGGGGAACGCGCGCACGTCCGGCAAGCCCATGGAGACCATCTGCAGCAGCATCGTGTCCAGCGGCACGCGGTAGATCTCCGGTATGGGATACGCCTCGAAGCCATCGAACTGCTGCTGTGTGTAGAGCCGGAAGCAGACCTGAAAGAGACGGAGACGGTCAGCACTTGCAGTGGTCTAGGTTTAAATAGTTACGGACGCCTGGGCCTGTGCGGCCAGCACGGCCTTTGCGCTGCTCCGCTGAGGACTTGGATACCCAGAACTCCTTGAGGCGCTGGCCCCTGCAGCTGACGTCGTAGCTCATCTCCTTGACCTTGCCCGAGTCGATGACGAAGCGCACGCCGTCGACGGTCAGCGACGTCTCGGCGATGTTCGTGGAGACGATGCACTTGCGCATGCCGTCGGGCGCATAGTCGAAGACCTTGTCCTGCTCCGCCAGCGCTAGGCCGCTGTGCAGGGGCAGCAGCAGCCACTGGGTCTGCTCCTTGGCGTACTCCTGGACGGCCTCGCAGACGGCGTCGATCTCATTGACGCCGCTGACAAAGATCAAGACGTCGCCACGCTCGCTGGCTGCAAAGGGAGGATTCATTAGCATTACTTTAGCCACAAGGGATGAGCTGCTCCTACTTGGATACTGCTGATCGATGAGGCTGAGCACTTGGATGAATGGCGCCGGATCGAGTCGCGCGCTCTTCCCACGCTTACTGCCAGCTGTGGCCTGGCCCGCCTTCAGCTCCAGCGCCGCAGGCGGCATGTACTTCAGCTTGATGGGGAACAGGCGTCCGGGCACCTGGAGCAGGCGTGCGCCCTCCTCCTTGAAGTAGCCATGGAACAGCTCCACGTTGATCGTCGCTGACATCAGGATCAACTTCAACTTGGGCTTGGCGCGCAGCAGACACTTGGTGACGCCCAGCAGGAAGTCCCCGAAGAGATTGCGCTCGTGTATCTCGTCCAGGATGAGCACGTCGTACTGCTCCAAGTTGTCGGCCATTGCCAGCTGCCGCAGGAGCAGTCCCTCGGTGATGAACAGAATGTGCGTATGCTGGGTCCTGTTCCGCTCGAACCGTATCTGGAAGCCCACCTTGCTGCCGTAGTCGTCCAGCAGCTCGTGGGCCACTCTCTTTGAGAGCGAAACGCAGGCCAGGCGACGTGGCTGGGTGCAAGCTAGAGAGGATTATAGAGCGATTATATAAAAGATTTGCACTGTCAGAGAGACTGGGTGAGAGCTACAAATCTGGAGAGGATTACGTAAGGATAGCAGCTTGGTTGCTTACTGGATTACAGTAGTTTCTAGCAGAGCTTAGTACTTGCCTATGCTGCGATAGCCGAATTCGTAGAGATATTGCGGCACCTGAGTGGACTTGCCACAGCCCGTGTCGCCGGCCACGATGAGCACGCGGCTCGCCTCGAGCGAGGTGCGCAAATCCTGCTTGAAGCGTGCAATGGGCAGCGCTTTTTGGGCCTCTCTCAGTTTCTTGATGCGATTGAACTTCTCCTTCTGCTTGAAGTCTAAATAGACGAGCAGCAGCTGCTGGAACTGGGATTGCAGCTCGTCCGTGCCGCAGTCTCTGACCAGCTCCTCGTCCAGCGTCAGGGACAGATGCTTGCTCTTGTGATAGGGCTGCGGCTGCTGGTGTTCGGCGTCGTTGAGCAGAAAGGGCAGCACTGGCTGCCCCATGTTGCGCAGCATAGACTCATATTTGTTGACGAACTGCCAGAAGTCCGACTCGTTCTCCACGAGGCTGACCGAGCGTCTGGTGCTCTTGGTGTACAGGTGCACACTTAAAGCCGCTTTGTGATCCAAAAAACTAAAATCCACCAAATTGAGGGGCTGCCGTGTGGAATTATTTCGTTTTTGTCTTGATTTGCTCGATTTACAGCTCATTGTCGGAAGTAAACAAATAGTGGTGGCAAATTGTTATCGATGAGCGGCTATCGTCCCTATCGAAACTCGAGGCTAGCAGTTGTGGAGGCTATTCAATTACACTTGTTTTTGGTTTTTAATTATTTTTATTTTTGTTTGTTTGTCTAGCTTCAAACAGTGCTAAAGGAAGATATATCTAAATGTTACCACATGGCACGCTGCACTCCAGACAGCTTGTTGTAGTCGGCCAGGTGCCGCCACACGATGCGGCTGAGTCGATATTTGTGGACAACGCCGCGCGGCCGTGACGTAAGTGCGCAACGTTCTCGTACGCGAACCAGCGACGAATCCCTTGGGAATGCGGCAATCTCAACATCAGCCACCTCGCGCAGCTCAATGGGCAATATGTCGTTTTTCCGCAGCGAGTTTACCCGCAGACGGTCCTTGGCATGTTCAGCGACGCATTTGCGGCGTTTGACATCGCGTATCATCCGCCAGTCGGCATATTTCGTGCGTACTTGCTGCAACTGGATACGGAGTCAGAGAAAAATGTTAATTTATATTATTTACAGGTATATTTTCCACGACTTACGCCACAGCCAGCGATTTGCACACTTTGGCTAACGTAGCTACCGAGCCTGGCCAAGGAGTTCATATTATCTGCTGCACAATTGTTTTAAACGGCTCATAAGCTGCGAATATCGATATCCGTAGTTCGTGTATGTTAACTATCGATTAAGTATGACATCGCGTTGACAGCTGTTTCGTACATATTGTTTGAATGTCAATTTTTTTAGTGAGCAAATTAAAAATGAATTTCCATATAGTCTCGTTTTAGATGTAGCAAAATAATGTGTGTGGCAGTGTTAATAGTCTAGATATATATACTGACAATAACATACAAACGCATCACATTCATTTTAAGTAATAAATCAATCGTTTTATATAACACAACTGGGCAGCCCGCTCTTGCTGCTTCTTCTTGCCATCAGAGGGTGTTGCACAGCTGTGATTCTTGCGCCTATAGGAAAACGCCACAAACGAGTTAAACGAATTAGGTGCACAGTTGAGCGTTAGTCTAATTTCTATGTGAGTATATTTCTTTAAATATTGAATAATGTCAGCATTTGAGTGCGTCGATCATACGGCGTTTGCCCAAAGGTGAATCAGGTGCAAAATATAATAAATCGAATCGCCTATAGGAATTGCCATTCACCGCGATGGGCAGACACATGCTGTGCATGTGTATTGCGCTGATGTTTGCTGTCTCACCGTCAAGACGAAGTTTTGCTCGTGGTCGCGGTGTATTTTACACATAGAAATTTTATAAATATATATTTTTAAACGCCGTGCGTGTGTGTTACTTTTTTTTTTGTGCGTGTGCCTGGGCCAACAAAAAAGAAATTAATCATACACACGCTGTAACAACGTTTCCACAATAATAGAATACCTCTGCCCTCCATCAAATAGCGAAACGGAAGCGTTTTTAATCCGGTGCAAAAGTAGCAGCTGAAGAAGAAGCAGCAGAGCAAAACGTCGAAGATGCCTTCCAGCGATCCACTGCCGCCCAAGGAGGCAGCACTCTTCCGTAAACTACTGGTAAGCCCAATATACATACATACATTTATGCATATGTGTTGGTTAGAACATACACACACATATATACATATACAAATACATATATACACATACATATGTACTATGCTGCTAAATCGCCGGCTACAATTCCAATTGCGGCTGTCATACACGCACACACACACACATACACACTCATACATAGGCGCGCACGCACACACACAGTTTATCATGTGCTTTTTCGTTGCGCCTATTTTTGGTATTACAATGAAAACACAAATGCAATAAGAGCAGAACTGATAACGACTAGTTCCAATTGGATCTGCCAGATTGTAGTAACTGAATTGGGATAGTGCTGCCAATGCCAGAAATTCCCATTACCATTGTATGCATTGTTTTGGCACGTAGCTCGCAGCATAACCTCAAAAAATGGGGCGGGCTTTTGAAAAAAAAAAAAACGAAAAAAAAAAACAAAAAATTATGACAAGTTCTAGATGTAAATGCAATTGAATATTAGCCTAGGTCTTTAACTATATATTAATTTCGATGCTTTTTTTTGATTGTTTGCCATGCAGAAATGCTACGAAATGAAGCAGTACAAAAATGGCCTCAAGCTGGCCAAGCAAATCCTGTCAAATCCGAAGTTCACGGAACATGGCGAAACGCTGGCCATGAAGGGCCTGACACTGAACGGCCTCGGGCGGCGGGATGAGGCCTACAAGTATGTTCGGTTAGGCTTGCGAAACGACCTGCGCTCCCACGTCTGCTGGCACGTCTACGGCCTGCTGCAGCGGAGCGACAAAAAGTACGACGAGGCAATCAAATGCTACCGCAACGCTCTCAAATGGGAGAAGGACAACCTGCAGATATTGAAGGATCTGTCGCTGCTGCAGATACAGATGCGCGATTTGGAGGGCTACAAGGAGACGCGCCATCATCTATTCACCCTGCGGCCGTCCCAGCACGCCTCCTGGACGGGCTTCGCGATGAGCTACCATCTGCTGGGCGAGCATATGATGGCTAACAATATACTCGACACGTTTAGTCAGTCGCAGACATCAATTGTAAGTGTGTGTCGAGCCTAATTGAGGATCTACTAATCTCTCTCTCTCTCTCTCTCTCTCTCTCTCTCTCTCTCTCTATCTCGCTCCCTCTCTTTCGATTGTTCTTCGTTTAGGAGGCCCACGATTACCGGCAGTCGGAGCTGTTGCTCTACCAGAATCAGATACTCATCGAATCGTCGCACTTGCAGCAGGCGCTCGATCATTTGCTAAAGTTCGAGCCGCAAATCGTGGACAAGTTGGCCGTGCGCGAAACGCTTGGCGACTTGTATATTAAGCTCAAGCAGGAGGATAAAGCGGTGCCCATATTCGAGTCGCTGATCCAGAGGAATCCGGAGAATGTCCTCTACTATGAACAATATATGACGGCTCGATGCGTTAGCTCCCCAAGCGATATTGTTGCCGTTTATCGCGAGTTCCAACAACAATATCCGCGTGCGCTCTGCCCACGTCGCCTGCCTTTAGACATTGCCAGCGGCGATGAGTTTCGGCTTGTGGCCGACGAGTATCTGCGACGTGGCCTGCGCAAGGGCATCCCTCCGCTGTTCGTCAATGTGCGCTCGCTGCACCAGCAGGCGGAGAAGGCGAACATCATCGAGTCGCTGACGCTGCAATATTTTGAGAATTTAACTCGCTCGGGCCACTTTTCACGGGAAGATGCCGATGCTGGTGTGCCGGTGGAGCCAGCATCTGCCTTGGTCTGGACAGCACTGTTTCTCGCCCAGCACTATGACTATATGCGGGATACGAACCGCGCTTTGGAATACATCAATGTCGCCATTGACCATACGCCAACGCTAATCGAGTTGCTAATCACGAAGGGAAGGATCTTTAAGCACGCTGGCGACGCCGTCGAGGCCTACGTCTGGCTCGAAGAGGCCCAGAGCATGGACACGGCCGATCGGTACACTATATATATATATATACTATTGTTATAGACATTAATAATGCTCCCATTTGCAGCTACATCAACTCCAAGTGCGCCAAGTATATGCTGCGCGCCAACATGATCATCGAGGCGGAGGAAATCTGTGCGAAATTCACGCGGGAAGGCGTCTCGGCCATGGACAACTTGAATGAGATGCAATGCATGTGGTTCCAGACGGAATGCGCCTTGGCCTTCCAGCGGATGGGTCGGTGGGGCGAGGCCCTCAAGAAATGTCACGAAGTCGATCGTCACTTTGCCGAGATCATCGAGGATCAGTTCGACTTTCATACCTATTGCATGCGCAAGATGACGTTGCGCGCCTATGTGGGTCTCTTGCGATTGGAGGACGTCCTCAGGCGTCATCCGTTCTACTTTAAGGCGGCCAAGTGTGCGATCGAGGTCTACATGCGGCTCTACGACAAGCCACTCAAATCGGAGACGACCATTGAGGAAATCGATATCGGTGCGGCACGATTATCCATTATAAAGTACATATAGTAATTATTGATATTGATAAATTGTATTTGCAGAGAACCTGCCGCCATCGGAGCTGAAGAAGCTGCGCAGTAAACAGCGCAAGGCCAAGAAGAAAGCCGAGTTGGAGAGCGCACAGGCTGCCCAGGCGCAGGTGAAACGCGAACAGCATCAGAAGTCGAAACAGCAGGCCAATCAGGAGACCGATCCGGATGCACCGCAACTAGATGAGCTCATCCCCGAGAAACTGGAGCGCACCGACGAGCCGCTGGACAAGGCGATTGAGTTCTTGAAGCCGCTGCAGCAGTTTGCCAAAGAGCGAATCGAAACGCATTTATTGGCCTTCGAGGTGTATTGGCGGAAGAACAAGCTGCTCCTCATGCTGCAGTCGATACAGCGTGCGCGTGCTCTCAACCCGGAGCATCCCGTTGTGCACAGCTGCATCATCCGGTTTATGAAGGCGCTGGCCAGTGCCAAGAAACTGGAGCCATTCAACGAGCATGTGCAGCGGGTGCTGGATAAGGCGACCAAAGAACTGATAGGCACCAAGACGCCCCAGCAGTTGAATGACGAGTTCATTGCCAAGCACCATGCTACTTCCATATTGCATTTATATGAGGGCGCACGCGGTCTCTACGAGCTGGACGCCAGCAAAAAGCAGTCAGCCATCAATCTGATCACCAGCTTCAATCTGAGCAAGATGCGATTAGAGGTATCTCTCTCGTGTATCTCCATATCATATATGCAGTATATATATATATCTGTGTGTGTGTGTTTTGCTTTGTGCTTTTGCAGGAGGCCGTTCAGGTTTACACGGCGTTGCGGGATGGCGACATCTTTGGGGACTGCGAGAATGAGGCGGATGAGTACAAGCTGTTGTGCCAGCAACGTTTCCAATATGCGCGCATCTTCCGCAACATTGAGGAGCTGGAGGCGCAGCTGCAGGAGAAGGAGGCAGCCAAGCTGCGTGCCGAGGAGGAGCAGCAGCAGCTCAATCATCTCGACTCGAATGAGATGTCGGTGACGTCGGCGCCCGAGTCCATTGCAGCTGCATCTTAGAAGCAACCTTGTGGTAGCAGCAGCAGCAGCAGCAACAGCAACGTCAACAACAATTGCAACAGACCTTATAGCAACAGCATCATGAAGTACTGCAATAAGCCCAATTTTATCGACAACAGCAACAACAACAACACCAACAACAACAACAATAACAATAATAAAAGAGAACTATATTAACAAAACAAACAAAGAATCGGCAGCAAAACAGACAGCGAGAGCGAGCTAAATAACAAAATTGTTCAGTTAACTAGAGTTGAGGAGGAGGGGGTCGCTGCTGAGATTAAGATAGAGATTGAGATTGTTTTTTTCTTTTCTTGATATGCTCATAAGCTCACACCCACACACACTCGATTACGTAGAAGTGTGTACTTTACATACATATTACTTGATGTATGCTGATTATGATGATGAAGAGGATAATGCTGATGCTGATGATTATGATGGTAGAGATGGAGAGAGGCAGCAGCTAGCTGGAGGGCACCGTAAAAAGCTTAAATAAATGAACAATAACTAAAAGTGCAACAACAACAAGCGAATGAGTAAAGCAAAACAACAAATTGACTAAAAGAAAATGAAAACAAAAAACTGTTATAGAACTTTTTACATTTTATAAATCATAAATTTTGACCGTTTTACGTTTATTTTTACTTTGAGTGTAAAGAAAAACACAATGAAAGAGAAAGAGATGGCGAGAGCGAGCGAGAGAGAGAGAGAGAGAGAGAGAGAGGTGTCCGAGCATGTATATGCCTTAAACTAATTGCTATATATTTAGTATAGATATAGTTAAGAACTAAATGTAGCCTAATTTTAATACCCTTTCGACTTGGTTCACACCTGCCTTAATACAAATCGAGTTTCATTTGAGTTTATATTAGAGTCTTAGATATACGCGATGTTATCTTTGCCGTTCACTATATACCATGTGCCAAAGCCGATGTACTATATATAGCGATGAGAGCAGGCGGGTGAGTTGTAGAGAAAGATTCGAGTTGATTTAGCAATAAGCTGAGACTTTCAATGTTGAATATAGTTAGAGTGTTCCATATGTTTTCACTGTCAATCTGTATATTTATTTATAAATATATATATATATAAATGTATATCTGGATCGATAGCCTAACTATTGCAATCTACACTATACTATACTATACTATACTATACTATACTATACTATACTATACTATACTATACTATACTATACTACATATAGCTATTTAGTCTCTCATATACGACTGTTTAGGCACTTAATATTTCTGTTCAGAGCAATGCATTGATGATGATGGGCATCTATCCCACACTAGCTCTGAGTCGAGTTATCTAACCCACACACACATACATAAGAAGCACACGTGCCCAGACCCAGTCTCTTCACGTGTTTCCGTGTGAGTTAGCTTACATTTAAGTTTAATTGGTATAAGACTATTTGCTTTCCTTTTTGAGTTAAGGATTCCTTCTAGCTGGCATCAGTCATGCTCGAGGACTACTGCCACAGCGAAGGTAAGTTTGGCGAAGCTCAGAATCTATGCCTATGGGTCTAGAGCAGACCTCAGCTGCCTTGCGCCTTTGCCGTGCGCTGAATGGGTGATGCTATCCTGATTTGACTCAGCCAACCACTAGACTCAGTCAATCAATCAATCATATTGCGTTAGTAGACAATGCCTTCAATCAGTCTGCCAAAGCCTTGCTTCTAACAGTCGAATTACTTACGGAAGTCAATCGACCAGACAACAGACAAATAGTCTGACAATGTCACCTAGTCAATCAGGTAGGTATATATATGGTCAATCAGCTTATTAGTCAGTCAGTCAATCAGTCAGTCACTCAGTCTGTCAAGCCTGTAAGTCAGTATCAATCAGACAATTAATCTGTCTTTCAATCAATCAATCAATTAGCGTCAATCAGCTGCTCAGTCAGGCGTTCAGTAAGCTGCCAGTGAGTAAATCAATGCATCAATCAGTCAGTCACTGAGTTAAGCAATCAGTCAATCTGTCAGCTAAGCCGTCAATCAATCAATCAATCAGTGAACCGATCCGCCGGAATGCCAGCCAATCTGTCTGCCAATCAGGGTCTCAGCCTGGAAGTCAGCTCATCTGTTGTGCTTCAGCATTGCAGGCAATTAATCTATATCAAACAGTCAATCAGTCAATCACGCCGCGCCTCTAGGCCATAATTATAATTGTAATTAAAAGGGAAAAGCTACTTTCCGTATTTGCATGCCTTTCCTTTGAGTGAAAATGTTAAATATGAAAATAAATTGGAAATATGAAAGCCCAGCGCCTTGCATTACGCTTCCCAGGCAGACACGGAGACAGCTGGGCTGGGGGTGTTGGGGCGGTTGAGCAGGTGCAGCAATGCACAAAAGCATTTAAAAACATATGAAACACTAAATGATTCGCACACGTGCCAAAAAACACACACACACACAGAACACATAAAATGCAAAATAAATGCGAGACTGTCCGAAGGGAGCGCCATGTGCACAGTGGAACGCAATCCATCTGCAAGTGCTGAATTTTGGGTGTTCGAAATGCCAGTTAAAAGTGCGGAGTGAACGAATGAATATGCATGCTCTTTCCTTTCAGCTCTATGGTTGCTAGTTGACCTATATATCCTTGGTACAGCATACCATGGATATAGTCCTGGCGCACCTACAGGCCATCGAATGGCCACAAATATGTATGATTTCTTTTTCAGCCTACGATTTGATTAGTGGGCGGGGATAGCGCGCAAAGTCTGCAATTTGCGTTTTATTCTGTTGTCGAGACTTTTGCAAGTCCAAAAAGGTATATCTTGCCAAGATCGGCCATCGTTGCCGCTAGTTAGACAGATTCTGTTTTATATTCGAATTGCAGCACAAAAAATATCGTTGCATAATTTTAGGGGGCGGCTGCACAAGCTGCTGGTAGGGCAAAAATTAAGCAGAAATTTTTCTGAAGTACCAGGCGAACAGGAATGGGCAGTAGGGCGGAAAATGTTAAGTTAACAGAATCATGTTAAGTTAACAGTACGTTAACATAATTATGTTAACCCACTGTTAACTTAACATAATTCTGTTAACCCACTGTTAACTAACAGAATTATGTTAAGGCACTGTTAAGTTAACAGTGACCTGTTAACGCACTGTTAACTAAAATTATCAACCTGCTACCCATTTCTGTTCGCCTGGTACTTCAGCAGAATTTTTGTTTATATTTTAGCAGCAACAGCTGCCGCCGCAGCACCCCCAAGTTATGCCACGAAATTTTTTATAGTGCATTTCTCTGACCGTTGACTTTTGAAATTTTTCTTTTTTTTTAGAAAAGTATCCATTTTGACGAGAAAAAATCAGATGATTATTTATTTATGATTGTTTTGCAAGCATTTCTTATTTTATTCAATAAAGTTTTACATATTATAGATGTATGCATATATATTCTATTATATACGTATGTATGCATGTATATATGTACTAGCTGTAAAGGTTGCCTAAAATGTATTCTTGCTGATATTTTCATATAGAGGCTATTACGTTGTTACGTTCTTACGCTCTTATGCTCTTACGTTCTTACGTTGCGACGTCCCTCTGCTCATACGCTTATACTCACCTATGCTCTCACGCCATTACAATCTTACGTAATTGAGCTCTTACGTAATTGAGCTCTTACGTTACTGAGCTCTTACGTAACTGAGCTTGCTGATATTCTAATATAGAGGCTATTACGTTGTTACGTTCTTACGTCCTTACGTTCTTCATAGCGACGTCCCTATGCTCATACGCTTATACTCACCTCATACTCACCTATGCTCTCACGCCATTACAATCTTACGTAATTGAGCTCTTACGTAATTGAGATCTTACGTAATTGAGCTCTTACGTTACTGAGCTCTTACGTAACTGAGCTTGCTGATATTCTAATATAGAGGCTATTACGTTGTTACGTTGTTACGCTCTATTCTTACGTAGCGACGTCCCTATGCTCATACGCTTATACTCACCTATGCTCTCACGCCATTACAATCTTACGTAATTGAGCTCTTACGTAATTGAGCTCTTACGTTACTGAGCTCTTACGTAACTGAGCTTGCTGATATTCTAATATAGAGGCTATTACGTTGTTACGTTCTTACGTCCTTACGTTCTTCATAGCGACGTCCCTATGCTCATACGCTTATACTCACCTCATACTCACCTATGCTCTCACGCCATTACAATCTTACGTAATTGAGCTCTTACGTAATTGAGATCTTACGTAATTGAGCTCTTACGTAACTGGGCTCTTACGTAACTGAGCTTGCTGATATTCTCATATAGAGTCTATTACGTTGTTACGTTCCTACGTTCTTACGTTGCGACGTCCCTATGCTCATACGCTTATACTCACCTATGCTCTCACGCCATTACAATCTTACGTAATTGAGCTCTTACGTAATTGATATCTTACGTAATTGAGCTCTTACGTAACTGGGCTCTTACGTAACTGAGCTTGCTGATATTCTCATATAGAGTCTATTACGTTGTTACGTTCCTACGCTCTTACGTTCTTACGTTGCGACGTCCCTATGCTCATACGCTTATACTCACCTATTCTCTCACGTCATTACACTCTTACGTCATTGAGCTCTTACGTAATTGAGATCTTACGTAACTGAGCTCTATTAGCTATTAGCCTGTGCTCCAGCTCTATATAGTAGATCTTAAAAAACAGCAGTTCATATATTTATAGCTATATTTTAGCTATATTTTAGCCGATTTGAATACAAAACAAGAAAATTTCACATATTTTGATCATTTTTCAATAGCTTGCGAGCCACTGTGCCCGCTGCCGTCGCATATCCTGGCGGCTGTCGCTGGCTTGTAAATTATATAGTCGGCTGCCTGCGCGACAAGCGCCAAGTGCCACTCATTTTGCGCTCGCTCCAACTCCAGCTCCAGCGACAGATTCTGTTCCAGCTCCAGTTCCGTCGCCATCGCCGTCGTCGTCTCCGGCCTGAGCTTAATCAGCTTTAAGCCGATGATAAGTGCAGGCCCTCCTCAGTGGGTAGTTGAGCAAGAATCTGCGAGATACAAAGTTTCTAAAGTATCTGTAGAATGCAGAGTATCTATAAGATACACCGATATAAGTTTCTGTGAGATATATTTATCTATCTATACTTTTAGGTATACTTACTTTAGTATAGACACGAAAGTATCTTTGAGATAGAAAGTAGCTATGGGATAGACAATGATCAGTTAGAGGCAAAGGCATATATCTAAAAGCTGTTCGAGCAGCCTATGGGATGGTAAAGTCTCTATAGACAAGTCTCTAAGTGCCAAGAGTAACTATCAGATACAAAATAAAGAGTATATATATATAAATATATCGTGTATATCAACGTTCTATGCATATCGGCTGCTAAGTGCAGGGTATTCGCTGCGTCTATCATTGCCTCGCTTTCATTGCATTCTGAATTCTTTTATTTTTCGGAATGCTTGCGGTTGTTTCCCCTTCTCCTCCTCCTCCTCCTCCTCCTTCTTCTTCTTCTTTTTTTTTTGCTGTCGAGCTTTTAATCATTTTTAAACAACAACTCAAGTGCCCGCGTCTGCACACACGAGTGTTAATGCGTGTGTGCGTGTCTCTGCCTCTGTGTGTGTGTCAAAAGCCAAAGAGCAGCTGCACATGTGTGTGTGTGTGTGTGTGTGTGTGCAAGTGCCACTCAACACACAAAACACACTCGCACACACACGAGCAGAGCTGAAGTTGTAAAAAAACACAGAAAAAAGCGAGCGAAATAAAAAAAAGTGTTGCATACCCAAAAGAGGCCGCTGCCGCTGCCTCTGCCGACGTCGACTCGCGCTCCCTCTCTCTCTCTCTATCGCTCACACTCTCTCATAAAATGTGTTGCATAGACCAAAAGGGCCGTCGCTGCCTGCGTCGCTGCTGACGCCGGCACACAAAAGCACTTGAGAATTTATTTTTAACGCATAAAGTGCAACGAGTGCCGTCCGTCTGACCAGAGCCAGAGCCAAACTTGAAGCCGCTTCTCCAGCTGAGCAACCAAATCCCGCCCCCCTCCCCTCAGCCACGCCTACTCAGCTGTCCTTTCTCTACGTCTTCTTCCTCATCTCTAATTGACGCCTTCAGCTGATTGCTGATTTCAAGTCTTCAGAATGATCTGCCTCAAGTCCCCTTTGTGTTGCTAATATACCCCTTCATATACCCTGTAAAAGGGGGCTGTGTCCAGTGGGGGATTGGGCTGGGCAGGCTGAAGACTGCGTTAGGTATAAGCAATAGCTATTCTATAACCCAGAGATAAACAGTTGCTGTAGGTCTTCCGGTCTCTGTGAACCTGATGAGTTCTAATGGAATCGAAGGGAAAGAGGAATGGAATAGAGTACCAGAAATAGGTAGATAGAGAGGGAGATAGATAGAGAAAGAGAGGGAGAGATAGATAGATAGATAGATAGATAGATAGATAGATAGATAGATAGATAGATAGATAGATAGATGGATAGACAAGTGTATATAGACAGGGAGAGGAGACACAGAGAGAGAGAGAGAGAGAGAGAGAGAGAGAGAGAGAAAGTGAGTGAGAGAGTCTCTGGCTGAAGGTGGGAAGACAGACAGCGGGCAAGCTGGAGGAAAGGACGCGCAGACAAGAGCATGAGCTGACGTGAGGATAACCAGGAATAATAGACAGGATAAGAAAAGAGTCTCAGAAGGCTAGACGAATGGATGAAGTTGAACAACAAGCTAGAAAGAAAAACAGAGCGGGCTAAAGGGATAAACAGAGAGAAAAAGAGAGAGAGAGAGAGAGAAAGAGAAAGGAAATCCTTGAAGTCGTGCGGAATGCAGAGGCAAAGAGATGATCCAGTCAGATCAAAGCATCAACTGCTGCTGCTTAGGCAGATATATATAGAGGGGAAGAGAGAGTGAGGAGAGTAGAGAGAGAGAGAGTAGAGAGAGAGAGAGAGAGAGAGAGAGAGAGAGAGAGAGAGAGAGAGAGAGAGCGAGAGAGAGAGAGAGAGTAGAGAGAGTAGAGAGAATTCCAGTCAAGGCGAGTGGGAATCGTGACTGGAATTGCTTTGCGCTGCTTTGATTTTAAGCTGCGAGGCAGCTGCAGCTGGAGCTGCAGCTGCTGTTGCACTCGTTGTTGCTGTTGTTGTTTGTTTCGCTGTAAAAGTTGTAAATCTATGAAATGTGCACTATAAAAACTCTGGCAACTCTGGCAAAACTCTGGCAACACTCGTTTGCTGGCTGCCATTGTTGCTCCTTCTGCTCCTGCTGCTCTTGTTGTTGTTGTTGTTTGCTTTTCGTTTTCATTTTTGGTTAGCGCCGGCAACACGAAAAGTTACGCTAGTTTATGAAAAAGTCTTTGAGCTGTCAAACTGTCCAATTTGTAGATAAAGTTGCCAAGCGAACCAAACCTCCGCACACGCCCCCATCCTGCTGCCTGCCTCCATATCCCGCCTGCCCCTCTCACCTTGAGCTCTCTTTCTTTGTTGCTCATCATCTGCTGCTGCTGCTGTTGCTGTTGCTTCCTCTTCTTCTCCTTCTCCTTCTCCTGCTTCTTCTTCTTCGTTATTTTTGAGTTCTACTTTTGAGCAGAGTATGTATAGGGTATGTATAGGGTATATCCAGCTGCTTTCCGACTATCCTAAGCCTTTTCTTGTGCGTCTATCAGCTTATCCGCTTATCTGTGTCTGGCTATCCGTCTGCCTAGCTGGCAACCCCTTAGATTGTCAGCTTATCTGCTTATCCGAGGTAATATCCGCTTATCCATTTGTCTATGCATGCGTTTAATCCGTCTTTACTGCTATCGCTCTCTCTCTCTCTCTCTCTCTCTCTCTCCCTCTCTTTATCCGGCAAGTCTGTCTGGCTATACTGCTCTAGCCCTGCCTATGCATCTTGGCTCTTATCCTATTCTCCCTTGTTTATCCTCCGCTTTTCTTGTTTATCCGTTTATCCGCAGATTTGGCCTTTCTTCTCTCAGCCAGTATCTGCCAGTCGAGCAGACTCGCTTGCTGCTGTTGCGCTACTGTTGCACTTAAAGTTTTTTTCTCTTGCGTCTTTAAGGCGAAATTCTCGTAAAACTTTTCGGGGGCAACATGTTGTCAAAAGCGACGCCGCCTGCTGCTGGCCGTGCGATCTCCCCCCCCCACACACACACACACAGACACACACGCACGCAGTCATAGGTTAACGTTAACATGTTGCTGTGTGTAAAAAGCTTGTCGAAAACTTGATTTCAATATAAGTTTTACATTTTGTCCTTTAAGTTGCATCTAATGAGGCATATCGAATGGGAGCCTGAGACGGACAGAGAGAGAGAGAGAGGGAGAGACATACAGAGAGAGAGAGAGGGAGGGAGAGAGGGAGAGGGAGCCAAACTAATAGCTGTTGGCCATTAAACTCTCAAAGTTGATTAAACACGTCCAAGGGGCGAGCGACAGGCGAAGGGTGGGGTGGGGGGAGGGTGGGGTTTGCAGCTATTAAAAGTTTTTGGCTGACTTGATCCAAAGTAGTTTTCCAAGTGTCGAGATTATTTCGTGTATCAAATTGATTGGCCAATGCCCTGCAATCTGCCCCCGCAGCCCCACCCGCTGATACCCTACACTTGCCCCGCTGCTCGATAACAAATCAATTGTCGAACGCTCGACGAACTCTGCTCGCTGCATTGAGAATGCTTCACTTTAACATCATTGTAACATGGGCTTAACATAAACCATATTTGGGCAACATTTCGTAGCGATTTCTATTAACATACGCTTAACATAGCTGTAACATACGCTCTCTTTCAGTATATACTTACCAAAAGCTGTATCTGAAATTTGCAATATGAATAAGCATTAACAGCGACTTAACATAGTCATTAACAGCGACTTAACATAGCCCAGTTAACATTAACCTAGCATAGATTGACTTCTAAATAGCTTCTATCGTCTAGTTCTCCTCAGCTCAACCGCTCTAAGTGCGTGCAGCTGTGGCAACGCGTCGCACCATGCAATTAGAAAGTGGGCGGAGCGTGGGTAGGTGCGAAGGGCGCCAGGCGGGGCTGGACAACATGGTCATAACGCGTCATAATACTCTTGACAAGCGTATTGGTAAAAACTTTTTTGTTTAGCTCAAGTTTTCCGAGAAGAGCATTTTCAATAAAGTTGCCAGCAACAATTTTTGGTTTTCGGCCAAAACTTTTGCTGCTTCTTCTTCTTCTTCTTCTTGCTCAACTTTAATAATTTGCGCAGCGCCCGCAAAAGTAGGCAACACTCGATGCGCCCAGCGAGCCCTTGGCCACGTGGCACAGTGGCGCAAATGCCATGGTTTCCGCTCTAAACATAATCAGCAATGGGAGCCCAGAAATCTGTTTGAGTTGCTTCTATTGCGGGTTAACATTTGACTCGAGTTTGCTGACGTTTAACATAAATGTTAGCGTAGTACGTGCAAGAGCTGTTAAGTTAACAGTTGCTGAGCTGTTAATTGGATTTGAAAACTTTGCCTTCTCTTCACAAGTCCACTGTGCACTAACAGAGAGAGAGAGAGAGAGAGAGAGAGAGAGAGAGAGAGGCGTGCGCTTTTAGCATATTTTGTAGGTTTTTCTTGTTGCTCATTCAATTTGGGCCCAAGTTTTGAATGAAACTTGCATCATTTTATAATTACATAATCATGTGTGTGTGTGAGTGTGTGCGAGTGTGTGTGTGTGTGTGGGCGTGTGTGTGGGTGTATGTGGTAGTAGTAGTAGTGGTAGTATGTAAGTGTTTATGCTCATCCTCATCCTCATACTCATACTCGTCAATCATACTCAACAATCAATCAATCAATCAGTCAATCAACAATTTGCTCTTATTACAAATTTTCCAACTAAATAAAAAAAAAAACATTTTTTGTTTGTTTGAATTCGTCTTTTTATTTATATTTAATTTATATTTTTAATTTTTAATTTTATATATTTAATTTTAATCGTAAATATTTGTATGTGTTAGGAAAAAACAATGCAAAAATTATATATGAAACTTATTTTTAAGAACTTTCTTCTCTTTCTGCTCCTCCCCTTCGTCTTCGTCCTCTTCTTCTTCTCTTTATGCTTCTTACTTATGCTTAATCGTTCTTAATTTGCTGACAGCTTAATTTATCTTTTACTTTTTTTATTTCTATTTTTTTTTAAGTTAAAATTTTTGTTTATTTTTTGTTTTTTGATTTCTGTGCTAAATTTTTTGTTTTTGTTTTTGTTTTTTTTTTTTGTTTAATGCTGGTAAAGGAATCAATATATATTATCCGTATATATAATATATATACTATATATTTCATGTATTTTTAGCATTTGTCGAGATCCTTTCAAAAAAAAAAAAAAAACAAATTATTTGTAAAAAAATGTTACATTTAAATTAATATATAAAGATTGTTTATAAAATATTTAATACTTGGTTTTTGTTTTATTAACTTTTATGAAGTGGGTTAGGCGGCGTGTGGGCGTGGCAAGTAGTTGGCCAACAAAATGAAATGCACTAACAAAAATTTGAGTTTAACTTGAAGTTCTTACAGTTAAACCATTTAGTGACATTTTTTTTTAAAATATAAAATATAAAAAATATATATAAATATGTATATATATATTAAATATTAGATGGGCGTGTATATATACGATCGAAATCGAAACTGAGCTGCAGTAAAAATGTGTCTCAAAAACAAATCTTAAAAAGAAGACAAAAATTGGCAAAAAATGTTAAGAAAAGTTTAAAAAAATGTTAAGTAAATGTTAAAAAAGGTTGAGTCGATGTTAACAGCATGTTAAGATAGTGTTAATCTTAATGTTAAAACAGAATGCACCTATGTTAAAGCAATGTTAAAACACTGTGAAAGGTGACGCGGAGAGAGATGGGGTAGGCGCACAAGCACAGGGTGTCTCGTGCCAGCCCTTAACTACGTTTAGCTATGCATATGTTTCTTTAACTATTTTTCTTCTTATTTTTCTTATTTTTGTTGTTTTTGTTTTTGTTTTAACTTTTACATTGACAATTTGCGCATATATTGAAATTGTTTGCATATATTATTTGTAGTTATACTGTTGTTGCAGTGTTGTACAGCGCTATAGTAGTGTTATGTAACGTGGTATTTCGACATACGAATATATATGTACGTATGTATATATATTCGATCTTGATTAACATTTAAATTGTGGTTTTTTCTCTTGATTTTTCTTGATTAATAATACATATATATATATATATATAGATACACATATATATATATGTATATATATCTCATAATTTTTGTATTCTTTTTTTATTTTCTTTTTTCTCTTTTAGTTGCGATTGCAAAATAGTGAATTATACATTTATTACATCGAGCTTTTAACGCTAATTTCATCTAAAATTACTTTTTTTTTTCTCTTCTTTATCTGATTTTTAATAAAAAAAAAATCTTTAAAAAAAATTACTCTTTATGCTATATATACTTTTTATATATATTTTAAGATTTACAATTTTATAAAATTTCTAAATTGAATTTCTGCTTCTGTTCTTCTTCTTCTTCTTCTGCTGTTTTTGTTTTCTTTTTTGAGTTGTTTTTAATTTAAAATGTATGTGTTTTTTATATAGTATGTATATATAATTGCTATATATAATTTTGCTTAGCTTTAAGTAAACGTTATTCGTATATATAATTATCTTTATAATTTTATTTTATATGTATATATATTTTTAGCCTAGCAAAAAAAAAGTTGTTTTTGTTTTTAGAGAGAATTTTTCGTAGGTTAACGTTAATTTATTATTAAAATGGGATTTTTACATACTCTTGTGCTAATATGTATTTTATGTAGTTTTAATTTTTGTATTTTCGTTTTTCTTCTTTTTTGTTTTTTGTTTTTTGTTTTTTGTTTTTTTATTTATTTACTTTTTTACGTACTGTCCTGTTTGTTTAATAATTATTTGCCTGGTTCACCCTGTGCGGCTCGCTGCTGCTGCTGCTGCTGCTGCTACTGGCGCTTTACATGTTCGTCTTGTTTGATTTGCTGTGTGTGTGTTTGTGTTTCGTATCGTTTTCTCGCTTTAATAACTAAATTCTACATCAGTCGGTTTGGCACACAAGTCACGCGCTTAGCGGCACGTGCGATAGACAGAGACAGCGTGTGGATCAGCCAGAGAGAGAGTGCGTAAAAGCAGCAGCCAGAGCAGGACAGACAGCTGTTACACTGTAGATCGAGCTGGCATCGCTGTTAAGCGTGAAGCACTGCAGACTTAACAGTGCAGCTGCAGCTGCTGTGATCGCTGTCTGTCGGCCATTTTGTTTTCGTTGTCTCTCTGGCACTTTCTTTACCATTTGCTGTTGTTGTTGTTGTTGCTATGGATGCGCTTGCTACTTGAGGGGAAGGGAAGGAGAGAGGGAGAGTGGGGAGAGGGGAGGGTGCTTGGGGCATCTGTCTGTCTGTGTTCAGTTTTTGTTGCTGCCAAATTAAACCTCGGTGCCGTCTTCGCCCTCATCGTCGAACAGCTGGCTTGTGCTGCCCTGGCCGCTGCGCGTCGCCGTGACGGACATTTTCTTTTTGGGCTTTGGCGGTGGCCTGGGCGGTATCTTGGCCATTTTGGGCGAGTCGCCACCAGGCGCCGCCATTGGCGCAGCAGCAGCGGCGGCAGCGCCGCCAGGCGAATTCAAGCCGGCGCCGCTAATGCTCGATCCCGGCAATATCGTAATCCCGTAATGGCGTCCGCCGTATAACGGCTCCGTATCCGAGTTGTATAAATGCTGCTGCTGTTGCTGCTGCTGCTGCTGCTGGGCCTGCTGCTGCTGCTGTGCCTGTTGCTGGATTAGCTCGTGAATGGGCTCGTAGATCTTGCTGGCCGTGGCCGATGCCACCGATGTCAAGCTGGGCGTGGCTGGCAATGGCCGGTCGCGCATCGTGTACTGCTGCTGCTGTGCGCCCTGTGTGCCGCCCTGTGAGCCACCCTGTGTGCCACCCTGTACCTTGTTCAAGTTCAATGTCGAGTTGCCGCCCGCCGTGGTGCGCAATCCCAAGTTGTCGTAGACCGGTTCCGCCTGCAGCTCCACGGTGGTGGCCGTGCCCGACTCACTGGGGTTCGGCGAGGTCGGCGACTGGAACTCGCCGAGCTGGTGCTGGGCGGCGGCGGCAGCGGCAGCGGCAGCCGCTGCGGCAGCCGCATTCGAGGTGCTGGGGGCCCAGCTGGGGACGCGCGGCTTGCGGGGAATGGTCATGTAGCCCTGCTTCATCACGACGGCGCTGGAGGCGGGCGAGTAGACGACGGGCGCTGGCAGGAAGGGCGAGGCCGAGGAGGAGCCGGATTGCTGGTGGTGCAGGGCAGCGGCCAGGTGCTGCTGCTGTTGCTGCTGCTGTTGGTGGCGGCTGTTGGCGGTGGCGATGAGGGCGAGATTGCGGGACTTGGGGTGCTGCAGGGTCATGAAGCCGTTGTGGGCGGCCATCGTGGTGGTGGTGGTGCCGTAGATGCCGTGGGGCGTCATGTGCGCGTAGACGGGGCTGGTCAGCGGTGGCGGTGGGGAACGTATGCCGTAGATCACCTGATCGGGTATGTTCGACTGCGAGGACTGCATCGAGGGCGAGGTGGGTGGCACACGGGCCGGGAAGGCCAGCAGATCCGGTGGCAAGCTGTTACCGTACGCATCATCCACGTAGGCGTGCCGCGAACGGGGCGTGGTCGTCGTATCCGAGAGCGCCACCGAGTGCGTCTCGTCGTCCCGCGTGTGATTGGCTGCAGCAGGAGAGAGGCAGGCAGAGAGAGAGAAGGCAATAGAGCATTAGATTAGTTAGCCAATCAAATTGAAGCAAATACGGATATATCTAAGCTTTAGCTAGAGGACAATAACTGGAGGGGGGACTATGCATACGAGGGGTGTTCGACAACTTATGAAACTAACTTTCTATTTATATATATTTGTGATCTCACTGATATTGTACTATATGTTTATCTATATGTCTATCCATCTTCTATCTACATACTTATCGATCTATATATGTATTGTTATCGATATCGATATCGACTGCAATAATACAATATACAAGGATGCCTCTCTCTACTTCATCCACTCTCTCGCTCTCTCCTTCTCTCTGTCTGGTTCCCTATCCCCCTCTTTCTCTTGGCTTACTCCAATATTATATATAGAAATCATATAAATAATAGAAATCAAATTCTAGGGCAGCTGAGAGCCGTCTAGTCTAGCCCGCGGCAACTAAACAACTAAATCAAAAAACTAAATGAATTTTGTTGTTGGTTTGTTCATGCTTTTAGATACCTTTTGGGTTTTGCTGTCTTTGCTTGCTCTACTTTGTTGCCGACCTCTAAATATGATTCAATTCTGAAAATACAAATTGCTCAATTCTTATATTCAGCTAGTGCAAGCTATGAAAATGGTCGATACATATAGGTACATAAGATATAACCGAACTAGCCTAAAATCCAATTCGAAGCAGCTAGTTTTATCTATGCCCACTGAAGGGAATACCCTTACGCATACTCCATTCATAGTTAGTCAAAGCTAGCTGCAGCTGCTGAAGAGTTCCCTTACTTTGTCACCGCCAAATGCATGCATTGGCAACCTATTGGGCTATATGAATAGCTACTCATGGGATCTATGCGATAGTATCGTATGTTTGTATCTCATTATATATGCACATCACATTCTATATCTTCGATATCGTCTACTCCTCAACAGATTTGCATATGCCATGCCTTTTGCCCTTACTTTTTCAGCACATTTGGCACCCAGTCGCTGAGCTTTGCAGTTTATGCACAAGCAACAACAACAACAACAACAACAACCCTTTTTTGGGCAGTGTATCAATTGCATTCAATTTGGCTTTTGCGTTTGTCAATTGCGATTCAATTGCCAATTGCAAAATTTTTAAAGCAAACATCCGCTAAAAAGTTGTTGTTGTTGTTGTTGCATTTGTTGGTTGCCTGTTTGTTCGTTTGTTCGTTTGTTTGTTTGTTTGTTTGCAGTTGTGTCGTACAGAGCTGGCGGGCAATGTGTTGCCAAATGCGGCGGAAGTAATAGATACAAATGTATCTCAAATGCGAATTCAACAAACACACACACACCCATCTATGTGTGTGTGTGTTGTGTTGTTGCTGCTGCTGCATAACAAAAAGAAACGCAAGCCAAATTGGCGAACGAGCTGCTCTGCACTCAACTGGAAATATTCGACAAATAGATCAAATGTGCAATTGAGAGTGAGCGGGAGGCGACGCTAGGCTGGCGGGCAGAAGAGAGGGAGGGAGAGGAAGGGGTGCAGCTATATACGTCGACTGTTTAGCAGGCAGCACACGTCGTTCCTTTTTGCAGTGACAAAAACAAAAGCCGAAAAAGCGAATGTCATTTGCCATTTCACTCACACACACAGCCAGCTGCAGCGCTCACTCCCTCTTGCCTGCTCACTCCTCCCAGCTGCTGCAATATCACTTGTCTTGCATCTCACTCTCACTCTCTATTCTAAACTCACTGCAGAATGTCATTTGCAATATCATCAGTGCTGCTCAGTTGGCTATTTTCCCGCCAGATGCGTGAGCACTTGCCCTCTGGCAGCTGGCGGGAATTCTAGCAGGTTCTAGCGGGACAACTGAGTTGCCAGCACTGCATAGCGTTTGCTCACTGACTACACTTGCCGTCTCTTTCTAACTCACTTCTTTTGCTACTGCGATGCCCATTGTTGTGTCAGCCTATCATATCTCAGCCTGAGAGCCTTGATTTGTTGCTATTGCTGTTGGCCTCAGTCTCATGGGAGTTGTGCACTTACCGTATGCCGTCTCATCGAGTAGGGTCTTCTTGATCTCGTGTCCATCGTCGCCGCCGTCGACGCTCTCGATGTCGGTGCGTCGCGGGGGCTTCTCCACGGGATTGACCTCGTTGAGGAGGCTCTTCTGCATCTCCATGATCACGGATCCCTCCAGCATCGAGCTGTTGTGCGTCTTGTCCAGCTTGCAGGAGATCAGCCCGTCGCCGCTCATCATCGTGTTGTCCTTCTGGTAGGTCTTCACCCGGCGACAGTACCAGAACAGGGTCAGCACCATACAGATGAGCAGGACGAGAAAGGTCGTCACGATCACGCAGATCACCAGGATGATGCTCGTCTGGGGGTCACTGGTCGAGGCGCCAATGGCTCCACTGATGCCCGCCAGGCCATCCGAGGCAGCTGCCGCGCCCAGATAGTCGCCGTTCACCAGCAGCTGGAACTCGGCCTCCGCCTTCCCGCCTCGGTTGTCGGCGATGCAGATGTAGGCGCCCTTGTCGGAGTTCCTGACGCCGTAGATGCGCAGCTCGGAGGTGAGCACCTGGACGGGTGGCTGCTGGCCGTTCACCTGCTCGCCCACCGAGTTCAGGATGCGCAGATGCTGGTCGTTGGGATTGGGATTCAGCTGGCGCTTGTTGTAGATCCAGGTGACGTTCGGCCGCGGCGTGCCGACGATGCGGCAGGGCAGAGTGATGTTGTCATGGTTGGCCTCCACGAAGGAGCGCACCGAGCCGAGGATGCGCGGCCGGCAGGCGAAGTTCTCCGATGGCACCTCGCTCCACAGCTTGCCGCGCAGCTGCGCCGGCTCCCGGCAGTCGGTGGGCGGGGTGTAGAGCCGCTTGGCGATCGCAAAGTCCCGGAACTCCTGCAGTTCGCAGCTGCAGTTCCACGCGTTGCCCTGCAGCGAGAGGTAGATCAGCTTGGGCAAATTGGCGAACGTCTCCTTGCTCAGGTGCGTCAGCTGGTTCTGCTCCAGCGAAATGGAGATCAGCGGCCCCCCAAACACGTTTGGCTGGACCCGCTTCAGCCGATTGTTGTTGACCTCGACGCGCGACAGGAAGGGCAGGTTGACGAACAGCCGGCTCTCGAGGACCTCGATCTCGTTGTTGTTGATGTTCACGATGCGCAGCTTGTCCAGGCCCTCGAAGGTGCTCGGGTGCAGCTGCCGTATGCGGTTGCTCGAGAGGTCCAGCTCGATCAGGATGGAGAGGCCCTTGAAGGCGTCGCGGCTCACCTCCTGGATCGTGCAGTTGCGCAGGTAGATCTTGTGCAGGTTCTGGAGCCCCGCCTCCTGGAACTCCTCGCGCCGCAGCTCGGGTATCTGGTTCTGGGAGAAGTCCACCACCTGCATCTCGTTGCTCATGTCCTGCGGTATCTTCGTCAGCTTCTTGCCCTTGCAGTCGGCGCTCTTCTTCCCCGAGTTCCAGTGGCAATGGCAGTTGCTGCAATTCTGCATCCAATCCCTGTGCCCGCGCGACTCCGCTGCCAGCGCCAGCAGCACCAGGGCTGTTAGCAGCAGCCGTAACAGTGATCGTGTTGGCATTCTGTTAATTGTCTCTCTTATATACTGTTGCACTGTGTCTTATACCGCGTATAAGTTGAGCTTGCACACTCTGTAACGTCTTATACTTCTTATACTTTCCTTGAGTATAAGCTAATGTCACTTCAATTGCACACGTCTTATACGTCTTATACGTATAAGTGCATCTAATACTGTCGTCTACTTTCAGGCGCCGCTCCTAACTGTAAGCTGCGCGCGCTCACAGGCCACGCGCGCTCCTATTGGCTGGCTGGCTCGGGAGCCACAAGCACTATTGCTATCTCTCTCTCACTCACTCTCACTCTCACTCTCTCTCAGACACACGCTCAATTCGTGCTGCTGCCGTCCGCAACAGACCTAACTGTGATTAATTAAGGCGCGCGTCCTTTTCTTTTCTTTTCTTTTCGTTTCTTTTCTTTGTTGCTCTCCTTTGTTTATCTGTTCTTTCTGTACTTAGCTTTGGGTCTCCTCCGCCTCCTGCGGCTACTCCTTCGTCGCTTTGTTGCTGCCGCTTGGCTCTAAACTCTCGCAATTAGCACTGCAGTTGCCAGCTGTAAGAAAAAAACAAAAAGAAGAAATGTCTGCGGATTAGTGAAGGTTGCTAAACAAGGACGGGGGTGAGTGAGAGAGGGAGAGGGAGGGAGAGAGAGGGAGAGAGTGAGAGGGAGGGAGAGCATGCCATAAAGATGTAGATTAAAAGTGCGTAGGCGCCGCAGCGGCTGGCTTAGCGGTAACACCTGCTCAGCTCAGCAAAGCGAAAACAATGAGAACGATTCAAATAGGGGGAGCTGTGATAGACTAGGGAATACCCTGTAGTCGACAAGTTGCTCCAGCAATGACTTTTCTCATAAAATTATAGCATACTTTTCTGCGCGAGATCTTTAAAGGTGGCCCAATCAACTACGTAAGGGATTGCGTTACGTAACGTAACGCAACAGCCTAATTATTACTTATATAGATATATATATATATATGTATGTATGTATGTAGTACGTATTACATATTTACATAACGCATTCAATATGCTTTGCCTCTTACGTATTCTGTTACGTTAATTTGACTTTACGTCTTTTAGGTTCACTGCCAACTCAATACTTCAATTGCTCAACTGTTGCGAGCATACCCAGGCTGCAACATTATAGTATTATGCCTTACGTCATGCCCAATTACGTAATCAGTACGCAAATGTCTATACTCAATACTATGCTGCTTACTACGTAGCGAGCACATGAATAACTGGCTGTCGTAACACGTGCTTCATTTGACGCCATCTGCAGTTGCGTCACGCCTACGTCAGCTACGTCGTGCAGCTAGTTACGTCACGCGGCGAGGGGCAGACAGAGCTCAGCGCGCACAGCGTGCATAATTGAAGGCATTTCCAATTGTTTGTTTCGCACCTTCTTTCGCCTGTGATTAATTGTGACAACTGTCATTAAGACAGTTTACGTGCTTCATTACGTTATTCATTACGTTATTCAATTAATGTCACATGCGGCGCAGCCAGACAGCCAGGCTGAGAGACAGCGCCAGAGAGGGTGCGAGGGTGCGAGGGTGCGAGGGTGGTAGCGTAGGAGGGCGACATGACAAGCCAAAAGGCGAGAAAAACCGCGGAAAAAGCGGAAAATGAAGAAAGCAACGAGCAGGAGAAAGGAGAAGAAAAAAGGAAAAGCAAAAGGCGAGACAAAGGATACATTTTTGCTGCTGTTGTGGTTAGGCGAAAGAGGATTTGCCAGTGGTTGGGGGTCGGCAGGAGGCGGGGTGGGGGGTGGGGGTGGGTCAAGTTGATTAATGAAAATGCCGTTAGAGTGTGACACTTTGCGGTTTTGCCTAACTGTGCCGGCCACGCCCACCAGCTGGTGGGCGGCACTTTGCGAAGTTTAACCTTCAAATTGAGTGGGCGGACAGCTGACGCCAATGCCACGCCCCAGCTGGCCCAGCTGGCCCAGCTGGCCCAGGTTCGCCTCCCTTTTGAGGCTGAGGTCAAAGTGTGAACAAGAGGCGAACTGTCGACCCCCCTAACCCTCTCTCCCTCTCTCTCTGTCTCTCTCTCTCTCTCTGTCTCTCTGTCTCTATTTCTCAAGCAAATTATTTATGAACTATTTTTAATAAGCAGCCAACAACAGCAGCAGCAACAATTAGTAACTGTAAAGTGCAAATTAGTCCCGAAATAAGAGCAGCCAACAACAATGGCCACAAAGCCAACAACAACAACAACAACAGCAACAACAACAACAACTGCAAATGGCGCATATTTGGGCACTTCATGCGCTGTCCTCATCTCGCTCAGCTGCGCTTCAAGCAATGTGTGAGAGGGAGAGAGGGGGGAGGGAGAGAGGAAGGGAGAGAGGAAGGGAGAGGGGCAGGGTGGCTAGAACGTCCAGCGCAAAAACCTCAAAACAAATTAAATATGCAAATAAAAAAGAGAGAAAAAAGAGAGAGAGAGAGAGAAAAACGAAGAACGAGAAGGAATTCTGCAATTTTGCGCTTTGTTAAATATTTGCTCAATGGGTTTACGCTTTAAATGTTTCCACTCTCTCTCTCTCTCCCTCCCTCTCTCTTCCTCCCTCTCTCCCCCTCTCCTGCTGCGCTCTTTTATGGCCTTTGCATTGCTTACAGCGGCTCAGCCGCGCCCTCTGCCTGCCCGCGGGCTCAGCTGCTGCGTAGCAAAAACAATCAAATGATATCTCAAAGCATTCCTCTCCCTCTCTCTACCTTTCTCACCCTCTCTCTCCCTTTGCGGCCATCTTTAAATATTTACTTAATTCGAGTGCCATTTTTTTTCGCTCTCTCTGCTTCGCCTAATATCCCTCTCTCTACCCCACTCCCCCCCCCTCCCCCTCCCTCTCCCTCTCGCTGCCCGCATCGGCCACCGCCTCGCCCCCGCCTCTTAATTGTAGCGACAATTTGCGATAACGATTTTTGGGTCTGAGACAGTTGCTAATGTCCCAATTTGTGTATTGTTTGTGGCGCCCTCTAGCGGCCAGTCGTTTGACTCGCTACCACTGCTACCATGTGCTTCCCCTCCCTCCCTCCCTCCCTCTCTCTCTCCCTCTCCCGCTCTCAGCTGTAACTGTTGTTACATTTTACTCTGTCATTTTATTGCCATTTGCGGTTGTAATTGCCGTGTATAGAGTGTGCCACGCCCATACGCCTCCAATAGGAACACGAATAGGGTATGCTGCCGCTGTCGCTGCCTCTGTCGCTGCCTCTGCTGCTGCTGCTGCCTCTGCTGCTGCTGTCTATTGTCAGCTTAAATCGATTTGAACAAATTTAATTGCTTTGGTTTTGGGTTTTGGTTTCGCCTTTGTCTCTCTCTCTCTCTCTCTCTCTCTCTCTCTCTTGGCCCACTTTTTTAGCTACTCTTTTTTCGGGTACTTTATTTGCATTTGTCAGTTGTTGTTGTTGTTGTTGTTGCTGTTGCTGCTGTTGCTTTCTTCCTTTTGGACTCCAATTGGCAATAGGCAATTGCTTTTTAAGTGTTCCCTCGCTCGCTCTAGCTCTCTTTCTGCTCTCTGTCAAGAGTTGTTGAACCGTCAAAAAATGTGCGCGAACAACAACAGCAACACGAACAACAACACGAACAACAACAACAACAACAACACTGGTGAACAAACACAATGCACAATTTCCCATTGACCGGAGCCGTCACAACAAATTTGTTGCCAAATGAAGCGAATTTCTTTTTCGCAATTTTTCCGCTTTTTCTCTCGATTTTAATATTTTTTTTTTTATGGCTGTGTCCAACATAAATATTTAACAATGCGTAGAATATGGTTATTGCTTTTTGTAAAACGGCCGTAAGCTGACCTCCTGCCCCCGCCCCAGAGAGCGACAGAGAGAGAGAGAGAGAGAGAGAGAGAGAGAGAGAGAGAGGCGAAAAGCTAAAAGCCTATTTGCAAATTGTTTCATGTTACACTTGGCCTCAACTTCGTCCCCTTCATCATCTTCTTCTTCTGTTCGCTTGACCAATTCGTAATGCAATATTATATGAAAGGGGTAACGGGGGGCGGGGTAGCAGGGGCGGGGTTGCTCAATTCTCATTGCACGCAAAATTATTGCAGAGCAAACGAGTCGAGCATTGAAATGCGACACGTTCTCATGTGTGTGTGAGAGAGAGAGAGAGAGAGGGAGAGAGAGAGAGTAGAGAGAGAGAGAGAGAGAGAGAGAGAGAGAGAGAGAGGAGAGAGAGGAGAGAGAGAGGAGAGAGAGAGTAGAGACAGAGTAGAGAGAGAAGAAAGAGAGATAGAGAGAGAGAGAGAGAAAGGTAGAGAAAGGTAGAGACTATATGCGAGTATGAGAGACACACTGAGACATATTACAGATAGAGAGAGAGAGAGAGAGGGAGAGGGAAACAACATGAGTCAGTGGGAGAGAACAAGAGAATGTGAGAGAAAGACAGAGATATCAATTGAGATGCACACTGAGAGACAGAGATAGAAAGGGAGAAAGACAGACACAAAAAGTGAGAGAGAAAGATAATGATACGAGATATATATTAATTTATATATGTATATATATAGAGAGAGAGAGAAAAGAGATAGCGAGAGGAATAATAAATATAAAGAAAGATAAAGAAAGAGAAAGAGAGCTCTTTCTCTATATTTATTATTCCTCTCCCAGTCTATCTATCTATTCTCTCTCTCTCTCTCTCTCGCTCTCTCACTCTTATCTTATATCTCTCTACCAATCCCAACTCTGGATATGGTTACATATCTTCACCTGTGATCCATCTTAATCTGATGCTTTCAGTCCATTTCACAGTTGGCTGCCAAGTTGCTGTCGTCGGGCTGAGGCAGCGCTTAAACCAGTTGCGAATTACAAATGAATGCGCAGTGTGATGCTAATCCAAATAGATTTGCGGCTATCACAGAGTCAGCGAAGGCAGGCAGCAGACAACAGCTTAAATCTGGGCCACAAAAAATGCAAACAACAAAGCAACATTCAAGCGGCAGTCTCTCTCGCTCTCTCTCTCTCTCTCTCTCTCGCTCTCTCTCTCTCTCTCTTTCTCTCTTGAACACTCTCTCAGCGAGTTGTCAAACTGGATTTGCATGTGCATTTACATCTGCAGCAGGCAGCGACATGAACTTCTTGCCAATTCCAATCATTGGCGCATCATGTTGCCACCCTTTTCCAATCATGCAATCACCCCCCCACCCCCCTCCCGCCATCTTCCTCTGATGGCAGCTGCCCCTGGGAGTTGCTTAGTCGGGCGCCAGCATCTAATCAAATATTCAATTTCTTGGCAACTGCTCTCAGGGTTGCCATGGCTGCGTTAGAGTTGTCGCCTCTGTTGATTTTTCTCAGTGTGTGGCAACTCTGGCCAGAAGTAATCGAATCTAAATTGACTGACCGAGGAGTGAATGACTGATAGATGCCCTGTAGACAGTCGAATATGAGAAGATACCCTGTAATTTGTGAATTTTATGGCATATTGTTTGTTGTCCGTGCACATATACCCTATAAAATTGGTGCTGGCTGTCATTGACTGAAAAGTCAAGTTAAGTTTTAGAAGGCAGAAGTAGCTGAAATACAAAAATCCAATCAAGGGGTATCACCTAGTCTATCAGCAGGCATTTGTCATAGGTCAAGTACACTTGATGGATAAGAAGTCTGCTCAGGTAGCCCGTAGATATGCATCGTTACATAGTTAGGCTGTAGTCGAGCATATCCTATTGATAAACATATATTACAGGGTATACAGAATGCTGTATGATTGAAGGAAAACTTTTGTTTTTCACCCAAGCAACAAATGCTAGAGGTCACTGCATAGGAAAGCCATCGAGAGAGAGAGAGAGGGAGAGCGAGAGGGGCTGCTTCTCCTTAAGGGGGTAGGGGTGAGTGGGGGGTAGTTTCTGGTGGCCAGCAACTTATTTATAGCGTAAATTTCATTTGAGGCAACTTCGCGCGTCCAGTGATTGAGGAGCCACATAGCCGCAGGCACGCAGACAAGGTGCTGGAGCAGCCGACGCAGGAGAAGAGCAGAGAGCAGAGAGCAGAGAGCAGAGGGCAGAGGGCGAGGGTAGTGAGGGATGCGGGAGAGCGAGCAGCAAGTCGGCCCGCTGGCCGGGCAAACTTTGAATTTAATTTGGCGCTCGTCTAGACAAAACGGGTTGCGGCTGCGTTTGCTTTATGTCTTAAGTCGGCTACGTGGCTCGACTTGATTGGAATTTCGTATCCAAGCCGACGGGCAATGAGACACAGCCGGAGAGTGAGAGAGCGGGAGAGCGGGAGAGGGGGAGAGCGGGACGGCGGGATAACGAGAGTTTCCAAGAAGATGATCTGATTGCAACTATTTATGACGCGAACTAATGGATTGGAGAACTTTTTTCTTGCTGAGAGAGAGAGAGAGAAAGAGAAAGAGAGAAATGGAAGAAGAGTGAGAGAGAAAAGAGAGGGATGCAGAGAGACAAATGGAAACAGACAGATAGAGAGAAAATGAGAGAAAGAGAGATAAATATATGTATAGAGAGAGAGAGAGAGAGAGAGAGAGAGAAAGAGAGAGAGAGTTTAATATATGTATGTTTGAATAGAAAGACGGATCTCCTCATGAAGTTAAGAGAAAGACACAGAGAGCGAGAGAGAGAGAGAGAGAGCCCTTAAGCATGCAGAGAGACAATGGAGAAAGCGGGAGAGAGAGAGAGAGAGAGACAGCTAGAGAGAGATATTTGATGATTGGACTATAATCCACTTAGATATTTACACTACAGGTACAAGCCCGTCGAGCAAGCTGTATGGATTAACTGATCAATCGATTGATTGATTGATTGATTGATTGATTGATGGACTTGACTTGGCCAATTCGCTCCGTCGCAACTTCATCGTTTTACCGTTGGGGCAGCGCGAGTGGCCCAACAGTATGATGTGCACGAGCCACGCCCACTCGCCCAGCTGGCGTCCTTTATGGCGTATACTTAATATTGCGCATACGTCATGTGCGCCGCCGTGGGGGCGTGGCAGATGAGCTAACATGTCATGACAAGCGCTTAATATGCATAATAATAAAAACTGCTGAAAGTGATGGAGCACAGCCGGACAGGCCGGAGCACAGGCCGGAGCATAGCCCCCCACAGCCCCCACAGCCCCGCCCACAAGGGAGCCCTTCCATAAAAGAGCAGAAGCTACGCACGTATCACACACACACAGACAGGTTTCTATCTATATACATATACATATATATATATCATATAAAGTTCATCAATCATATCAGAGAAAGAGAGAGGGAGAGAGAGAGAGAGAGATGTTTGTGTGGGCTAACGGACAGCAGCATTTCGCATGCGAATTGCCTTTGACCACAGGGCGAAAAGCCCATGAATTTATTAATTAAACATGTCTCTGCCTGCCTCTCTCTCTCTCTCTCTCTCTCTCTCTCTCTCACACTCACTCTCTCTCTCACTCTCTGTCTATGCTCAATATTTATGATATAGATATGTCTGTACGAATCGAATGTTCTGCACGTTCGCTAAGTGCTTGCCCATTATATCGAGAGAGAGAGAGAGAGAGAGTGGTGGGGCGAGAATTTCATATATTTCGCTGCTCCCATATGATGTTTGCTTTTACAACATTTGCTGCATGCGACATGTTAATCACATTCGCAGAGCTGCCTAATCAAAGGGAAGGGAGAGAGAGAGAGAGGGAGAGAGAGGGAGAAAGGGAGACAGTTGACTGGCCAGACAGTGTATACTAGAAGAGAGAGAGAGAAAGGGAGAGAGAGAACATATACCCGCCCCTCTCTCTCTCTCTCTCTCTCTCTCTATTGCACTAGTCCTTCTTAGACTCTCTCTCTCTCTGTCTTCAATGTAGCATCTGAAGCATCAGAGAGATATATGCATACATATAGCTAACCTAGACTTCTCTCTAACAGTTGACAATGCTTTCAGAGATAGAATAGCTGCTCCTCTCTCTCTCTGTCTCTCTCTCTCCCTCTCTCTGTCTCCCTCCCTCTCTCTCTCTCTCAAGTGCTTACGAGTGGCCAAATCGACTTAATTTCTGTCCATCTGACCGGGATTTAGTGCAAGTCTTTCGCCATTCGCTCTCTCTCTTGCTGGCAAATTGGAACAAATTGTTGTCTGCATTTTCAATTTATTTCATTTTCATTTTCATTTTCATGTTCATTTTCATTTTGGTTTGGCTGACACTCGCCATAAATTAGGCTAAGGTAGACGCGGCGGCAGCCGAGACCAGCTAATGCAATATGCAGGCATCTGCATTCAGCTTGAGCCTTCGCTCTGTTCGCTGTTGGCTCACACACACCACAAACAAACACACACACACACACACACACACACACACACACACACACTACACACACACACACACACTACACACACACACATAAATTAGTGGGTCAGCTGCTTCCCTCTCTTATCTGTGGCAATCTCTTAATTTCCGCCAAATAAACTATAAGAAAATGCATTTCTTTTTCATTACAGCAAGAGAGAGAGAGAGAGAGGAAGAGGAAGACAGAGAGGGAGAGCGAGCGGCAATTGCTAGACTACAAATTGATATTAATATCTGATTGCTAGAAAATTTCCCATTAACATTTTTCGTGCTCAGCAGCAGCTGAGAAATAATAAAAACCGAATTCTCTGCTGTATAGCTCTAAGATGGAGGCACGGAGTCTCTTTCTCCCTCTCCCACACTATTTCTCTCGCTCATAAGAATACCTCTCTGCTGCTCAGTATTATTATCTCTCTCTCTCTCTCTCTCTTTCCTTTTTTCCATTTCCTTTCAAGCTTCATTCTGCCTTTGTCCACTCCCCTTTCAGGTCCTATCCTTAAACGTCTGGGCAAGCATTCTCCCATCACTGGCTTGACTTCGCTTAAGTATTTCTATATTCTCTATATTCTCTATAATCTCTCTGTAATATCCACTAGCAACTCCTCTTAACACTACATTGACTGTTCTAGTTTTCTATTCCGCTTTTCCCTTCTCCTCCTTCCTCCGCTCATTCTTAACCGTTGCACCGCCGCTTGAGATCTTCCACTTTTCTCATTATGAACTCTAAACTGAAGCTTCTGCTTCAGCTCTATTCACGCCATACTCATTTAGCTCACAATTTATCATCGACTTTCTTTTGTTCCTCTTCCTCTTCCTCGTCAGCTTTGTGCCTCATCCTATGGGCAGCTTGCATTCCTTAAGCTCGACGAGCATCGTTTAAGTGCCTAAGTAACAGTTGCAGTCGTATTCCCCAATACAATGGCCAAATACTAATATATATATATATATCTTTAGATATCTTAAGCTTTAGCTTCGTATATATGTATATATTAGTGTCTGAGGCATCGCCGTAAATGCTCGCTTTGTTCTCGCCTCTCGGCTGGCGCCAATAAACAATTCAATTGCTATTTTCCACGTCTGCGGCTCTTAAAAGACTTTTTTTCTACTCTCTCTCTCTCTCTCTCTGTTTCTCTCTCAAATTAAGACTGCATTTAACGCCATGCCAAAGGGGGGCGTGTGGGCGTGTCTTTTGAAATGGCTTTTGTTGTCTAAGACAGACTAAGCCAAGCAGTCGAGCATCGAAGCATTTAGTCAAGACAACTCAGTTGTCCCGCAATGCGAACTGTTGCTGTCAGAGTGGGAGAAAGGGAGGGAGAGAGAGAAAGAGAGAGAGAGAGAGAGTGGGGTGCGAGTGCAAAGCTCTGTTTACAAACAGAGTAAACCTAGCTGCTATTTGCTTTGCTCTATTTCAATATGGAGAGCTAGTTGATTGATTGATTGATTGATTGAGGGAATGAATGATGCAGAACTGACTGGTGGACTGACTGATTGTATTATAAGTGTATTTCTATAGCAACTCACAGAATGATTGACTGAGATTGAGCTAGTTGATTGACTGATTGACTATCTGATCATTGTGAATGATTGATCAATCAGCCAAAGATAGACTGTAGAAATGTAGAAGTCATCAGTCATTAGTCATTAGTTATTAGTCATTAGTCATTAGTCATTAGTCATTAGTCATTAGTCATTAGTCATTAGTCATTAGTCATTAGTCATTAGTCATTAGTCATTAGTCATTAGTCATTAGTCATTAGTCATTAGTCATTAGTCATTAGTCATTAGTCATTAGTCATTAGTCATTAGTCATTAGTCATTAGTCATTAGTCATTAGTCATTAGTCATTAGTCATTAGTCATTAGTCATTAGTCATTAGTCATTAGTCATTAGTCATTAGTCATTAGTCATTAGTCATTAGTCATTAGTCATTAGTCATTAGTCATTAGTCATTAGTCATCAGTCATTAGCCATCAATCATTAGTCATCAATCATTAGTCATTAGCCATCAATCATTAGTCATTGGTCATTAGTCATTAGTCATTAGTCATTAGTCATTAGTCATTAGTCATTAGTCATTAGTCATTAGTCGTTAGCCATAAGTCATTAGTCATTAGCCATCAATCATTAGTCATTAGTCATTAGTCATTAGTCATTAGTCGTTAGCCATAAGTCATTAGTCATTAGTCATTAGCCATCAATCATTAGTCATTAGTCATTAGTCATTAGTCATTAGTCATTAGTCATTAGTCATTAGTCATTAGTCATTAGTCATTAGCCATCAATCATTAGTCATTAGCCATCAATCATTAGTCATTAGTCATTAGTCATTAGCCATTAGTCATTAGTCATTAGTCATTAGTCATTAGTCATTAGCCATCAATCATTAGTCATTAGTCATTAGTCATAAGTCATTAGTCATTAGTCATTAGTCATTAATTTCCTTAGCTGATATACTTAAGCCTCTTCTTATCTGAAGCTCCCACATTTCGCACTTAGCGCGTGAATGCCCAACTGCAGATGAGAGCCGAGTTTGATTGAGCAAATGGAAAGTGCGAAGACAATGCGCTGAGGCAGAGTTTTACACTTTTCCGAATGGATTTTCACAGATTGTTCAGCTCAGCTCGTTTTGTAGCCAAACACACACAAAAAGGCGAAGCGCCATTCAGACGCGACAAATGGCTGCGTAGGGGGCTCTCTCTCTCTCTCTACATCATCTGTGTGTGTGTGTGTGTGTGTGTTTGTCTATGTGTGCTAGTTATAAAGGCCTCCCCAAGCAGCTGTAAAAAAGAAGTGCTTAGCAAACATTGCAATTTACTTTTGTTCCACAAACGCCAGACAAGCAGCAGCAGCATCAGCAGCAGAGGCAGAGCCAAAAAGGGATTTATATATATGTATATATCTAAATATATATCTGTATGTACATATATGTGTAGAACTATAAAGAATAGAACTAAAACTTTATGCCATTCAAAATTATTGTCTCGAGATTTTTGGCAGAAAAAAAGAAGGGAAAAAGCAACTGTGAGCCTGATAGCCGACTGCCCAATGCCCGTTCAGTGAACAAGGCTTTGCCACGCCCACAATGATGAGCTGAGCAACTCAGCTCATAGCCGCTGCTGAGCCCTGGAAACTTGTATGAATCCAGCTAAAGAACTGCCAAAACAGCTTTGGCTATAGCTTCTTCCTCTAGACTAGACAGAGAGCTAAGCTCAGACACAATACAATCAATAAGGAGCAAAGCTAATACGCTCGCTTCGCACTTGAGCTGCAGCAGAGCATTAAAGCTCGGCAGCCGTTGGTCTGGCAAATGCAAAATGGCAGGCGGCGAGGATAAATGGAGATTTACTCAATGGAACGAAGCGATTCAAGCAATTTGCAGAGAGGTGAGAAAAAGACTGAGAGAGAGAGAGGAAGAGGGAGAGAGAGGGAGAGAGATTGGAAGCGAGATAGTCTTTTGGCAGCGAGCCAAAAGTCTCACGTTAAACGTTTCATCAAAATAATTTCATTAAAATGAACTTAAACAAGACGACGGCCAGGCGAGACAGCGCCGCAGACATCGGTCACAGTGCATTGACCAACCCAAAGAGAGAGACAGACAGAGAGAGAGAGAGAGAGAGAGATACAGAGAGAGAGAGAGAGAGGAAGGTGCACTATAAACTCAGTTCAGTTTGCTTAACTGCTTGTTGCTCGTCGGGCCAAACTATGTCTAAAGCCGCAACATTGCGGCCGAGGCCGAAAGTGGAGCCGGGGAGGCCTCTCCAAGGACTCTTCAAGAAATCCGAGTCCATTTGTAACTCCCGAGTCCTGGGAGAGCAATTAGGAAAGCCACAAGCACAGAAAGTTAGTTAAATAGGCTATTTGTCGTCTCTGCTCTGGCCGAGCAGGCTTCAACTGGACTCGACTGTTGAATACCCTGTAATGCGCACAGATGCTCAACAAAAGCGTGAATACCCTGTAGGCAGCTGCTTATCAGCCGCACCTCGCAACGGTTGCCCCCGACGCGCTCTAACTGTACACAAAGCGCCCTCGAGTGCTGTTAAGATAAACACAAAGTGGAAGCCGGCCGAAGTCAACAGGCGAGCATCCTGTTGCGTCTTTCTTCATCTTTATCTTCTCGCCTTCATCTCCATCTCGCATCTCGCATCTCGCATCTTCATCATCTGCTCTTGCTGTTAATTTATTTTGGATGCGTCACAAATTGTTGTTGTTGTTGCTGTTGTTGTGTCGCCCATTTGGCTGCTGTATGCGAAAATGTTTTCTAATTTTTTTGGTCCTTTTTATTTTTAGCATTTTTTGTCATTTTTTGATAAGCTCGTTACTCATTGCCAATGGGATAGGCAGGGCATATAGGTTTGGGTGGAAGTGTCAGCAGTGGGCGTGATCGGAATGGAATGTTTGACGAGCAAACTGAATAGGCAGACGGATTGGGCTGTGAATGTGAGGCAGTATAAGAGTATAAGACAGAAGGAGTATAAGTTGAGGAGCAAAAGACTATGAAATTATACAAATATGAGAGTATAAGAGAGTTAAAGTATGCGTGTATAAGAGTATGCGAGAATAAGAGCGAGTATAAGAGCGAGTATAAGAGCGAGTATAAGAGCGAGTATAAGAGCGAGTATAAGAGCGAGTATAAGAGCGAGTATAAGAGCGAGTATAAGAGCGAGTATAAGAGCGAGTATAAGAGCGAGTATAAGAGCGAGTATAAGAGCGAGTATAAGACTATACAAGTCTCTTTATAACAATATATACGATAAGCCAAGCTGATTCTTTGCCCGCCCAGAGTAACCTATCGAGCGGCGAGTCAAGGTATCTGCTAGTCGAGTACGCCCGACTGACTTAATCTGCCTTGTTTTGATTAGAAACTGTTGTCTGGACAACACCAGTGACAAGAAATTGTTTTCTTTGTTTTGTTGTTGCTTTTCTTGGGCTGTCGATGTGGTTTGTGTCCTTTTTCCTTACGGCCTGTGGCGATGCACAACAGAGAGAGAGAGAAACAGAGAGAGAGAGATAGATGTAGCTGCTGCTCACACATAATATTGCTATATTTTTAGCTACATTATGATGGATAGGCACATAGCTGATAGCTGATAGAGATTAAGAAGCTGTGAAGCTGTTTTTCACCACTTTTCACTTCTTCACTCCTTCTGGCAAATCTGAGATATCTGCCCGTTATCCATTGGCCCCGAGTGGGCGCAGTCGGAGCAAAAGCCTATTGATTACGTTCTTCTTCAAGGCTTTTAAGTAATTACATTTGTCGACAAGTCATGGCCATGAGATACTAGAAAGCGATTGCCATAGCACACAGGGGCTGCACAGGAGATGGCTCTATCTATGCATGTGGCGTGTGCTATATATGGATTGTAGATATATGGATTGTAGCTAGGTCTCTATATGGTATATGTGATAAAAAGAATCCTCATGGATTACAGAGTATATATCATAGATCAGGGATCATATACGATGGATAAGAGATCATAAATAATATATCATATATCATATATCATATATGATATATATTATATATCATACATCATACATCATACATCATAGATCATAGATCATAGATCATAGATCATAGATCATAGATCATAGATCATAGATCATAGATCATAGATCATAGATCATAGATCATAGATCATAGATCATAGATCATAGATCATAGATCATAGATCATAGATCATAGATCATAGATCATAGATCATAGATCATAGATCATAGATCATAGATCATAGATCATAGATCATAGATCATAGATCATAGATCATAGATCATAGACGGAGTATACCCTACCCAAGCTTTACATGCCTTCCACAGCCTGTGACACACAGCTAATATACCCCGACTCTAGCATAGTTTGCCTGACAATGAAATTCATAGAAATTCGCACACAATTGAAATAGAGAAGGGTACACTAGGACAAGACAGAGAGAGAGAGAGAGAGAGAGAGAGAGAGAGAGAGAGAAGTAGACTTCAATGTAACTCCATAATTTACTGGGAATTGCGCTGGGCCAAGCGCTTGAAGTGCTTGACAATTGCGCCTGGCATTTGGGCTCAAAGAGTTGGCACAAATTTATGTGCATATGCATTAACAGTTGGCCAAGACGAGGCAGCACGAAAAGTCGTGGCAGAAGTTGAAGTACGAACGGCAGCAGCAAACGTTTGCCAGCAAAACTTGACAAACGAGAGGAGGGTGCTCGAAAGGGCCGAACTGGAGCAAGGAGACTTGTTACTTAGAAGAAGGAAGGCCAGACCCAGAAGTTGGAATACTCTAACTGAGGAGCGAATGGATAGAGAAGTCTGTGGATCCCACTCAAAAGACCCTTCCTCTGAGGCCTATAGATCACACCACAGTTTTGAGCCTGCGCTAAGAGAATCCTCATCTCGGGAGAGGTGACTTTCCTGTACTCTGCCCAGAGTTCGTCTTTCCTGCCTTCGATGAGTTGGACCCCTAGCAAAATTAGTCCTCCTTTACTCACTTTACTAACCAAAAGCGGTAATACCCTTCTCGCAGAGTATCAAATTGGTAGTCTCGACTACACTGAACAAATGGCAAACAAAATGAGGAGCGCCTCCCGAAGAAGGGAGAGAAGCAGAAGAGAGGCAGCGAAAAGTTGCATAAAACAAATGTGGAAGGCACAAACAACGGCCAACTTTTTTTCTGTTGCCAAAGCAGCTAGCCGAAAACGAAAGGCGCCCTGCCACGCCCCCTGCTATGGTGCGCCTCAATGTAGGATAGTTGGGCAACAGTTTGAGAGGCAGTTGGAAAAGTTCATTTGCCAAACATCGTGGCCCGGGGCCCAGAGCAAAGGCAGCCAACAACAATGTGACTGCACTTCACTTTCTCTCTCTTGCTCTCTCTCTCTCTCTCTTGCTCTTTCTCTGTCTCTCTGGTGCTGCTGTTGTTTGTCATTGTTCTTGAAGTGCTCAAACTCCTTTGACAGCGAAGCAGCAGGCTCGACGAGCTGGAAAATATATGACTTTGCTTACCCTATGGCCTCTCAAGGGTCAAGGGGGTTACAGAGAGAGACAGAGAGAGAGCGAGAGAGAGAGAGAAGGAGAGAGAGAGTAACGAAGAGCGCAGCAGAGGCAGGCAGTATATATGCCTAGGCCTTGCTGTTTGGTGCTCTGTCATAGGCCATAATGGAATAGACTTGTTCCAAGCTGCGAACTGGAGATGGCAGCGTGAGCTTGAGTCGTGTCACGAGGCCTCGAAATACTTCACGCATACTAAACACACACACTCGTGTCACGAGTCCTGAAATTCTGCTCGGCTGAGATTTGACTGAGACCTCAACAATTCCAAACTTGAGTTGCCTCGTCCTTTTTCCCTTCCCTGCTTTCCCTGCCCTCTGCCGTCCACCCACTGACGACTGACGCCACACGAATTTGGCTGGCAGCTCCTCTCTGGCATCTGCCACAAAGCACTCAATGGCGAACTGAAGCGACAAATATATCCTTGGCATGTGGCATGTGGCAGAGGCAGCGGCAGCGGCAGCGGCATAAATTCAATGCGTCAAGTGGATGCAACTCGAGCTGTGGGCCACAGATTGACGCCGACAAGCGATGCAATTAGTTGGCCACGCTGCCAGCCGCAACGACCCTCGACCCGATGACCAATGCCCCGACGACCCCTCGCTCGATGAGCCATGAGCGATGACTGATGACTGATGACGAAATGAGCAATGACAGCGACACGATTGAGTCGATTGTCATGTCGTATACCCTGTAAGTTTGCATAAGTATCTGTATCTGTATCTGTATCTGTATCTGTATCTGTATCTGTATCTGTATCTGTATCTGTATCTGTATCTGTATCTGTATCTGTATCTGTATCTGTATCTGTATCTGTATCTGTATCTGTATCTGTATCTGTATCTGTATCTGTATCTGTATCTGTATCTGTATCTGTATCTGTATCTGTATCTGTATCTGTATCTGTATCTGTATCTGTATCTGTATCTGTATCTGTATCTGTATCTGTATCTGTATCTGTATCTGTATCTGTATCTGTATCTCTGTATCTCTAACTGTATCCGTTTCTCTCAATCTGTTCTCGACACCCAATCCAAGTGGGCGGATGGGTGGGCGTGGCCGTGTGTGTGTGTAGCAACAATGCTTAGGCATTGTTTACACGCATCTCGTTTAATATGCATGAGATTCAGGCACCTGCCCAGCTGCTCACCTGCTCACCTGTTCGACTGCTCGACTGCTCGACTGCTCACCTGCCAACCTGTCGACTGCACGTGCCCCTAAAATGAGGCCGAGAGTTGAGCGGGCGTCGGCTGTTGTGGGTTTGCTCGGGGGGGGTCAGGACTTGGGGGCTATCCACTAGCCCAGCTCGTCGTCACAGATTGTCGAAATTGTTAACGGGCCGGCCCAAAAGGCAATTCAATCAGCTGCCCGAATGCCTCTGCTGAAGTGTCAAATGACATTGGTTGAAAGCAGAGCACATGTGTGGCGGGCCGTAAACCAGTGTTGGATAACTGTCAAAGGGTAATTCACTTCAGTGCTCAAAGCAGGCAGAAGCAGTTCAGTTCTTCCTTTAGCGAGAAACAGCAAATTGGCAGTGTTGCATAACTCTAAGAAAGCCTTACTAGTGTTGGTCAACGAACGCAGCTGCCAATTAAAGCTCGATTAGAGCACTTGAATATGCAGCGGGCCAATGCAACTGTTTGTGTCGAGTCAACAAATTGTTGCAAAGTCCATGGAAGTCTTGAAGCCCTCGGGGCGAGTCCTACGACAATTTTTCGTCCTTGTTTGTTTAGCAAACAGAAGGAAAAACAGATTCAAATTCGATTTACAGTTCAGCAGCATATATATATATATATATATGCATACATACATATGTAAACGATTTGTACACCGAGAGAGAAAGGGGCGGAGGGCAGTCTGATGAATGATATTTTCTCATGGCAATTATGTTTGCTTCGAAGTCCTTCAGCTTTCGCTGAGTGTACGCATATTTGCTCTTGAAACTATTTACATAACAATAAGTTATGCAATACGTACAGCAAATATACAGGGTATGCAAAGGGGGAGGGGGGGGCGGAATGTTGCAATTTCTTATGCATAAATACCAATAGGAGTGAAAGAAAAGCCTTTGATATGTTTGATTTGATTTGATTTGATTTGATTACATTTGATTCATATTAGAAGTGAGCCTAGAACTGATGAGCGAGACTTGAGGCTTGAGCTAATGGGCGACGAGGGGAGCTGCTTCATGACTGCACACACACAGAGAGAGAGAGAGAGAGAGAGACATACATTTATATATATGTCAAATACAGTGCATGCTAGAAGTATGCAAATCGAGTGCAATTTGCATGCAAAGTAGCTTCAAGAGCCAAACTGTAGCAGCGAGCCAGAGGTAAGGGGAGTTTATTCTTAGCGGCGGCAGCCCAGCTAGCGCCTAGCTCGACTAGCTCATTAGGCATGCCCGCAGCCAGCAGACTGCATAAGTGTGTGCACACTCTGGGCTGCTAGCTAGTTAGCTTCGAGTTTTGATTTCAGCGAAACATTTTGCACTCTCTGCCTGCGTTGGGGTATATCCATTAGGCCAGTCACTGGATGGGCGTCCACTGATAGCTGCCTCTGTAGACAGACAGGATATGAGTTGATTAGGCATTCATAGAAAGATCTGCATATATTATCTTTATATATAGATTCTGGTAGTAGAATACTTCCTTTAAGGTGTATGTAAATAGAACGTAGTATAGCTCCTACGCGTAGATCTCATATACTCCTACTCTACTAAGACAGATAGACCTTATATAGCTACGTCTCTCTATAGGTTTGTCATAGTAATGGGTATCTGCTTGACAGTTTCTTGAGTCCTATCTCAATATGCATCAGGACTTCTCAGCTGCTTGAGCTCGACTACAGCTCCCTCTCTCTCTCTCTCTCTCTCTCTCTCTCTCTCTCTCTAAGCACATTCAAACTTCTCCCTCATCATTCGCTTAAGTTCGTATTTGGCATTCCACAGAATCAAAATTCGAAATATTGCATCATACTTTGAGCACATTTTGTGTAAATTTTCAAATGAAGCAAATGCCTGAAGACGTTCAAGTGCCCAGACTGAACCGACAGACGGACGGACGGACAGACGGACGGACGGACGGACATTTTAATAGCTTCACACTTTAATTTTACAGCTCGCAAAGAGGAGAAAACTGCAAAAGAACAATTTTAAGAATTTTCTTTTCATTTTCCATTTGTTTTTCTGTTTTGTTTCTTGGAAGAAAATGCACTTTGCGAGAATGTTTAGAATGCCGCAAGATGATGTGTGAAACGGAAAGAAATGCAGAAAAAATAAAGTGGAAAGAGGCTCTTAACGAGCTAACACTGAACTCGTCCAAGTGTTTGGGAAATGTGCTGAACACACACACAGAAAGAAAATAGAAGAAAAATTTGTTAGAAAATGTGAAAAGGTAAAAGACGGACAAAGAGACTGGGCATCAAAGAGTTGAGCAGCTTTCGTATAACAAATGCACATATATAATGCCTATGCATAGTCAATATATCATTATAGTATCAATGGGTAAGCAAAGATAAATGGTATTTTCTCTTTAGATCTGACTGACGACTGTACATACCAAATTTCATGAGTCTAGCTGCAACAGATCTTGAGTTATGGCTTGGAACCACTCGTGATATCATTGCTGTTGGGCTAGCTGAACGAAATGTCAAGCGTTGAAGTTTTATCATTTCACATATCAATTTTCATAGACCTGGCTCAAATAGTTCTCGAGTTATGTGAGCATTGCTATCATAATCTGAGTACTAGCAACTCTAGCATGGCCTAAAAGAGTTCTTAACTGCTTTGACTCCATAACAATAGCTGAGTTACAGTCTTCGCTGGCCTCCTTGAGCGTTGATTTACTTTGTGCTACACAAGAGTTAAACACTTGAGAGTTTTCCGCTTTAACTGCCCCAAAGGGCGCTCTCAATGCAATCAATTATCATTTAAATACATATATACATATATATACTTGCTATAATCTCGAAATAAGCTTGAAAGATCTGGCAATCTATAGATTTTATTACTCAAACAATCAATTTCAATTGCTCAACGGCTGCTCGCGTGAGAAGGAGAGAGAGAGAGAGCGAGAGAGAGAGGAGGACAAGGGCTCTTGGTCAGTCTTGAGGGCACTTTTAAGTATAAATCATTGCATAGCGCCCTCTCGCTCTGGCCGGGCAACAATGCCAGTACAATGGCGGACTTAAACATAATGCTAAATGCTCGATTAACGAGTTCTTTGAGCCATTCAATGTGCACGCCACAAGCAGCAGCATCAACAATGGCTGACCAACGGTACCGTTACCGGGCCGGCATCATCATCTCCCTCTGGCCCCTCTGGTGGCTGGTGTTAAGTGTGGTCAACTCACCCGTTCGGCCCGAACAACATGTTAATCTGCAAATAGGGAGAGAAGAGAGTGAGTCAATTCGAGTCGCACACACAGATACACTATAAGGAGCCGCGCAGATCATGAGAAATGCCACGCCCACCCCCCAACACAGGGTTGGGAGAGGAGTTTGCAGGAGTTTACTACGGGTATCAAGCGGATTCTCATGGGTAAATTGATGTTGGTTTTACAATCATAAAAAGAAAGAAACCAGACTAAGAAGGGAGAGGGAGAGAGAGAGCATGAACGACTAACACATACCCTGGACTATAGTATAGTATAGTATAGTATAGTATAGTATAGTATAGTATAGTACAGTATAGTATAGTATACCCCTTCTCCAGCATCGCCTACAGGGTATGCCTCAGCATAATCACACGCAAATTTGTTACGCGGCTCTCGCTTTGGGTATTTTGAATGTTTTATGGTTTTCAAACAGGAAACAGGAAAAAAAAAACACAAACTGAAATAAAATTCATAAAATCGACACGAAATTCGCGCACTTTCAGCCGAATCAAACAATAAATCTCTTTTAGTCTAAGCTCGCTTAGATTTATATAACCTGCAACTTCTCTGCCTCCCCTCTGCCCCCTCTCTCTCTTTCTCTCTCCCTCCGTCCCTACCTCTGTCGATATGTTAACTGCGCCGCTGCCTTTGCGGCCTCCATTTTGTGTGTGCTGAAAACTTTTGTCGCTTTGCTCTCGTTTCTTTCTGCTTCTGCTTCTGTTTGTTTTTTTTTCTTTCGGGTTTTGTTTTTAGCATTTCGCATTTACCGCTGCTTGGGCCGCCATTGTTTCGCATTCTAATTCTCGGCTCGGGGAGTATTTTTTCGCTTTGCACTCGAACTGATTTGAAAAATTATTTTCAGTAATTCTTTATTTTTATTTTTTTTTTTATTTCTCTTTTGCTTTGTCAAAGTTTATTTTCGATTTAACGCTCTGCGCATTATTGTGACTTCCCCAAGGGTAGGGGGCGGGGGAGGGGGTGTGGGAAGGGCCAGAGACGGAGCAAGGATTCCTTTTGTTTTGTGTATGTAAGGATGCGTGGATAAGGCGCAGCTCTAAGCTGTGGATAATGCACACAATTTGCAGTCATCAATTGTGATAATTCGATGAATTTAGATTGATATCGATAACGATAATTGCGTACAGTTATCGAATGGCTATTTATAAAGGCCAGGATGTGCTTATGTTAACATTAAAGAGAACTATCGAACAGACATGCACATGTTATCGATAACATATGCAAGACTTATCGATAACACATGCAATGGTAGTCGCTTTTGCCTGCCCTTCCACCTAAAGGAATATCAAATTTCATCTCAATAAATCGTTATCGATAACTTCTGCCAGACAAAAAGCGAGCGAAAAGTGAAAACGAAACACGCGAAATCCGAGTGCGAAACTAAAAACCAAGAACTAGAAACTTAATGCGGCTATCGATAAACGGAAATGGACAATGACAAACACGAATAGCAGATAAAGCAAATAACGAGCTACAACAACAACAACAACAACGAGGAACATGGAACATGGAACATGGAACAGGGAACAGCAGCGGCAAAAGTTGAGCTGGCATATCGAATTGCACGCAAAATGCAATGCAGCTCGAGCAATTGCTTTTTCGCTGTCAATGGCTGAACAGGATAAAAGCAACAGCCACCCCCGCCCACTGCCCCCCTAGGCAACCCTTAGTGGGGGGTAGGGGTCGAGGGCATAGTGTCGGGCATGTTGCTTCGATAGCCAAGTCGCAGTTAAAGCTAATTGTCAGGTGTACCTATATAGATATATGTATATATGAATATGCTGTGCTATGCCCCGTCAAGTCATGTTGCTTTAACAGCTCTCCCCACACCCATAAATACCCTGTAAACAGGCAAGTGGGAGAGCTAAGGCATCGTAGAGATGGAGTCTGTATGAGACTAGCATAATCCTTTAAGATATATATGCATTTGCATGGGCAACTACAGGGTAACTGCTAGTCGAGCAATGCCTACTTAGAAAACTTTCCATATATACCCATTTATCTCTCCTTTTTTTTCAAAATTCATATTCGTAAATACGCGCGAGTAATGCCCTACAGTATGGGCGTTACAAATGTGGGCGTGGCTGGACATTGGGCGTAGCTGGGGTAGCTTGTAGCCGGCTAGCTTAGGGGAGGGAGGGGAGGGCGAGCGTCGTCCGCGGTTTACTTTGTAGAGTAAAAACAATTGCAAACGATACGAGGCGAAATAAATATAGAGGAAATTGATATATCGTAACTAATGGCAAACACACACACATAGACACACGCACACACACACACACACAGACACACACACACACACACACGTGCGGGTGTGTTTATGCATAGATACGTATCAATGTCTATACATAGTCTAGAGTCTAACTAGTCAACTAAAATGATTCCCAAAGGTTTGTTTGTTTGCTCTCCTCGAGGTTCTGATATGTGTGCGCAGGCGGCGCCCTCTCAATTACAGGGTATATATACACATATATATACATATAGCTATATCAACATAAACAGATATAAACAGTAAACAAAAGCAACTAACGCTGAATAGACAAACAAAGTTAGAGTTGCGCTTGGTTAGGCATAACTCTGGGCAGCACATCAGCACAGGTTTGGGTATACGCTAGTCAGGTGCTGCCGACTAGACTAGCAACTCTTAGTAGTAGACGTAGATAGCTAAGCTATGAAGATATACTACTACCAAGAGTGTAAGTCAACGCCTATCTCTCTGTCGTTCTCTCTCTCTCTCTTTCTTTCTCTTTCTCATTCCTTGATCCATTTGAAACTTATTAATCGAGGCGAGTGCAAAGCGTTCGTAGTGTACAGCTGTAGGCCTGTGCAGCTGTACGTGGACTATTTGCAGTGACTGTTGTTGACTTTTGGCACGGGCATCGGTAACATCGCCAACATCGGCCAAAAACTGTAACAGTCGGCGTCAGCGTCAAAGCAATGCGACATTTAATACACCTGAGTGTTGTGAACAGCTGTATGCCTCTCTCTCCCTCCCTCTCCCTCTCTCTCTCTCTCTCTCTCTCTCTCTCTCTTTGTGTTTATTCATATTTCAGAATTTGGATTCAATGCATTTTGTTTGTCGTTGTCGAATCAACACGAGTTCTGCGTCGCCCTGCGCCCGTGGCGAAAACAAAACCAAATTCCTTCACAATCAGATATATATATCAGATAAATATATATATATGTATATATGAATATAGATATGTATATATAGATTCCTTTAAGCCTTATTTGAGGACCAAGGTTTATTGTTTGAAACTTAACACTGATGTCTCGAAAGTATTTCCAATCTATTTATAACTCTCAAAGTGTTCCATTTCCATTTGTTTCTCTGCTAGTTGTTATGACACAGCATATATATATTTATCTCTTTGCTATTTTAGACATAAGCTTAACAACTTATAATTCAATAACTCAACTCAATTTGCAATTGTTCCAATGCCATATCGTTCCCCAGAGTTCTATGGATAGAGCAGACATGCTTAAGATGTTAGTTAACTACTTTTTAGTTAGGCTACTATTGATGTTCCAATTCCATTATGTTCCAAACTCGTTTCACTGAATTTGACATACCTTTAGAGACTCTTTCACTCTTGGGCTGTGCTGTCAATATACGCCTTTCTACGCGCTTCTCACGACAGTCAATTAGTCAACTTTGTAGTCAGCCTTATCAATATACTCTATTAGTCCTTTGAGTTCAAGTTTTATTTGCATCAATTCAATTATTTCCGAGTGAGTTCTGAAAAGCGAGCTGCAGGCAAATGAAGCGTTTGCTAATACGGCTGAAATAAATAAAAAGCTTTGCTAATTAGTTAAGAGCTGCTACCTGCCGCCTAGCAGCTGGCACTGCTTCTGTTTCCCATTCCACCCATTCCCCCTGCTTCGATTCTGGCTTCTGCTGCTGCTGCTGCTGATGATGATTCTCTTCTTTAATCCACTTGAAAGCAGCTGCTGTCGTTTTCTTATTTATTTTGCGACGAAAAAAAGAAACCGAAACAAGGCAAAATGAGAAAAAAAAAAACATTGTCAGTGATAAATTTTGTTTACAAGCTGGCTGTCATGAGAAGCGCGTAGAGAGGCGCACGCGGGCAAACAGCTTTAGGCCTGGGGCTTTAAGCTTTAAGCTGTTCTCCCCCGTTGACAGTTGTCAGATGGCATTTGCCGACATTTCAGATATGGTCACTATACGATTAACATGCGTCCTCCCTCTCTCCCACTCTCTCTCTCTCTCTCTCTCTCTCTCTCTCTCTCTCTCTCTCACTCTCTCTCACTCTCTCCCGCTCTGTGCTTCGTCAGAAAACTAAACCAAAGTATTCCAATTCGCCAAATTGTCTTTTTCTCTGTTATGTTTTTTTGTGGGGCTTTGTTTTTTTTGTTTCGGGCGCCTTTTTGTTGTGGTTGCCGTTCCATTGCCGTGTTCCCAGGGGGCAATGAGCTGCCAACAACTGCCACACAACTAATCGTGTTGCCAGCGTCTCGCAGGCCTCCAATCTCCCTCCCTCTTCGAATCAGTTGTGACATTGCCAAAGCTCAGCCACTCAACGGACCTCACATTCCCGTCCTCAGCTGCTACCCCAGGGGAACGAACACACACACGCACACTTGCTCACACACACTTCCTCACACACACTTCCTCACACACACACACGCACAAAACAACCAAGAGTAATTTTGTATACCCTAGGTAGAGGCCTATGTAGGCCTCTCTCTCTCCACAAACTGTGCTTAAAGTGCGCTTTCGTCTTTTTATGCAAATAGTGTTCCAATTCCAATTGTTCCAGTGCTGTTTCTGCTTTACACATCTGTCATTCCATTTGACCAAATTTCTGTTCTTTCATTACTTTCAATTCACATCCTCTGTTAATGTAGTGTTCCGTTTCCAAACTGTTCCAACTGCCGCCTCTTGCTCTTAGCAGCTTCATTTGTAATTTGAATAATTTAATTTAGCTTTTCGTTGATTACTCGCTTTAGCTATTCATAAGTTGCTTCGCTGTTTCACGTGCCATTGCGTTCCCCTGGCGAGCCGCTCTGGCTCAGCACGTAAGGCCAAGAGGAGCCCTCGCATTCCCAGTTGAATTTCAAAGCGTTTGCTTCCGCTTTGCTTAGCAGAGACTTGAAACCTGCGAAGCTCATCTCCACCCCAAATTCCCAGTGTTCCTTCTCGTCTTTTTTTGTTTTTTTGGTTTTTTTTGTCCAACGTTTCGTCAAATTCCGATTTGTTTTGCTGGAATTTAATAACTTTGAGTGAAAAGCCGCCTTCACACCTGTTGGCACGGTTTTGTCTCTATAGCTGCAGCTCAATCTCAGAGAGAGAGAGGGAGAGAGGGGGGGGGAGAGGGGGAGACATGAATACCCATACTTTTTGGGGTCTATGTCTACGTTTGTGTGTCATTCATAAACAAGTGTTCATCATTTCTTCTCTGGAATCAAACTTGAGTAAATAAATATAGCGAAGACTACGCAGCGGGAGTGAACGACGCGTGGATACCCTGTTCTGAGCAGCAACTTGAAGAGTTCGTCTGACTTATGTTACTATAGAATACAGGGAATGTCTCTGATGTCGCCAGTCAAGTGACTGACTCGCGTATACCCTGCATAATAGAAATGTTTGGTAAACAAATCGGAAGTATTTCGATATCAGTTGGAGTCTCAGGTTGCCCGTGCTGGGCATGGGAACCGATCGAATTGAAGAGTTTGAGTAAATACACACAAATGAAACTGGAACACAGTGGGCGTGGGCCAGTGGCCAATGTGAATCAGCCTTAAAGCCGAGCAGAAGCTTTGGAGATCGTCGTCTGGGCCGAGTGGAGCTCCGGAATGAGCTTCGATCGCGACTGAGGCTCGAGTCAAACAGTGTCCGATGGGCTTCAAAGGCGTCAGCACGTGCCCAGGCCAATGGAGAGACGCGAATCGAGTCTCAGGCGGCGAGCGACAGTGACAGAAGCCATTGCAGCTAGCAAAGTGTCAAGGTCCAAGCGCGAGGATAGCAAGCGCATAAACCAAGAGTTCGAGACGCATACGCTTAGCAAAATGATTAAGAAAATGGAGATGGAGCTGATAGCGACGCAGGGGCAGAGCGAGCAGCAGTTGCTGCTGCAGCACCAACACCAACAATTGCCCCAACTCCAAACACAACAACAGCAACTGCCCAGCATGCCGGTGCTGAATGAAACAGAGAGCGAGGAGCCAACCGAGCAGCGGCATCGACACAAGCACAAGCACAAATCCAAGTCGAAGAAATCGAAGAAGTCGAAAAAGCACTCGAAGTCGGAGCAGGAGCGGGAGGCGAAGCGCGAGCGCAAGCGAGAGCGAAAGAGACTGCGAGCGATTCAGCTGCAGGAGCAGCAGCAAGACCAAGACCAGGAGCAGGACCTGGAGCAGGACCAGGAGCAGGACCAAGAGGTGGACCAAGAGCAGGAGCAAGCGGATGCTGAATCGGTGGTCGAGGCGAATGCTTTGCGTCCGCGACATTTCTTCAATCAGAAGAAGCGCATCTTGGAGCAGTGGAGGCGGGAGCACAGTGCCAAGTGACAGCGATAACGATAACGATAACGATAACGATAACAATGTCGATAACAATGTCGATAACCATAGCAAATTAACATAAACTTAAAAGTAAGTAAGAGCTTTGCAAATGATTTGAGTTCCAGTTCATATGTCGATAACTGATTATCGATAACAATATCGATAGGGTTGAATAGCTACAACTGAAAGTCTATAAGCGGTGTATTAGTCTATATGATAGAGCCAGTTTTAAGCATCATCAGCTTTTATTCTTATCTAGCAACAAACAATAAAAATCGATAACGATAACAAAAATCAATTTGAGAAACTTTTGGATTGTGAAGCTACCAAATGGCCAAAGGCTATAGCAGTTGCCCAAAATAGTTAGGTATGAGCAGTCTTTAGCTCCTTTGCGCCTCGCACTGATAGTCAGAAATGTTATCGATAACAAGCTTGAAAGTAGTTTAAAGCAACTGTACTAAAAAAAAGAAGAAAAATCGTGAGCAAATGATGCAAGAGTCGTGACTGCAGCTGCTTGTGTGTGGGAGAGGGTGTCTGAGGGCGTGCGTGTGTGCGTGTGTGTGTGTGTGTGTGTGTGTGTGGGTAGTGAAAACCCTAGAACATTATTTCTTTTGTAAATCCCATGAACAATGCCCACGGCACGTGCGTGGAAACCAAATGAACAACAGGCAAACGGCGCTCGCTAAGCCAAAAGCAATTATCTGGCATAGCTGGGCCATAAAAATGGTCAATTACAATATCACGATATTACCAATACACCAACATGCACACAGCCCGAGAGAGAGAGAGAGAGACACACACTCTCTCCCACTAGCAAATACCCTGGACATAAATTATGCATTTCGCCTTAGTCCATCGCATTTTATCAAAATATAAAAAAGGTTGCTCCAAGTTTAAGATTTCGGCTCGCAGATAAGAAAAACCAAAATCGAATAACGATTAGAGTGGAAAGCGTGCAAGCTTAGACTAGCGACATACCCTGTAATCGCACTCATACCTAGTTTAATTACACAAAATATGAGCAAAGCCAGCGCAAGGGCATGCTAAAGGCGTTGCTTTAAGTAAACCTAGAAATGGTATTAGATTTCAGTCAAACACGACTATAAGATACCCTGTATGGTGTTGTGCATTATCATATCACTTGCTTATTTCACGAGTATTCATGCGTGCAGCTGCAGCCGCAGACTATGGACAACTTTCAGTTAGTTAAAGCTGTCAAATACCCTGTAATCTTATCTTTCCGAAATTTGGAATGTATCATGCAACCTGACTACAAAATACCCTGCAGCCAATTCTCAAGGATACCCTGTAGTCGAGAGAGAGAGAGAGTGAGAGAGAGAGGGAGGCAGCTATATTGTAGTCTTCTCTAGCAGCCGCAAATTACAGGGTATTTGGCGCAACGGGGCGTCAGTGGCGTAATCGAAACTGACGAAAAGGCGCAACAACTAAATTTTCCACGAAAAACTGTTCGAATTTCCATTTCAATTTCAATTCCAATTCGAAATGAAATCAGCTACAGAAATCAGAGCACTCAATTGATGATACACACACACACACACACACACACAGGGAGTATATCCTAACTAAATGCAACTAAGCCATGTACATATTTGAGTGGGTGTGCGTGTGTGTGTGGCTGTGTGTGAATGCAAAAAAGCATTTAAATGGCCCAAAAAGCATAAAAGAGCATGAGTAAACTCATTGGCTATGTGTGTGAGAGAGAGAGAGAGAGAGAGAGAGAGAGAGAGAGAGGGAGATAGATAGAGAGGGGCATAGGTTATTGGTTAATAACGTGAGCGAGAGCTGAGAGACAATTTAATGCCGGAAATAGTTTTCCCAAGCACAGGCACAGCCGGGGGCGGGGGTGCTACGGGGGTTGGGCTGCCTGGACAACATGTATGTGTGTGTGTGTGTGTGTGTGTGTGTTGGTGTGTGTGATTGCAAAATAAATTCACTAATAAAATGCCAACAATTTTTTGAGCTAGAGCGAAAAACCCTGGTTAAAAAAGGTCCTGCAGGGCAAGGCTCTGTCTCTCTCTCTCTCACTCTCACCCCTCCCTCTCTCTCTCTCTGGGTAAAAGGGGCAAGCATTTTGTAATAAACATATTTGAAATGCATGCCACGCAGTCGAGCAGCAGCAGCAGCAACAACAATCGAAGTTCTTTTGGGGGCGATTCGAAATGTTTTTGGAAAATGAGCGCAATTCGGACTTTGACCTTGGACAACTTTTGCCCAGCAAGCAGTGGCGGGTGGAAGGGGTGGAAGGGGGGGCGGGGATGTAGGTGAGTTGAGGAGGGCTCAGCGAGCATTTGAATGTCTGGCAAGAGTTTGGGCGCAGCTCGAGTGGCAACAGGCAAACAGATTCGAGTCTCAAGGTCATGTGAGCAAAAGCCGGGCAGCGGAAGCGGAAACGGAACCGGAACCGGAGCCGGAACCAGAAGCGGAAACGGACCCGTGCATTGTCGACAGTCAAAATGGCGGAACGAAAGCTAAATCAAAATCGAAAGCGAATTGGGCGAAATGAAATCAAACGTTCGGAAGATTGCAAGTAACTTGCGACGGAACTAGTTCCGAGTGGAACTGAATATGTAGATGTGACTAGAGCTGAGACAGCTGCTGGATACTTGGATGGAACTGGATATGCAAATAAGAAGCGGGAACTGGAACCGGAACCGGAACTGGAACTGGAAGAGGAAATATGAATTAGCATAGCTTTAATTGAAGCTGAAAGTTGAGCTGCAAATATAAATGGAATCGGAACTGGAGCTGGAACCGGAGCTGGAACCGGAACCGGAGCTGGAACTGGAAATATGAATTTGCATAGCTTTGATTGAAGCTGAAAGTTGAACTGCAAAAATAAATGAAGTATGAACTTAAGCTGGAGTCGGAACTGGAACTGGAACTGAAATTGAGACAGTTGAGCGAATTGAAAATCGAGCTATAAGCTGTAAGTTTGCTCACTTAAGGAACTCCAATATCAGTTAGAACTGAAAAGGAAGCTGGAACTGGAACTGGAACTAGAACTGGAACTTCAATTTGATTCACTAGCCAATAGAGAGTAATTGAGAGTGAGATTGACTCTAGTAAGATCCCTTAAATAGTTTGCATGATCAGATAATTGATATTATAGTAGGCTATCGAATGTCCCTTCCAAGTGCTTTTCACCTCGATCATGATTGATGGCAATCATTGAATATTTTTTGCTAATATTTATGGTGCTTTGCTCGATTTAATTAAGCCTCAACTGCTTTCGCCTCTTGCAGCCAGCAACAAATGACCAACAACAATCAACATCAAAGGAATTTCAGAATTTCACCTCCCCCAGGGCAAAGGCGAAGGAACGGCATCGCCGACTGATGGATGTAGCGATTGATGATGATGGAGCAAGGAGCAAGGAGCAGGAGGAGGAGCAGCAGCAGGAGCAGGGGCAGCATCTATAAAAGATACTCGAGGGCATGAATTAATTTAAAGCTAAATGCGAACAGCAACACCAGCAATAAAATAAATTGGGAAAATCTTTTTATGCCCGCAGCGCCAACAGCGTTCAAAAAAAGGAAGTGGGCGTGGCATCGATGGCGGTGTCAGAGAGAGAGAGAGAGAGAGAGAGAGGGGAGGGAGCCTGGCATGGGGAAAGACGGTCAATTGGCTGATATTTCCAATTTGAATGAAAAGTGATTGAAGAACTTTCAAGAGCGCACATAACAAATGGCGTAAAAATGAACGGGAAAATTGAATGAAAATTGATGAGAAATCAATGCAATGATAGACTGGCAAATACCCTGCAAGTGTTGCCAGCAATGAACTGATAAACTAGAAAATATTCTCTGCACATATATATTTATAGACTGTGATATAAGTAAAACAGTGTAGTAGTATAACAGTATAACAGTACAGCAGTATAGCAGTATAGTAGTATAGCAGTATAACAGTATAACAGTATAACAGTGTAACAGTATAACAGTATAACAGTATAACAGTATAACAGTATAACAGTATAACAGTATAGCAGTATAGCAGTATAACAGTATAGCAGTATAGCAGTATAACAGTATAGCAGTATAGCAGTATAACAGTATAACAGTATGACAGCTTCATATTATATCGGTTCTACTCTATTCAACATCATTATAAGGCAGTCATACAGCCTGCCCAAGCGAATAAGCTCCACTCTGAGCAGAGCAGAATGAAAACTGTGAAAAAGGAAATTTTAAAGTTTTTTTTTTTTTTTTGCAAATTTTTTTTCTTTTTTGTCCGACAAAGTTTTTTGGGCAACGCAATTAAAAAAGTAAAGTGTTGCTAAAATATAAATTGACGTACATACATACGTATAGTATACTATATAAATATATAGTATGTGTGTATATATCTATGTAAAGCTGTATACAGATAACTGTTATATGAAATTTGTGCATAGGAAAAGTTTGTTTAAGGAAGAGAGTGGAGGGGGTGAGTGAGAGGAGCATTGTTAAAAACTTACCAGCTGTTTTTGCTGGTGCAGCCAGCTCGACGCTGACGCTGACGCTGACGTTGACGTTCGATGCGCGCTGCTGCGAATCAAAATTGAAAAGAAGTTGGCGACGCGGCGAGGCGGCGAGGCGCGAGAGGAGGTGAAGTGCTTCAAAATGTCCGCAGGACGAAAGTTTATTTTGATTTGCTGTAGCTGCCGCTGCAGCAGAGGTCCTGCTTACTGTTGTTGTTCACTTTACACTGTGACCGTTAGCTGACGCGGACGTTCACGTTGACGTTGATGTGGACGTTGACGGCGCTGCTGATGGCGATCTGAAAGGCGTGCGAAATTAATATAAATATATATATATATGTATATGTATATATGCATAAATTGAATGTATAATAAAATTGACGTTTAATTGGAGTGGGCGTGGAGCAAGGGGAGCAGGCCGGGGCCAGCCAGTCACTTGTCGAAAATTGTGTTTATTGTGCATGTTTTAATTAGCAATTCGCTTATGGCAGCGCTGATATTGGCGGCAGCATGATTGCAATTTTTATTCATCCAACCAAGTTTGTTCGCTGTTAAATTCTACTGAATATAGTCGAAATTTGCATAAATTTGCTTTAAATTTCGTTTTAAATGCACTTCGTTTTACATTAACGGTAAACAGAGGCGAAAATTGAATTGGCAGCAAAGCGTAACAAGATTTGCGGCGAAAAAAGAAATAAACACACTTCACACACACGCACGCATACTGCACGACGACGTGCAAGCGAGAGAGCATATTGGTTAAGCTCACAGTTCGGAGTTGTGTCAACACTCACACACACACACACACACACACACACACACATACGCACATATGCATATACAAACTCACACTTTGACATAATTCAATAAAAACTTAAAAAAGTCTTTGCTCATTGAATTATTTATTGCACTTTGAGCGGAGGAGAGTATTGCACGGTCGGTTCACTTGGTTGAGTTTGCGAAACTTGTTGCGGCGACGCTTCAAACTTGTTGATGATGGCTCGAGTGCGCGAGTGTGTTAGTGCGCGCGCGCTCATTAGGCGCCTAATCGACTCCGAATGTGGGCGAGCGGGCGCACAGCGCACAGCACAGCAGCCGGAGCTGCAAGAGGCAAAAGAATCAGCAAAGAGCCGAGGCGAACGCGTCAACGATTCGTGTTGATTGGCAGACGCAGCCAATTAAACGTGCAAAGCAAATGCAACTATCGAATTCGCTGCGTTCTCGCTTCTGCTCTAGCGTGCGTGTGTGCATGTGTGCATGTGTGTGCGCGCGTTACAGTTAGAGCAAAGGAGAGAGCGCGAGAGTTGATTAGTCTGTGCTGCACAGCACGAGTGTGTGCCGCAACAACAATGACCACTGCGTGCACGCGCGTGTGTGTGTGTGCGTGTGAGCGTGTGAGCAATACAATGGCAAACATATTGCAGCTGCCTATGCAGCATGGGTATGGGCATAAAGGCGCGCATAGGGGCTATGCTATGTCCACCCCCTTTTTGGCAACAACAGCGCAGCTGCTACCACTCTGCCCACTCTCTCGCGCTCTCGCGCACATATGCAATGTCAGCAGCTGCCTCTGCTACTGCTCCTCTGACTAACCCACCCCAGCAGATGCGAATAACAACGGCAAGCTGAAGTGATTTGAAGGGGTATGCGAGACTAGAGGATGCTGTGTGTTACAGCGATGCTGTCAGTAGTATATACAAATGTAAATATACATATATTGATTGTGATTTTTGTCTTGTTACATATGAACTGTCGAGTGTGCATACCCTTTTGCTTACCGACCTAGGCTGCTGGGTATAACAACACGACTCTTGCGCTGTGGTCAATGTTCGCTCTGTGGCCATAAAACTAAACTCCCCACTGCAACGCTGCTCTCCCGCTCCTCTTGCTCTTTTTTGCTATTTGCGGTTCTTTCGTCGGTTCTTCGTCGTAAATGAGCGACAGACCAGCAGCAGCACCAGCAGCAACAACAACAACAACAGTTAAATGCGAACCATTAGAAATCGAAACGGATGGTAGTTAAGATTTGACATTCAAGATTTCCACTTAACGATTGTAAGGAATATCGCATGTACGGAGCGTTCGAAATTAACGTCGTTGTTGCCTCCCTTCCATTACGTAATGCTCCCATTAAATATATCTATATAAATATATATATGTATATGTATATATATGTATTCCTTTTTCTATTTTTTTTCCTTTTTAATCAACTTAAAGATTTAGCTTCAATTTGGTTTGCTTAAGCCTTTTCTCTCTCTTACTCTCTCTCTCTCTCTCGCTGCACATATCTACGTAATACTCCTAATAATTGCATTTTCTGTCTGAGGTTAACAATTGCAAGCTTTTTGCTGCGGCTCCTAACGCTGCCTGACTTTTGCCCAGGTGCAACAAAGTTGTTGTTGTTGTTGTTGTTCCTGATGCAAATTTGTGCGCCCTTAAACCAGGCGTTTGTCAACGCAGTCGAGTTACAGCCCCACAAGCCCCACAAACCCCAAAAACCTAACCTAGTCAAGCCCCCCCCCCCTCTCTGCTTAAACCAACAACAGACCGCATTGGGGTAGACTAGATGCAAGCTAAAACCCAACGTTGGCGACATTGTTGACTCGCTTACTTTTTAGTCAAAAGACCCTAACCCCCAACCCCCACCCTTCCGCGCACTTCACTCACTCGCTACCCCTAGCTTCCACTGTCTGTGTCTTGGCAACGCTTTCGTAATTGCTTATGCAAATTTTCACAGTTGCAAGTAGCAGCTACCCTCTGGAAACCTACCTCTGCCTCCCCTCACCCCCTAGCTCTAATGCAGCCCCTCACCTTTTGCCAACCCCACTTGAAGCGTCAACTGCAGTTTTGTTTTTTTTTTTCATTTTATATCACTCTGACTGCATCTTTCTGGCTGTGAGTTTTGTTGGCAAGCTAAAGTTTACATACACCTACCCCTGGCTCCAACCCCCTGTCGAGCCCCTTCGTTAGCAGCGCCTCTGGCTCGACGGTCCATCGCGCATTTTCATTGTCAACGTCGCCGTCGAGGAGCTGCAGGCATTTGCATAGGTAACAAAATGCATTTCCCAGCAGCTCCCCCGCCCCCCAGCCCAACCCCTGAGCCGCCTGCTGCAGGCAACCCTCATGGAGGAGACCCTTAGCAGTAATTTTTAATGTGCAAAACAAATACAAATTAAAGCAATGCAAATAAAAGAGTTGCTCTAGCTGCAAAATTAAAATAAATTCCACTGTGGGGGGCCTGGGGGTGGTAGGCGGCCCTACCTAAGGGTAGGTAACTGAAGTGAGTGTGTCATAGCAGCTAGCTCCTACTGCAGCTCACATTTGCCGGGATAGAAATTGTTGATTAGCCGCAAAAAAGTTAAAAGTTTCCTAAACGAATGACAAATTAAGCGAACGACAACGAATGACGAAGCAAAACATTCGGAATTAAAACTTTTCCACTCTAAGAAACTCAGCTGGGAATGATGTGGAACAGCCCCTAAATGTTGTAAACGAGTTGGGAACAAGGAGGTTACTGGATTTAAGAATGAGCAATGAAATTGAAAGATATTCGATATGAATAGTTGTGATAGGAGCGAATGGTGTGAATGAATGAATGAAAGTCAGGATATAACTGAATAGAATGGAAGAATGATGGAATGGTATGAGTGAACGAAGGTTTGAATGGTATGAATGAATGAATGATGTGAAAGAATGACTGAATAAATGAATCATATGAATGGATGAGTGGTATGAATGAATGGTATGAATCAATGATGGGAATAAATCATATGAATGAATATGACTGAATGATATGAATGAATCATATGAAAGAATGACGATTCCATGATATGAATGAATGATGAGTGAATGATATGAACGGATGATGAGTGATTGATATGAATGAATCATATGAGTGAATGAGTGGTATGAAAGAATGGTATGAATGAATCATATGAATGAATCATTTGAATGAATGAATCATATGAATGAATGATACGAATGAATGATATGAATAAATCATATGAGTGAATGATATGAATGAATGATATGAATGAATAATATGAATGAATGATGATTTCATGATATGAATGAATGATGAGTGAATGATATAAATGGATGATGAGTGATTAATATGAATGAATCATATGAATAAATGATATGAATGAATGAAATGAATGAATGATAGGAATGAATATGAATGAATGATGTAAAAGAATGATGTGACTGAATGATAGTTATGGACCAATGAAAGGAATGAATTGTATGAATGACTCATATGAATGACTCATATGAATAACTCATATGCATGAATCATATGAACGATGTGTGCAATTAGCATAATCAAATAGCTCCAAACGAAGTGATGCGATGATGATCTCAGGAGTGCACATGAAAGTTTGAAGAGTTCATCAATTAGGCTGGCTGTCAATCAGCTGCCCACTCAGTCCGTCAATCATGCGGCGAGTCAATCTTTCGCACTCTCATCTGCAATTATGCATTCTGCCTCTGCTAGCTCTCTATTATCTATTCAAGCGAATCCCGTTTCATATGGACATTACTTTAATAGGCAGTTTGGAGGCTTTGACCAGCCGAGTCCATAAATATAATTGAGTGGGGGGCGGGTTGGTGGAGGGGATGTGAAGTCAACTATCAACAGAACAATTTTGGGGCTAAGCCCGGCCAATTGCCAGTTCATAATTTGTGCAATAGCTCGGGTCAAATGCAGGCCTCAACAGAGGCGACACACCGTGAGAGCGGGCGGGAGAGAGAGAGAGAGAGAGAGAGAGAGAGAGGGGGGTGTCCCTCGAGGTAAAGGGGTTGGGTTGTGCAGTGCGGCAGCTGTTGGCAACACCTACATAAGCGAATGGGGATTGACATGATTGGAATAGCCAGGCGGAGGGCATCGAGAGGGGCCAGCGGACGTCGAGGGTGGGCGTTGCATATGAAATTAGCCAAAGATTGTCGACACACATGCGTTTAGGGGTTGCTCCGCACCAGGCGGAGCGGGGATGGGGGCTGCTCGTGGGCCAATTGCAATCAGTTAAACAATGTTGCATATTAACAGCCGACCAGACACGCCACCAACAGGCAAAACCCTATTGACGGCCGCGCTTAGGGGTAGCGGGGTACGAGGGGAGGGCGTGGCCGTGGCCGTGGGCGTGGGAGGTCTGGGGCCCCTCGGAGAGTTAGGGGCTATCGTTGGACCGCCCGCAATGTCTGTGCATAAATAAGGCATAAATAACGGACAGGCCTTTTGGGGGCCGCAGGGTGTACGGTTTGTCTGGCTAATTAAAACACTTGATGGGCTCTTTCAGCGTAAAGCGCCATCTGGCGTGCAGAAACGAAGCGACTAAAAAAAAATTCAAATTGCTGTAAATTGCAAATTTCATATGGTAAAGCGGGAGGGAGCAGAGACTGAGAGTGAGAGAGAGAGAGAGAGGGAGCGGGGCCAGTCGTGGTGCTGGTTTATTGACAGGTGGCAACACAATTAGAGGGCTGGTTCATTTGAACTAGTTCCAGGTAAAATAGCGAACTGAAGGCTGAGAAGTTGCGGCTCTGTGCATAATTTATTGTTATTAAGTGTTATTAATTATGATGCCATTTAAATCGCTCGGGCGGTTGACATTGCGGTTCGTTAGCGATTCGAATTGGAATCGGAATTCGAATTGGAACTGGAAGAGGGGCGGAGGCTCTACGAGCCATGGGGGTGGTGCGCAACTTCAGTCGATCACAAACAGACATTTGCGAGCCACTCAGAGTGCATTTCTTATCAACTCTGATTAGAATTTAATTGCACTTAATTTGATATCGATTAAAGTTATCGAATAATTAACCGTTAATTAAGTTGAAAGTTCTGAGCCAACTTTGACTGCTTGCCACTTGAAAGTAGTCTGTGTTTAATAAACTATAATTACTTTCAATTACAGAGTACTCGAGCTGTTATCGATAGCTAGTTCGATTGGTTTTTTAAGGAATATCGATAGAAATAAATATAGTTTGGGGTAGTACATAAAGTTTAACTCATATTTTGTTGTTTCATATAATATATAGCATTAATGTGCGAATTATTGTTATCGATAACTTTTTCGATAGACTTATTTGCATATATCTATATGTAGTTGTGACTTTTTAGTACGGAATATGCCTGCTTTATATTATTAAGAATATTCTACGTATACTATATTAGAATTGATGGTAATCGATCAAACTATCGATAACAGTTTTGTGTTATATAAACACATTTAGTTTAAAATTGCCTTGGTTTCTCCTCTACTCATGGAAATACAGTTTGATTTAAGCATTTCAATAAGTTAAGCACTTTTTATCGATATCTGTTATCGATAGTCGCCAACAAAGTTCTCTGAAGCAATAAAATTTGAGTGGAATTCGCCCTTTTGCGAGAGAACGTAAAAAGTAAATAAATAATGCGTGCCCTATCGAACAGATAATTCAATTACACCCGAAGTCCCATCTCACATATATAAGCTGCCGCCAGATGGCGCTGCAGGCGCACAAACCAAATTATTACGAGTTACATTTTGAGTGGATCTCTTGTGTCTGAATAAATTGAACACTTCGAGAACTGTCGGTAATAAAGCGAGCCAAAGACAAAGAGAAAGTGAGAGAGAGGGGAGAGCGGGGGGGGAGGGGTGGGGAGGGGAGAGGGAGAGAAAGAGAGAGTTCATTTTTTGGTAAAGATTTTTACGATTGGCAGGCGGCACGTTTACTTTTAGCATTAAAGGCGACAGAAGGAAGCGCTTTTTATGGCCCCAAATTGTGAGAGGACACTCTCAGACAGACAGAGAGAGAGAGAGAGAGAGAGAGAGAGAGAGAGAGAGGGGGGAGAGTGGGATAAAGTTTAAAACAATAAAAATGCGCACATAAAATGCAACATTTTTCGCTAGTCTTTTAATGCATTGCCGAAAGGCCAAAAGTGGCCAAAGGCCATTAAAAATCCGCGCAGCGCAGGGACAGAGAGTGACAGAGGAGCGCAGAGAGAGAGAGAGAGAGAGAGAGAGAGAGAGAAGGTTAAGAGTGGACACAAAGGCAGTTGAACAACTGGGCAAGGGCTAAGGGCAAGCGCACAGACAATCAACCTGAAACACTCCGAGAAGGAGACGAGGAGGAGCAGCAGAACTGGAGCTGGAGCTGGAGCTGGAGCTGGAACTGGGCGGTTGTTAAAGCTGTAAGCGGTTCACAGATTTCGCACAGCTTTTCACCCAGTTATCTGGCCTCAAGTGACGCTGGCCTGGACATGGACATGAATGAGAGCGAGAACGAAGGGCTTAACGGCTTAGGTCCAAACGGATTTCAAGACATCGAAGCGCTATAAAAGGACAAGCGACACACGACACGCGATATGCGAACGTCGTGGAGTCACTGTCGCAGCCGGAGTCTGTGAGGACGAAGGCTGAATCGATGACACGCCATAGTCCGCAGATTGAGACACAGCAAGCGGCAGAGCTGGAGACCAAGTGAAAGTCGGCGCAACAATATGAGCCGCAGGCAGAACGGAAGAGCTTAAGGCAAAGCCAGCGTGAACAGACTCAATTGAGGAGACCCCGCGGAAGACTAGGAACAGTAGCTGAGGATCTACAGATGCTATGCTATGTACATATAAGAAGAGCTGAGCTGTAGTGAACTACTCCAAGTAGGCCTAGGACAGGGTGTTCCGAGCACAGGCCTTGACGAGCCTGGGCGTGTGGCTGGGGCCTGGGCTAGGCAGGTGCAGGCGACTACTTCTACTACTTCTACTGCCCCTTCTCCTGCTCCTGCTCCATCTGCTGCTTGGCGGCGCAGGCGTGGCATGTTTAGGCGCCACAAACGAAAATGTGGCTCGAAAAAACAGGCTCTAAATTGTTATTATTAATGCCAACATTGAGTTGAGTTGTTGTTGTTGCTGTTGCGCGGTTGTTTATTTGTTGTTGTTGTCGCTCGGTTGTTGTTGTTGCTTATAAATACATTTGCGCGAGGTGAAAACGAAATGACTTTTATGGCCGCATATCGGGTCGACAACAGAAACAGGGCTTGGGGGAATTTTACAAAATAGCACAAAATATTACACACAGCCACGCCCACTGCCACACACGCGGGCAGCGGTTTGCATATTTTGTCGACGCCTAAAAATATGCAAAGCGAAATGCAAAAGGAAGCGAGAGGAAAATGAGGAGGGCGCAGAGGGGGGAAGCAAAAAGAAACAAGAAAAGCTGCAAAAATATTACGAAAAATCTATTAAGTGAAAAGTGTGTGTGCAGCAGCGCGCGAGTGGGCGTGGCCCGGCAAAGGGGTTCGAGCTTTAGGTGTAGCTTCATTAGACGACGACGAGGACGACGCAGCGCTCGTTAGGCGCAGCGGGCGAACCTATTAAAGCGCCGAGAACCAAGCGAACGAACGATAAGGAAATGTGAGCGAAAATTCGAATCAAGTTTATGACGAGCGGAGGCAACGCGATTCGCCAGGCGAACAGTGTTGGAAAAGCGTGCTAGAGACTGGTTACAATAGTGTTGGCAAACAGTGGAGTGAAGACGTGAACTACAGAGAGAGAGTGAGAGAGAGCAAAAGAGAGAGAGAGAGAAAGAGACAGAGAGAGAGAGAGAGAGAAAGAGAGAGAAAGAGAGAGAGAGAGAGAGAAAGAGAGAGAAAGAGAGAGGGAGAGAGAGAGATAGAGAGAGAGAGAAAGAGAGAGAGAAAGAGAGAGAGAGAGAGAGAAAGAGAGAGAAAGAGAGCGAAAGAGAGAGAGAGAGAAAGAGACAGAGGGAGAGAAAGAGAGAGAGGGAGAGAGAGAGAAAGGGAGAGAGAGAGAGAGAGGGAGAGAAAGAGAGAGAAAGAGAGAGAGAAGGGGAGAAAGAGACAGAGAGAGAGAGAGAAAGAGACAGAGAGAGAGAGAAAGAGAGAGAAAGAGAGGGAGAGAAAGAGAGAGAAAGAGAGATAGAGAGAGAGAGATAGAGAGAGAGAGAAAGAGAGAGAGAGAAAGAGAGAGAGAGAGAACTGAACTCTCACACTTAGCTTCAAGAAGATGATACTAAATAACATGAGCTGTTAGCATAGGCAGCAGCTTACCAGTCGCTTAACAGTCACTTAACAGTCGCTTAACAGCCACTTAACATCCGCCTTTTATTCGCTTAACATGGACTTTACAGAGCTGTTCAGTTGTGCACTAACATTTAGTGTATAACATGAGCTGCTAACATAAGCAGTCACTTAACAGCCGCTTAACATGGACTTAACAGAGCTGTTCATGGCCTTCCACCAAAATGTCGCCTTAATGGGCAACGAAAGGATTTCCAACATAAATAACTAAATATAGAGGGAAAATAGGCACAAACTATATGTATATATATATACTATATATGTATATACTCTCGTATTTATATATATATCTATAATATATGTATATTCGCATGCGTTTATAGGCGTATATCTAGATTGCAATCTGAGTTGCGACTCGTTGAAGTTTTGTGCTTTATGTAAGTTTTAATGGCGCACCACGCTGATGACAAGGACGAGGCAGGACGGGCGAGCCACTGCGGGGCGCGTGGGGCGAGTGGGGCGGGGGAAATAGAGAACTCTATGGATTTTTCGATTAAATCGTGGCCTGGGACCGAGGCGGCTCTATTGCGTGTGAGTTCGTCCTTGGCTCTGAGATTGGGATTGGGGTCGCCTTTATGCTTGCAGTGAGGAGCGCGCGCGAGTCGCCTCAAATGCGCAACCACATAACGTTCCAATTAATAAACGAAACGAAATGAAACGAAATGAAACGAAACGAAACGAAACGATACGAAATGAAAACGAAATTAATGTAAATCGCATTCTGTATAATTTTTATAGTTGCTGCGTTTTTGTGGGCAATTAAACATCTCGTGTCGAGTCTTCCTGCCCCTGGCTCCACGACGAAGACGTAATCAAGTTCAAATTGAAAATGAGACAGAGACAGAAAGAGAGAGACAGAAAGAGAGAGACAGAAAGAAAGAGAGAGAAAGCTTGGGAAATTGGGTGTATAAAAGGAAATGCTTAACATAATCTCCGCTGTTATGACAAATGGGCAGAGGATAGAAATAAGTAAGACAATTAGAATCGAGGCCAGCAGCCACGGCCTAATGCGCGTTCAGACTGAGATGACGAGCAGTGCTTACAACTGATATACTCACTTTACGCGTTTAGTGAGCGAGTGTGGCACGTTTAAGCCCTGGGCATTAAGACTTTCAGCTTGACAGCGAGAGACGTGGCTTAAGCTGAGACAATTATAAAAGGTAATAAATGACTGAACTGTTAAGAGACTGTTAAATAACATACTCTGCATAACAGTAATGTTAAGCTAATGTCAAGTGCTAGCTTCAGTTTAGAATTGCCAAATAAATCCAAGGGCGAGTAAAAGCAGCTCTATGCCACGCTCTCTCCTAACCTTCCTCTCTCCCTCCCTCTCCCCCTCTCTCTTGTTGCTGCTCTTATAATTTTATTATATATTTTTATGACGCAAATTTAATTCAATCTCATGAATTCGCCGATTGAATTTTTGATTTTCAAACCGACAAAAAAAAAAGAGAGAGAGAGAGAGAGAGACAAAAATGATTAGGAATTTGATTTGAGAGCAAAAAATCCAAGCTCGAATGCTGGTCAGCGAGCGAGCAAAAACCGAATTGATATTCATATGGCGCACAAGGCAGCTCTCGTAAGGCAGAAGCAGAAGGAGGAGGGAGCACAAAGTGGGCAGAGTGGGGTCAAGGGGTCAAAAAGGATGTGCTTCAGTTGCAGCCACAAACTCGACCTCAAAATCACAGACAGACGAGCGTGCCGCGCTTGTCAAAGAACTGCATAGCCAGAGACAGAGAGAGAGAGAGACAGAGAGAGAGAGAGAGAGGAGTGAGATGCATTACGTTTGGCGCCTGGGCATGGCTGGAACTGCAATCGAAAGTCACGCAGCTTGTTGCCAAAACTGATTTTGAGAAGCGCATAGAGAGGCGCGCATAAAACACGACAAGGCGAGGAGAGCAGCCTACAACTCAGACATAAGCCGCGCACAGGTCATTTACTTTGGGCCAAGCGCGAAAAAAAAAAACAAATTACAAATTTTTTCCAATTTTTTCTGGAATTTTTGTTTCGGGACTTTTTTTTCCTGGTTTGCTTGCTCCACAGGGTTTTCGCCTTTTTTTCTGGTAGCAATTTGATTTATTTTTGGAAACAGTCAAAACAGAAAGTAACATTTGCTATACCCTGGAAATGTTGGGTGGCCCAAAGAGAGGGTACTCCAGAGGAAGCTAGACTAAGGTAGCCTTCACTAGACTAGACTAAGCTCGACTGAACAAGACTATCTATATAACTAAGTTTGAGGGTTTACCTATAGATCTGTGGCTAATGAGCCCTATAGATTATACTAGCTCAAACTTGTCAGCATTGCTTTAGAGCCTGACTCTTTCCTCGACATATGGCATTACCGGGTATCAGCTAGTCGAGCTTTTTTCTTGCTTCTGGTTTTTGTTGTTGGGTAGCCTGGCAAACATACTTCATATATGGATTCAATATACATATAATTATAATGGCATTTTGCCAAAATGTTGCAAACACACAAACAACACTCTCACACACTCACACACACACACACGCACACACACATACATACAGTCAGCACACTCATGTCAATAGAGGGAAAAAAGTGTAAAAGCTTTAAAAGTCACAACCAGAGCCGCAAAAGGGAATCGGAAGAGTACAATTTTGTTAGGTAAAGCGCAACCAAATAGGTAAAGCAGTGCGGGGCGGACCTACAAAGTAAAAGAGGGTAGGTATGGCGAGGAGGGGGGGGGGCGTGGTTCTGGCAAATGCGCTGGGATTGCCACGTTGACAGATGAAAATGCAACACGGAACATGTTTTCATGTACTAAAGTGTGGCGCAGCTTGGCGAGCAGGACAATGCACACACACACACACACACACACACATACAGGAAGAGGGACGAAGGACTCCGGACGACGGCATAATCCATTTTGGAAATTACATAAACGAAAAATCTAATAGGGAATGAGAAGCGCAGAGAGAGGCGGAGAGGGAGCGACACAGACAGATGCCGGAGAGTGAGTGCATGCGATTCGAAAAGCATTGAAAGGTAATTCCAAAAAGCATGCCATTGCCACAGCAATGCAATAGACGAGCCACAGCAAAAGGGACTCAGTGAGTGGCGCTGTGCGAAAGGAAGAGTGAGAGTGAGCGAGAGCGAGATAGACGTACCACGGAAATCCAAGTATCGATATATCAGCTACAAGTCGTGGCACACATACCTACAAAGAGAAGAAAATCAAAGAAAACGTGAGTACAACATTCGAGGATTGTGATTGTGTCTTTAAGGCGGACTTCCACTCTTATACTATATACTTATACATTATACTATAGAGCTATAGTTACACTTGATCTCATAACCACATATATATTACTTATACTCTTGTACTTATACTTATACTTATACTTATACTTATACTTATACTTATACTTATACTTATACTTATACTTATACCTATACTTATACCTATACTTATACTTATACTTATACTTATACTTATACTTATACTTATACTTATACTTATACTTATACTTATACTTATACTTATACTTATACTTATACTTATACTTATACTTATACTTATACTTATACCTATACTTATACCTATACTTATACTTATACTTATACTTATACTTATACTTATACTTATACTTATACTTATACTTATACTTATACTTATACTTATACTTATACTTATACTTATACTTATACTTATACTTATACTTATACTTATACTTATACTTATACTTATACTTATACTTATACTTATACTTATACTTATACTTATACTTATACTTATACTTATACTTATACTTATACCTATACTTATACCTATACTTATACCTATACTTATACTTATACTTATACTTATACTTATACCTATACTTATACTTATACTTATACTTATACTTATACTTATACTTATACTTATACTTATACTTATACTTATACTTATACTTATACTTATACTTATACTTATACTTATACTTATACTTATACTTATACTTATACTTATACTTATACTTATACTTATACTTATACTTATACTTATACTTATACTTATACTTATACTTATACTTATACTTATACTTATACTTATACTTATACTTATACTTATACTTATACTTATACTTATACTTATACTTATACTTATACTTATACTTATACTTATACTTATACTTATACTTATACTTATACTTATACTTATACTTATACTTATACTTATACTTATACTTATACTTATACTTATACTTATACTTATACTTATACTTATACTTATACTTATACTTATACTTATACTTATACTTATACTTATACTTATACTTATACTTATACTTATACTTATACTTATACTTATACTTATACTTATACTTATACTTATACTTATACTTATACTTATACTTATACTTATACTTATACTTATACTTATACTTATACTTATACTTATACTTATACTTATACTTATACTTATACTTATACTTATACTTATACTTATACTTATACTCTTATATATACTCTTATACTCTTATACTCTTGCACTCAGACATCTGCTTCTACTTCTACTTCTATTTATAATCTCACTCGCTACGAAACTTTTCCTTATACTCCACTTTATACTTATACTCTTGCCTATCATTACACGTATGCCTACTTATACTCCCACTTATACTCATGATCTGTTGAAACCTCTTGCTTCAGCATCTCCTCTCACAGCTCCATCAAAACACTTTTTTAATATTTATAGAGAATATTTCCCAGACTTTACGTCGCCGTTGACAACGATTTCTATTATAATTCACTGAAGAGTTTCTCCTTTCTTATACAATTTCATTTTCCCCATTTTCTGCTTCTCTCTTTGGAATTCTGTGCAATATTTGCCAAGTGCTCTCGAGAGGCAACTGAGAAGTTGTCAGGAGACGAAGTTCTCTGCTCTATGCAGCGCTGCCATACGTCAACACTTAGGCGAAAGGAGAGAAAGAGAGAGAGGGGAGAGGGGGAGAAACTATCTTCGCATAATGCAGAAACATTTCTGGAGAGCCAAACAAACAAAGCGAGAGGAGACACAGAAATTGCATTTGGAAAAAATGTTGCATTCTATCATAAATAAATGTAAACGCAAATAAATCAACATTGTTGACATTTGTCAGCGTTGCCACCCGGCGTTTCTTCTCTCTCTCTCTCTCACTCTTTTTTTTTGTTAACTCCCCTTTTTTGTTGTTCACCCCCCACTCGGTGTCTGCAGTTGTTGCTGCTGTTGTTCAGTTTGTCTCGTTTGTCGTTTTTGTGTGGTTTGTTTCGCTTTCATCTTTTGGTCGTTTGCTCTGCCCCCCCAGCCCCCCCTCGCCCCGGCCCCCTCCTTTTGCCAGCCGCCACGCCCACTTACAAATGGCATACAAATGTAGAAATGCTGTCGCCTGTCGCCGCTGCTAGCTCGCTTTCATTTCATTCTACACTCCCGCGCTGGGCTGCATACCCTGTAAATTATGATGCCAGACCATAAGGTGGGGTATACTGAACGACAGAGATAGATAGAGAGAGAGAGAGAGAGAGAGAGGTCAGGGAAACAGGCTGATATACCCTACTCTTCGCTTTCTCTTCTCTTTCGTACAGGGTAGCTGCTAGTCGTGCTACTGAGACCAATGCCCAATTGCCGGCGGCTAGACAAACAGCTTAAGGAGCTGTCCTATGCATTCTTTATATTTATATATATATAGATATTTGTATATATGTATGGCTCGAGTTCATCTGAGACTCTTAGAGAGATAAAAGTCGTTTCTTATTGATTGCAATGTGAACTTTTTGCACTGACAACAACTTTTCTCCCTCTTTCTTTCTTTCTTTCGTTGCCTGTCTCTCAATACATACGTATATGAATGTTGTGGAATTTTGTTGTTGACAGTCGCAGCGTCCTCTTGTTCTTCCTCTTGTTACACATTCCCAGACAGACATAATGCTCTCCCGTCGGGCATCGAGACAGTCGCTGGCTAATGGAATTTTAGAGCAAAATGCAGCCAGAGTGCATAGGTTGACGGCATATAATATATTTATAGGGTATAACATATAACGGTTGGAATATCTATCGTGTGGATGAGGGGGGGCAGAAATTGTTTAGGCTTTAAGGGGTTCTGCAGTTCTGCAGGAGAATTTCCGAAGAGTTGGCGTAATAGCTGATATCACTTGCTCTTATACACATTGAACTCTTATACACCTACATATTGTTATAGTCTTATACAGTCTGTTAGACTCGTATACACTCTTTTGCTTATGCACTTTAATAGTCGTGCATTTATATACTCTTATACTCATATAGTCTTATACTCATATAGTCTTATACTTTATATTGCTCCACTCTTATACTGTAATTCTCCTAGTTTTCAACTTGTTTCTCTTTACACTGCTCTACTACTTAAGTTCACTCCGTTCTCCTCCTGTTTTCTACTCTTATACTCGTATAAGTCTACATACACCCCATGGGCAATCTGTTCAATGGAATTCATCACTGAGCCTCCGCTCATTATCAGCTGTCATTATTTTCTATTTACAAATAAAGCCATATAGATATAAACAAGGGAGTCTCCCTCTCCCTCCCTCTCTCCCTCTCCCTCCCTCTCTCTCAGTTTCTTCCATGTTTTTTAATTTGGTTCGACAGCCGCAAGGGCCATAAAGCATTTAACTGCTAGCCAAAATGCAATCGCTGGCCATAAATCAGGCGAGCCATTAAACGGACTCTAAAAATACAACACAAAGTGCTCAGATCTCATATATATATATATATATATATGTATGTACAGGGCTATATATGTATTCCCGATGTCTTTCTCCTCACTCTCCTTCGCACGCTTTTTGATTATATTCAAATTGAGTGATAGAGGCGATCGGCCGACTGTTGTCGCTGCATTTCCAGCGCAACTTCATAAATCAAGTGAAATGGAACGCGGAAAATGGGCGAAAAACGGGCGGAGAGCAGAAGAAGCGGAGACACAGCGAAGCAAGAGAGAGAAACAAAAGTAAAAAGACAAAAGACAAAAAACAAATGCAAATGCGAAGCGAGCGACGGCGACAGCAGCAGGTGCTGGGTGGTGTGGGCGTGGCAGTGTAGTGCGTGGGCGTGCCAGCTGTTGCTGCAGGTGAAAAGATCAGGCGTGTCAGACAGCAGCAGCTGCTGCTGCTGCTGCCGTTGCTGCTGCTGTGACAGCAGCAGTTGCTGGCGTTGCTGAGATATTGCTGCTGCAGCAAAGGCCAGATGTGCTGTGATGTTGCTGGCAAAGCTCAGATGTTGCACTTGCTGTTGGTGCTGAGGAAGTTGTGCCTATTCTGAAGGTGTTGCTGCTGTAGCAGATGTTGCTCTTGCAGCAACTGCTCACAACAGCTGCCACAGAAGACGTGTTGCTGTTGCTTAAGAAAAGTTGCTGATGTGGCAGAGATATTGCTGCTGTTCCTTCAGACATATTGCAGCTTGTTCAGGCAGCTGTTGCTGCCATGGGAGAAATATGTGTGGCACGCATGTTGCCGTTGCCGTTAGCATTGAAGCAGTTGCAGCAACTGTTGCTGATGTTGCCACTGTTCTCTTCCGGAATGTTGCCGCAGCAATATTGCTGTTGTTCCCAAGAAGACGCCATATAAAGGTATTGCTGCTCTACTGCTGTTGCTGTTGCTGCTGCTGCTGCTGTTGCTGTTGCCGTTGGGGGCCTAATGAGCGCCAATTAAATGCGACATTTATGTTCGATTCGATCAATCAAAGCGAGGCAAGAGCCAGCTGCCCCGCCCCCCCTCCACGCTCACCAAATTACTATCCCCTTCTCTCTCGCTCTCTCTTCCCATCTCTATCTCGCTCGAGTCTCTCGCTTGTTTGGCGTAAATTATGTGAAAATAATCATTTTTTTGTGCATTTCCGTTATTATGTTCTGCGAACGTTTATTGTTCGCAATTTATGTTCGTGCACTGAGCGAAATTTGATAGGGATTTGCATGAGCATTCAACACAAATCGAATGGCGAACTCTATTTAGTTGAAGTTGCGAAGCCTGACGCCTGGCTCTCAGTCATGGCAAACTACACTGTAAAAAATCATGTTCAATTTGCCTCTATTGAAAGCTGTCGAGCAGCTCTCGTCTCTGCTAGACTCCATGCAATTGCGCTCAGTGTATGTTTGGCTTCATTATAGCATTTCTCTCGCTTTCTCTCAGTTTCCTTGGAGCCTCGGCTCAATTTCGCTCAGTGTATGTCGCCTTTTGGCTGGGCCATGGCATATTTTATGGCCCTGTCGTTGGCCACATTTCTTTTATTGTTCGTAACTTAAGTAGATTATTTGTTTATTAACACAAAAGCCAATGGAAAATAACAAGCGGCCGACCGACCGACCGACCGACCGACCGACCGACCGAGCGCCATTCAAATATTCTTTTTTTTTTTTTGCTCGCCCCCAAAAATAGGCAAATTTTCTTGCTTTTCCTCTGCCTCTTTGACTGCTGCGTGTTTTTCTTTCTTCTTTTTTTTATAACTTTTGCCTATTGCAAATGGCTAGAGCGGGGTATTCAATATTCTGATGGGCTGTATGTGGACGCATAGAGTATAAAAGCATGAGAGTGAGGGCAAGAGTATAAGAGTAAGAGTTTATATAGTATAAGAGCAGTTGAGCATAAGTGAAGAAGCTATATGAATCAGAGCATAGTAGAGGAGTCTAACAGTATAAGATAGATATACAAAGTGTATAAGAGTCCCTGAGTTTACACTTATATAAATGTGTGACAAGAGAGAGAGAGTTTTGGCCACTTCTTGCTTTTGCAGGGCATCTCCCAGCCGGATACTCCCCACTAGCACATTTTACACCAGCTGTGAAGCTATTTATTGTTTGCTCGACTTGCTGACATTCCCATTCAAACGCCCCGCAACATCAACATCATCAACAACAACATCAACAACAACAAAATAAATGTGAGTAATCAAAAAAAGAGAGAGAGAGAGACAGAGAGAGAGAGAGCGAGGGAGAGGGAGAGGGAGGGCGAGTTTTTATGCAAGTTGGGCGGAATATGTAAATGCCATAAATCTATTAACCCAGGTCATTGTGTACGTTGGCCATTGGCTTCGCAGCGCCGTTACACCGTAACAGTGAATAAAAGCGAGTGCCTATTCATGAAATTGAAGGGCAGCGGCTCAAGTGCTTCATTTGGATTGGACTTGGGGGCTTTTGGGCGGCCCCTCTAGCTACCCAGCTTCTCTGTGTCGTCTCTGGGTCAAGTGGGCGACCAAATGGCTGACTTCGCCTTAAATGTTAACCGCAAGTCCGTTAAATGTTAAATGTAGCCCCACAGTTTTAGCACTCGCATTAACATAAATCAGCCCAAAGCGCTCGGCACTGGCTACAAATCGAAGATACTTACTTGCCCTTTATGTGCTCAGGATCAAGGCAGCTGCTGTTGAGTGCAATTAAAAGGCTGTTGCGACAGTGAATTAGCCTAACAGTCAGTTAACAGCAGGCTGGGGCCGAAATACTGCGCTAACAGTGGAGTTAACATCGACTAAAAGGCTTTAAAGGATCTAAGTTATACTCGAAGATGTTGTTAGCAGTATGTTAAGTCCACCAAACAGTGCATTAACAGCAAGTTACTTTTATCAGTGTGGGTAGGTTTCTATTCAGGGCGAATAAGAGTTAACATTAAGTTAACAGTATGTTAAAAGAAATGTTAGTTGACATAATTCATAATGCTCATCGTTTTTAGCTTAACAGTCAGTTAACAGCAGGCTAGGGCAGAAATATTGCATTAACAGTGAAGTTAACATAGACCACAAGGACTTAAGGATCGAAGGTATTTATTTGAATGAATATTTGAGGCTGTTGTTAACAGTATGTTAAGTGCACTTAACAGTGGCTTAACAGCAAGTTACTTTTATAGCACTGTGGGTATGCTTATGTTCAGGCTGACTATAAGAGTTAACATTTAGTTAACAGCATGTTAACAGAAATGTTAATTAACATAATTCCTCAGTCTGCTCATCGCTTTAGCCAAGCTTCTGTTGCTGTTGCTGCTGATTATCGTGCAGCCAGCAACACTTAACTCAACATTTATAATTGAAATGCTGCCAGCAATTGAAACTTAGTGGCAAATGCAGCGGAGAGCTTGTTCGCGTAGCTTAAAGTCTGGTGCGGCTTTGGCCAGGCTTCACTGTGGCTCCTGATTCTCATTTCTATTTGAATATGAAATGTTGTTTAGCATATGGCACGCTTGTTGGTTGCCTGGTTGCTGCTGCTGCTGCTGTTGCTGCTGTTGTTGCTGCTGTTGTTGCTGCTATCGTGTTGCTGCATCGCAAACACATTAGCAATGTGCATTAGATGAGTGGCAGTTGCTGCTGCTGCCGCTGGCAGTTGCATTTGCATCGCACTTGCTGAATGGCGCAGCGGGCGTAGGCGAGGCACAGGCGGGGGGCGTGGCTTAGTTTGCTGGCAATGCAATTTCAATGTTTGCGAGCAGCATAAATAAATAAGAAACGAATTGTTGTTGCTGCTGTTGCTGTTGCTGCTGTTGCTGACAGTTGCAACGATTTTCTTTTTGAGTTGCCTCTCGCTGCCTGATAAAATTAATGAACATTTTAGACCGCTGACCTGAAAAAAATGAGCTGTTGCTGCTGTTGCTGTTGTTGTTGCTGTTGTTGCTGTCGCTGTTGTTGTTGCTGCAATTGATTTGCAGCAGCAGCAACTGTGAACAATCTCTTGATAGATTGCTGTCGCACAAAGAGCAAAATATCAATTTATTTATGAGCTAAGGCACAGCTCTAAAAGCAACAGCCACAACAGCCACAGCAGCAGCAGCAACATGCGGGCTTCCAGCCTCATTTAGAGCGCATAAATGTTTAAGACATTAAATGAAATTCATTTGAGAGCAACTAATTGCAATCAATTGAGCCTTTGCTGCATTTAACACCAGCAGCAGCCGCAACTGATTGCTCATAAATAAAATAAAAAGATGCTGACAGCAGTTGTTGTTGTGCTTGGGCATGTTGCTTGTAGCATAGCCAATGGGCAGCAGCAACAGCTGCCGTAACAGCAACATTCAGTTGACCAGCAACAACGGCAGCAGCTGACAAGTCTCTCTTTTTACCTACCACCAGCAATATATTTACATTCACAACAGCAACATCAACAGCAGCAACTGTTGCAGCTGCAGCAGCAATAGCCCAAAGGCAAATGTTGTCAGCGCGGGGCCAAAAGTCAAGCTAAAACCTAATAAAGATGAGCTGAATGAAAAAGCAAATAAGCAGCAGCTAAGCTGTTGCTGCTGCTGTTGCTGTTGCTGCTGTTGATTGCTGATTGCTGGCGTGCAATTAAATCTGCAGACAGCTCAATTCTATATAGCTATATATGTGCTGATATACATAGACTGAGCCTGCGCTTAAAATTAAAATGAAAATGGAAATTTCTATGAATTTTGCATGCATCAGCAACATTAGCAACAGCAGCAGCAGCAACAGTAGCAGCACCAACAGCAGCAACGTAAATTATTCATTTTAGGCTAAGGCAACAGCAACAGCAACTGTAAAGAGCGCAGACGACAACAAGAAGAAAATGCATGAAAATGAAAATCGTTTCATTCTAATTAGAGCAGCAACAAAAAATGTTTTTTAAGCTGAGACAGCAAACAGACGGCATAAAGGGGGCTGCCAGCAGGGCGTGGCTAAAAGTATGAGCCGACGCTCTACTCGAGCTAGAGACGACAATTAGGCTGTTGCTGGTGTTGCGAGGGCGCAGGAGACGTCAAATTAAATGAATGAGTGTTGCAGCTCCTGCTGAATGTTGTGTTGGGCTGCAGAAAGTAAAAGTGCTCTCGCTGCTCACTTCAAGGTAAATTTCTAACACGCATGTGAGCCGTGTAACTGTGACTGTGTGTGTGTGTGTGTGCCCATTTGTAAGGCAAAGATTGGGCTGCTGCTGCTGCTGCTGCTGCTGTGCGTATATTTGCTGATGCTTGACGTTTTGTTTATTGTCGAGTTGGCGACGCGTATTCAGAAAGTGCTTAAAATGTGTTTAAAAAACAATTAAAGCAGCTGCCAAAGCGTGTTCAAAAGGGGGCCAAAGCCAGCGACGGCGACGGCGACGGCGACTGGGCTCTGGCTTTTTGCTGAAGGGGCTGGTTCTGGCTTAGGAGAGGCGAGGCGAGGCGAGGCGAGGCGAGGCGAAATAGTTAAGCCGAAAAAGGGGTTCTGCGTAATGGCTAAAAATTCCACATTCAGAGTCGTTTGTCAGTTTGGCATTGCTTAATAAGGACACGAGAACACAACAGAATTAAATCAGGAAATGAAATGAAATGAAAATGAAATGAAAATGAAAATGAAATACCTCTAAATTACGTATACGTAATGTTGCTGGCTCAACACAAGGCCCCACTCGAAAGAATGCCAAATTGCGGGAACAATTTAAAGAAATTTTCGACGAGATTTGCTAGGAATGCGCCTCGAAGGGGGGCGGGGGCGGGGGGCAGGAGTCTTAAAGCTCGGGTATTACTAGTTCTTTACTCTCTCTCTCTCTCTCTCTCGATGTTTGTCTGCTTTCTCTTCTTCTCTGCTGCCACTTCTTCCAAGCAAAAGTCATATTCATCTTGCTCTTCTCCTCTCTTAGATCTTAGGTCTTAGATCTTCTTCTTCTTCTTCTTCTTCTTCGACACTCTTCGTCCATTCACTTATTTTTCTTGTTCTTCTTTTATCTTCATATTCATCATAGAAGAAAGCTTCTACACAGATCATCTTCACCTCTTCTTCATCTTCTTCAATCTCCTCTCTCATCTTCTTTCATCTTCTTTTATCTCCTTCACCTTCTCCTTTGCCTTCTTCTACTTGGATCTTCTTTTTCCTCTTCTTCTTATTCGCCTTCAAGCTCCTTGTCCTTCTCCTTCATCTTCTTTAATCTTCATCTCCTACTGCTCTTCCTTCTTCGTTAGATCTTCATCGCGGTTTATACTCAATTGTTATCTTCTTCCCCTTCTCTTTCTTCTTCTTCTACTTGGATTCCTCTTTCTCTTCTTCTTTCATCTTCTTCAATGTTTCTCCTTTTACTTCTTCTTCTTCTTCAATCTTCATCTCGTTCTATATTCAACTGTTATCTTCTCCCAATTCATCATCTTCTATTGCCCACTGCTACTCTCCTCTCTTTTCCGCCTATCACCGTCCACTCCTCCTCCTTCTGCTCCTCTTCATTTCATCTTTACTGTCTCCTACTGCCACTTTCTCTTCTTCTCGCCATCATCGAGCATTTGTTTGAAGTTTCTGCCTATCACTCCGCCTTGCTCCCTCTCCCTCCCCCACTCCAATCATCCAATCATGATACGATCTAATTTCTTTCGGGCCGCAAATTGATTTTTAATGATTTTCTTGAAAGCTGACGCCTTATCGTGCAATTTGTCTCAATTTCGCAACCCATATGGCCACGCCCATCGCCCGCCCCTAATTGAATGTCAAATTTCGTTTGCGAAATTTTGTGCAAGCTGTTTAGACCGAGCCCTCCCTCCCCGAGCCTCCAGCCTCCAGCGCCCTCAGCTCGCAGCCTCTCTCCATCCCAACACACACACATCTCCCCCCTATTGGAGCTGGCTTGGCTAAAGGTCCTGGCCCATTTGCTAAATAGACCATGTTTTTTGCGGTTGAGATGGACATTACAAATTGCTCAGCCATTAAAACAACAACAACAACAACAACAACAGCAGCAACAACAACAAAATTTGTTGACAAAAAGTGCGTGAAAATCAATTTGTCTATAGTTTTTTTTGGCTTTTTGCATTTGTTTTTAATCCAGCTCTATTTATAAAGATATATATATATAAATTGAGATATATCTATATACGTGTGTGTGTGTGTGTGTATTGTGGTGCTATCTGCCTGAGTGCCATCTGACGTTGGACTGTGCCTTGAACGAGCAGCCTAATGACTTAATTTTCATTAAATGACCACAAAATTGATGTCAACATTATGTTTAATACCCTGTAAACACTAATGGGGCGACAGCGGGTCTGCTGCATGACAAAATGGTGGAAGTGGGCAGAGAAAAGGTGAGAAAGAGAGACAGGAGGGGAAAAGAATGAGATAGATATAGGGTGAGAGCGGAAGAGAGATAGAGAGAGAGAGAGAGAGAGAGAAAGAGAGAGAGAGAGAGAGAGAGAGAGAGAGAGAGAGAGAGAGAGAGAGAGAGAGAAAGAGAGAGAGAGAGAGAGAGAGAGAGAGAGAGAGAGAGAGAGAGAGAGAGAGAGAGAGAGAGAGAGAGAGAGAGAGAGAGAGAGAGAGAGAGAGAGAGAAAGAGATTAGGAGAGAGAGAGAGAAAGAAAAAGAGAGACAGGAGAGAAAAAGAGATGCAGAGAGACGAGACTATGAAGACTAAGAGATAGATAGAGAGAGAAAGAGAGAAAGAAAGAGAGAGAGAGAAAGAGAGAGAGAACTGAACTCTCACACTTAGCTTTAAGGAGAACAAGATACTAAATAACATGAGCTGTTAACATAGGCAGCAGCTTAACAGTTGCTTAACAGCCGTCTAACAGTCGCTTAACATTCGCTTAACAGCTGCTTAACAGACGCTTAACAGTCGCTTAACAGACACTTAACAGCCGCTTAACAGCTTAACATAAACTTAACAGAGCTGTTTGGTTATGCACTAACATTTACTATATAACATGAGTGGTTAACATAAGCAACCACATAACAGCCGCCTAACAATATCTATTCTAGCCAGGTCCAGGAGGACATACTCAGTAAGCTGTTGCTCAAAGGGTAGGAATCATTGCATTATATTATGGATGTAGACCTAATACAAACTAAGACCAAGATTTCGGTAGTTAGAGTTCCGATAACATGGAGTAACAGACAGTGCCTGAGGTCTGTTAGGTGAGCAAAACATGTTAAGGTTACTTTACATAGGTGACAAATGCAAATGGAGTTTGGAGCAATTGGAGTTGACACGGGGAACAGTTGGAATTGAAACGAATCACATGAAAGTTGGGAATTGAGGAGGAGGACGACGAGACGAGATCTGTAAACAGCTTTAAAGAGCTACGCAACAGCAACAGCAACAAATCTCGTGGAATGTTGAAAGTGGCAAGAATTTAAAATGAAAACTCGAAAATGAAACAGAAATGCGAAAAATCACGACAAACAAATAAATAATTGTTGTCATTGTTGTTGTCGCTGTTGCAATTGTTGCTGTTGATGTTAATGTTGCTGCTGCTGCTGTTGTTGTTGTTGCTGTTGTTGCTGTTGTTGTTGCTGTCGCAATTATTCACATTTGAATTGCTTAATTTGCGTTTTTCTCGTTTGACCTGAATGAATGTTGAATGAGGGGCACTTGAATGGCATCAATGATGAGTGCATTGCCGTGTTTTACTCTTTTTAGTTCTTCTTCTTCCTTTTTTTTTCTGATGTGCAATCAGGTTTAGCAACAACAGCAACAGCAGCAACAATGACAGCTACAACAATGGCAACGGCCTAGTTATTAACTAGAATTTAACGAAATTATAATGTGCTGTCAATGCGACAGAGACAGAGACAGACAGAGAGAGAGAGGGAGAGAGAGAGAGAGAGAGACGGCGAGTGGTGGGCGGGAAATTGACTGGATTAGCTAAACGATATTGATTGATGGCGAGAGTGTAATGCGGTGAGAGCATGAAATGCATCAGGGGAAGCTGGACGGACGAGTAAAGGACAGTAGCGAGTAGAGGATAGAGAGTAACGAGTAGAGAGCAACGAGTGGAGAATAAAGAGTAGAGAGTAAAGAGTAGAGAGCAACGAGTAAAGTAATGAGTAGAGAGTAACGAGTAGAGAATAACGAGTAGAGAGTAATGAGTAACGAATTCTCTAGATATATATATATGCATAGATGACGGCGAGCAAAAAGCAACGAGTAACGAGTAAAGAGTAACGAGTAACGAGTAACGAGTAACGAGTAGAGAGAGCTATAGACAGCAAGTAATGAATCAGAAACAGACAAAACACAGCTGACAGCGAGTAGAAAGTAACGAGTGAAGTCTGACGAGTAACGAGTAAGTTTCTAGCGAGTAAAAAGACGGAAACCAGGCAGACAGCCACAGAGAGGTAAGCCAAATCAGCGTAATGAGCAGACATATAACAGGTTTGCAGTGTATATATATATATATATATATATATATATATATATAGCTGAGCGCACAGAATGCTGATTACATCAAGGAATTGCTCATGTTTCGTAGTAAAATTACAATTAAGACCAAAAAACCTTTTTTTTTTTTTTCGTTCATTTACATTTTCGCTGACAGACGATTTGTGATTGACCTGATTTCCCACTCGAACATAAACCACTCGCAGCAAAGGTAGCTGAGAGAGAGGTGGAGAGAGAGAGAGTGTGTGTGTGGAAGAGAATGAATTTGAATTGGAACTGGCAAATAGCTCGATGATTCATGTCAGTCGATTATTGAATGAGCAACACGATTATCAAGGCACAAAGTTTCAGTTTCGCATCTCGAATTGCAGCAATGCATAGCGTGGCCCTTGGCCTGTCACACAGCCGATAAGAGTTTTTTACTGCTGACTGTCGGACTTAGAGTGGAGCTCATAGGTAACCCCACCTCCCACTCAAGGCCCAGCCCTGTCGAAACTTAATTAAAACTCTTTGAGAGCATAACAAATGCTAATAAATGCGACGCACAGTTGCCCCAACGCCAAGACGTGACAGGGGGCGGAGGGTGGCGTAGGAAGTTGAAAGGGAATCAGCTGTGCTCAGGGCAATGGCAATAGCAGCAAGCGCGACTGCCTAATACTCGCCTGTGCCACTGTTAACAGCATGTTAATGTCATGTTAAGCTACTGTTAAGTCTTAGCTTGCTACTAAGGCTATTAACAGACAGAGTTCAGAGATCTATTGACTACTCTTTCATATATCTATACAAAGTCAGTTCTCCCTCTAAGAGACTTAGAGATGCTATCCCAATATGCTCTCTTCACACTCCGAGAAGGTGTCGTAAAAGGAGTATCTATGCAAAGCCGACAAAATGTCGTGAGGCGGTGGGCGGCGGGAGCTAGGCAGCGCTTCGATTTGCCAGAGACTTGGACGATTGTGCACGTAACATGAAATTAAGTAAAATACACGAATTACATTTGCACTTTGCGTGCCAAGCGCCATTTGTTGCAAACGTGACAATCGGGCCGAGCCGACTGCCTGTCGCAGTCGCAGTCGCAGTCACAGTCAGAGTCCCAGTCACAGCTGCAGTCACAGTTGCAGTCACAGTCACACTTGTAACTTGAACGTTTCATATTTCACATTCAAAACGAGGCGTTTCTCTCTCTCTCTCTCTCTCTATCTCTGTGGCTGACCCACTTCTAGTGCAGCTGCCGCTGAGGCACTTACTGCAATGGGCTTTACGAGTGGAGTCAAGTGAAGTTCAGTTCGGGGGCGCTCATCCAGTTGCCATTCCAACGGCAATTGCCCAATTGGCTATCACACATGAAGGTGCCACGGCTACAGACAAAGCAGCGAGTGGGAATGGTGTAAGGAGCGAGTAAGCAGAGCTTCACTTAGAGATGGTAACCTTGAGTAAAGAGTAGCGAGTAAAGGCAACGAGTGGAGCATAGTAGCGAGTAAGCAATCTGTAAAAGCGACGAGTATCTATTAGACTGAAGCTCTTCAGCGAGTCGCTCCAAGAGCGAGTAGGCAGAGTCCGAGTAGCAAAGTAACGAGTGCCTAAAAGTAACGAGTGGCAATAGCGAGCTCAAAAACAGCTAATCGCAATGAATCCATCTCAGCTAGACACTAATTCGCACCGAGAACGAGAACATTTCCCTTCGCTTTGCAGCACTGGGAAAAAGTCTTCACTATTTTCCCTTTTTTCCCCGCATTTACAGCAATAAACAACGCTTAGCGGTTGTATTTATAGCTGGCCAGCCACGGCCTAAAGCTGTGTGTCGGTGCGCTGGTAATGAGTAGCTGTAAAATGGCAGGTGCAATTGGCGGCGCCAGTGTTGGTTAACGACTGCATATGTGAGAGGCCAAGGGGCGAGGGCGAACGAGACGATGCAACGCACAAAAAATATTAATTAAAAATTTACAACGAGAAAAAGCCAGCAAAAGATGCTGCCAGAGCAGTGAGGGTGTGTGTGTGTGGGTGTGAGTGGGAGTGTGAGAATGTGTGTGTGGCTTGTGCCTTGTGTGTGGCAAGAGTTTTGGTCTGTTAAGCGAGCTCTGCTATAAAGGACAAACGACAAAGCCAAACAGAGTAGCAACATAGACCTGAAGCGAGGCAGAGTGAGAGAGAGAGAGAGAGGGAGAGAGAGAGAGAGGGAGAGAGAACGGAGATAGAGAGTGAGAAAGTTGCCCTGGCACTAAGTAACTAACTAAAAAAAAAAATAGAAAACTGTTGCAATGAATGGCAATGTTCATTGTTAGCTGTATTTAATTAAAACTCAGCAAGCAGCAAGGCAACGGAACTACACACACCCACACACACACACACACACACAACACGTACTCTGCTCCTTCTCCTCCTCCCTCTGCTCTCAAAAATTATGCAAGCGCAAATCACACATGCCACACTCACTTTGGCTCCAGTACTTCAAGGGAAATACACAAGAACTCTCGTCACTTAAGTCACAAAACTCAAAATTAATATGAGCCTAGGCTTATAAGCATAGAGTAGAGTAGAGTAGAGTAGAGTAGAGTAGAGTACAGAGTAGAGTAGAGTAGAGTAGAGTAGAGTACAGAGTAGAGTAGAGTAGAGTAGAGTACAGAGTAGAGTAGAGTAGAGTAGGAGTAGAGTAGAGTACAGAGTAGAGTAGAGTAGAGTAGAGTACAGAGTAGAGTAGAGTAGAGTAGAGTAGAGTAGAGTAGAGTAGAGTAGAGTAGGAGTAGAGTAGAGTACAGAGTAGAGTAGAGTAGAGTAGAGTAGAGTAGAGTAGAGTAGAGTACAGAGTAGAGTAGAGTAGAGTAGAGTAGAGTAGGAGTAGAGTACAGAGTAGAGTAGAGTAGAGTAGAGTAGAGTAGAGTAGAGTAGAGTAGAGTAGAGTAGGAGTAGAGTAGAGTACAGAGTAGAGTAGAGTAGAGTAGAGTAGAGTAGAGTAGAGTAGAGTAGAGTAGAGTAGAGTAGAGTAGAGTACAGAGTAGAGTAGAGTAGAGTAGAGTAGAGTAGAGTAGAGTAGAGTAGAGTACAGAGTAGAGTAGAGTAGAGTAGAGTAGAGTAGAGTAGAGTAGAGTAGAGTAGAGTAGAGTAGAGTAGAGTAGAGTAGAGTAGAGTAGAGTAGAGTAGGAGTAGAGTAGGAGTACAGAGTAGAGTAGAGTAGAGTACAGAGTAGGAGTAGAGTAGAGTAGAGTAGAGTAGAGTAGAGTACAGAGTAGAGTAGAGTAGAGTAGAGTAGAGTACAGAGTAGAGTAGAGTAGAGTAGAGTAGAGTAGAGTAGAGTAGAGTAGAGTAGAGTAGAGTAGAGTAGGAGTAGAGTAGAGTACAGAGTAGAGTAGAGTAGAGTAGAGTAGAGTAGGAGTAGAGTACAGAGTAGAGTAGAGTAGAGTAGAGTAGAGTAGAGTAGAGTAGAGTAGAGTACAGAGTAGAGTAGAGTAGAGTAGAGTAGAGTAGAGTACAGAGTAGAGTAGAGTAGAGTAGAGTAGAGTAGAGTAGAGTAGAGTAGAGTAGAGTAGAGTAGAGTAGAGTAGAGTAGAGTAGAGTAGAGTAGAGTGGAGTAGAGTAGAGTAGAGTAGAGTAGAGTAGAGTAGAGTAGAGTAGAGTAGAGTAGAGTAGAGTAGAGTAGAGTAGAGTAGAGTAGAGTAGAGTAGAGTAGAGTAGAGTAGAGTAGAGTAGAGTAGAGCAGAGTAGAGTAGAGTAGAGTAGAGTAGAGTAGAGTAGAGTAGAGTAGAGTAGAGTAGAGTAGAGTAGAGTAGAGTAGAGTAGAGTACAGAGTAGAGTAGGAGTAGAGTACAGAGTAGAGTAGAGTAGAGTAGAGTAGAGTAGAGTAGAGTAGAGTAGAGTAGAGTAGAGTAGAGTAGAGTAGAGTAGAGTAGAGTAGGAGTAGAGTACAGAGTAGAGTAGAGTAGAGTAGAGTAGAGTAGAGTAGAGTAGAGTAGAGTGGAGGAGAGGAGAGGGTATCAGAAAGTCGTGCATGCTCGTCGTTTGTTGTGCAGCTCAGAGCAGACGAAGATAAATGCAGAAGCACGTTTCGTGCGATGTCTCATCTCGTCTTTACTTGGCGCCAACTCTGAGTCACTGTGTGTTAGAGTCTCTCAGTCTCTCTCTCTCTCTCTCTCTCTGTGTGTGGCTCAATGGCATGCCAAAAATGTGCGCAGCTCACGTGAATGCTACCGATTTATGTCATTTTAATGGAGCAACGCTTAGTGAAACAGTGGCTGAGGCAGAAACATCAGAGGCGTGACCCGAGGGGGCGTAGGGCGTATTAGCGACCACAGGTAGATTTGTGGAGGAGAGCAAAGGGCTTATAGAGGGGGCAGACGCTGGTAGCTTAATGGAACATGACTGAGAGACTGCAGAGGAGTTGGGGGAAGGGCCCTTAAAAGCTATACAGAAAGAGCTCTAAAAGGGGGCCTAACAGGGGGCCTTAGAGATGCCCTTGGAAGGGGTTTTTTTTTTGATGTGGCAAAGGCGAGTTTTTTTTTTCTCTTTTGGAGTTGGCAGAGTTTTATTCCAGCGAGAGATTCAGTCAAACGAAACATACGTATGTATATGTTTCCTTCTTTCTTTTTTTGTTGGTTTACGACTCTCGTCTTCGTCTTTTCCATTTCCATTTGCGCTTAACTCGCAATTCTAATAAGCGCCGAGCAGCGAGGACGATAAAGCAACAAAAGTGCATAAACGACAATAAAATGATCTAATAAAATGTAATGTGATTAGTTGGGCAAGGTGGAGCTGTCGCAGCTGCCAACGCGACATCTAGCGACACGAAATGGCGCACAATTTATGCTAACGCAAATAAAAGTTATCGTTATTATGGATGGATTGGGCGTTAAGGAGACTTTCCCGCCAGTGCTGGCATATGCCATAGACTCGCGCCTGCTTAAGCCACGTTTCCTTACCGAACAGCCCGCAGTGCAGCTGCTCTTTAATCTTTACTCTTTAATCTGAAACACACACGAACGGAATCGGCAAAAAAAAATATATATACCGAGAACAATAAAAAAGTTTTCATTGTAAAAGGCAGGGGGGAAAAAAGCGAGAGAAGAGTTCGCTTAACTTTTAATGCGTGTTCTTAATTATTGTTACCACAGTCATATAAATATGGATATTTTATATATATAAATATATATATTTACATATGTATATATACATATACAGAAACTGCAAAAACCACTTTGAAAAGAGCCGGAAATAATTCAATTGACGCATTCTCGTGGAGCATTACAGAAATGCTGTCAATAATGAGAGGCGCGAAATGATATATGGATAGAGATAGAGATATAGTGGACTGGACTATATAGAAAGTCTTTCAATTATTAGTTGATCTTCGGCATAGTCCCTGGACAGCAAGCAGCTCAGCTCTAGCAGAGCTTGGGATATGGATCGGAGTCTCTGGTTTTGGGTAAGCCTGTTCTATACTCAACTCTCTCACCCTCTCTACAGTGTCTCTATTCTACTTCTTCTCTCTACTCTTTACTCTCTTCTCTGCCCCTCTACACTCTCTCTACTCTCTACTCTTCAGTCTTCGCTCTTCAGTCTCCACCCTCTAGTCTCCACTCCACTCTCTACTCTACGCCTCTCTCTTATCTCCTGCCTCTACTCTAATAACTCGCCCTTTTTTAGGGTATTCAGCTTTGGTCATATCCAAATTTGTTTAACTTTTCCACACACAGACCACGGAATATTTATTTATTATTGCAATATTCGTTTTTTGTTTCGCATTCTCTTTTTTTTTGGCTTCAATGATAGGCATTTGTTGTTGCTATCGACAGCAACTGCATGAAACAACATATAAATCAATTTAATTAAATGCTGTTAAACATTGTTTTTTGGCCCTTGCGATACAACAAAATGAAAAAGTTCCGCGAGCAAAAAAAAACTATGCAAAGGGCGCAGGGGAGTGCACGACCAGGGGATGACCTGTAGAAAGCCTTTCAGCATGAGAATGCCATATGATATGGATGACGTTGATGATGACGGCTTACAGTTGATAATGATATTCAGGACAATGCAATAAATGTGGATAATGCTAATGACATTGGCAATAATGAAAAAAATTGATGAGTTTTTCTGATAATGATAATGATAATGATAATGATAATGATAATGATAATGATAATGATAATGATAATGATAATGATAATGATAATGATAATAATAATGATAATGATAATGATAATGATAATGATAATGATAATGATAATGCGAATGATAATGATAATGATAATGATAATGATAATGCTAATGATAATGATAATGATAATGATAATGATAATGATAATGATAATGATAATGATAATGATAATGATAATGATAATGATAATGATAATGATAATGATAATGATAATGATAATGATAATGATAATGATAATGATAATGATAATGATAATGATAATGATAATGATAATGATAATGATAATGATAATGATAATGATAATGATAATGATAATGATAATGATAATGATAATGATAATGATAATGATAATGATAATGATAATGATAATGATAATGATAATGATAATGATAATGGTAATGATAATGGTAATGATAATGATAATGATAATGATAATGATAATGATAATGATAATGATAATGATAATGATAATGATAATGATAATGATAATGATAATGCGAATGATAATGATAATGATAATGATAATGATAATGCTAATGATAATGATAATGATAATGATAATGATAATGATAATGATAATGATAATGATAATGATAATGATAATGATAATGATAATGATAAATGATGAGTAATAATAATGCTAATGCTAATAATAATGACTAAGACAATGATCAATAATCAAAGCTCTGAAGTAATGATTATGCTAACTCTCTCCCTCTCTCTCTCTCTCTTTGTATCTCCCTCACATGCTTATCTACCCTCCCCGTTACATTACAGGGTATGCACACACACACACTCACAGCACTTCCACGATGAAAAAAAGTAGAGATTGTCAAGTGAAATTGAATTCATAATAATTTTATTTAGTCGTTAAAGTGGCTAATGGTCAATGCGGCTGCAGCTGTAAAAGTCGCAGCAGCTGCCAAAGCAGCTATGCAAATATAGCTCAATGTGCATATATAAACAGATACATATGTACATATGTATGTATATAGATTTACTCAGATATACATATATCTATATCCATAGCCATATACATATTTATGCGCACTTTTATTGGGCGCCAGTTCGTGTCGATTTCAATTTGGCTGCATTTAATTGAATGCATTTATTGCCGCATTACGCATTTATTTTATTGCATTAATGTGGCCACGCCCACTGGCCAGTGCCCAGTGCCTATTATTACCGCCCACACCCCCAATTGGTGCATAAATTTTCGGAGGTGCAAAATCTAAAGCGGAAAATTGAATTTTGGACAAGTTTTGCGCAGCAATTGCATTTGATATGCACTTAACACCACTTAATATCGTTTATTCAGTTACCCGATTTGAGAATTCGCATTCAATTTGCATGGCATGCACCGGATGCAGGTACAGTGGAGCCACGCTACGGCCGACAGAGCACCCAAATAACACGTTACGCACCTGCAAGTAAAAAGAGGAGTGAAAGGTTTAGTATATATGTTTGATATATCGGAGTCGAGAGAGAGAGAGAGAGAGAGAGAGAGAGCGAACAGAATTGAAGAGCTGAAGAAAGAAAGATGGAGTGAGAAAGGGAAATATACGAGCGAGGGAGATATGGCAAGGAGCACAGATGGATAGAAGTGTGAATAAGGATATTGCAAGAGAGTGAGAGAGAGAGAGAACGAGGGGTTTGTACAAGAAGAGAAATAAAAAGTTATAGAAACAGAGCGAAAGAGAGAGAGAGATGGAGAGTGTAAAAGTAGGAGAAAGAGAAAAAGAGAGATATATCTTACAGGGAGTGGTATATACAGAGATATAGTAAGCGAGAGAGCGAGAGATATAAAGGTTGAAAAAGACAGGAGAAGTAAGAGAGAGGTAAAGTCTGACTGGGAGAGAGAGAGAGACTGGCTGGGAGAGAGAAAGAGAGAGAGAGAGAGAGAGCGAGACTGGCTGGAAGAGAGAAAGGGAAAGAGAAAGGGAGAGAGAGAGAGAGAGACTTCTCTCTTTTGTAGACTTCTCCGAGCAAAGTAAACTTTTTGTACATTTCCCATCCATTGCATACCCTGCCTCTGGCCACATGCCTGCAATCATTTCCCATGTCGCTGCTCGATTGGTTGTTGATTAATCTTTGAGGTTTTCTATACCCTGTAATCCGATAGCGTATGGGGCATATTGAATGACAGCACACAACTTCATAATTGGCCAATTGAGCTCAACTGACAAGAGCTGAGCGGTGCTCGACTGCGACTAGCTGGAAAGGTATCTATGTGTCTCCAATGAGACTAGTAATAAAACACCAATAAATAAAGACTGGGTAGGCGAAGCTAGCCTTCCCTTGTAGACATCTACAGGGTATGCGAGGCAAAATGATATTTCAACTAATGTTCAAGCCTCATTGATTATATAATTGGCCCATATCAGGTGACGGACTCGCATGCATAGCCATAATTAATCTGCGGTTGAGCGCGCAGCGAGAGACAGACAGACAGACAGAGAGAGAGAGAGAGAGAGAGAGAGAGGAGGGGGGGGGGCAATTGATGATTTGGAATTTGGCGTTTAATTTAGTTTTAATTAAACTTTTTGGCCAACATCGCGCAGCAACTGAAGCTGAGCTGGCCGCCACTTGAGCTGGCCGCCAGGTCGAAGGCCGCACCACTCGTTGCCACTTGCAAAACACTTGAATTGCTCGAACCACATGGGCAAAATTAAATTATGGATATTAACTTAATTGAAAATTGAACCACAATGAGGCAAACATTGGGCAAACAAGGCAGCAGCCACGGCAAAGGGCCAAATATTAAACCTTTAAATATTGATGGCCAATAAATAAAGTAATAAACCAGCCAAAGCACCTGCCGCAGACAGAGCGGAGCGGTGTGTGAGAGGGATATTGGAGTCAAGATGCGACGCCGCGAGCCTTTCCGCTCTTCACTCAAAAAAGGTACATAAAAAACGCTCTGGTCGAGCATGCTCGACTGCCGAATACCGCGCGCGGCAAAGTGGAAAGAAAAGCAAGTCAATATATAGAAATATATCGAAAAGGTTCTTCGATTTAACAACTTTGCCAGTCTCTAGTCTCTAGTGCAAAGCCAATATGCCCGCCTGCACACACGCCGCGGGCGGGCATACAAAGTACTGAAGCAAACAAAGAAAAACAAATTTATTGCAACCGCAGAAATTAATTTAAATAACCTCTTTGTTTCTGAAAAATGAAAATATTGCAAAAAAACGAGCAAACAACAGAGAGAGAGAGAGCGAGAGAGAGAGAGGGAGGGGGGAGAGGGGGAGAGGGAGGGAGCGTGAGGTTGTCTCCTAGATAAGGCCGTGCGCCTTGCGTCGCTCGTATTGGGAATTGGCCTAAATAAGCCACAAGAATTACATAAATAATGCAAAATTATGGCCAGCAAGTGGACAGAGCCGAAAAAAAAAAACACAAAAAGAGAGAGAGAGAGAGAGAGAGAAAGGGAGAAGCTGTCAAAGGTCGCGTTGATAAAGCACAGCCCGAGATAGACCCTAAAGGGTCCGCAAGGAATACGCACGGCCCAGAGATTGATAGCAGCGAGCAAACAATTTAAGAGCCAGGACTTTGCCACGACTTTGCAACAAGTTGGCAGCGCTGACACGCCAACTTTTCGCTTAACGCATGATTTACGATCGCGCCTTAGCTGCAGTTGGCTTTTGCAAATCTTTGAGACGAGGAGAATGTAGGGAAAAGGATGAGACAAACAAAAGTCTTCTCTCAGTGGGCAGCGCTAAGTAGTTATGCTCAGACAAGTTGGCAGTCCCTCTTTGAGTTCTACGACTAAATATATATAGATTTCGAAAGTTTGCAATTGAGTCGACTTTAGTAAGTTGGCAGCGCTGCACAGCGCCCCTCTCTGTCGCTCTCCTCATCGGTTTACTCATGGAACTCTTTGTTTTCTTTCCTCTCCAACTTTGTGTTAGCCTCGCTCTCTTCTCTTTCCCATTCTCTGGTCGAGGTTTCGCGACTTTTACTTTATCTATCAACATTTCATAACGAAATCTGTCTGTCAACAATTTAAAAGAAAACAACAACAACAAAAAGAAAAAAGCCAGGCCATTTAACTGTCAGGCACACGCTCATCCTCTCCATCCGACCGACCTGTCACTCGTCACTTAACTGCCTGGGAGTTGAGGAGTTGAGTTGAGGCTAACTAGCAGTTATCCTGGAATATCATATTCTACAATTGCGTTGACCAGCTGATAGTTATAATAGGATAATGCACTATTTTACAGGGTATTCAAGCAGAGAGGGCATTCCTATAGCTCATACAGTTCGCATGCTCTTCAGCTCTCTCTCTCTCTCTCTCTCTCTCTCTCTCTGTCTCTCTCTGTCTCTCTATTGCGCTCCTTTCAGTTTACAGGGTATTTATGATATATCACTATGCAAGGACATTCTCTTTACTGCATAGCTCTGGCTTTTATAGTCTTCGAGGTAGGTGGCTTTTTCTGCCTCATATTTGATCAGCTGGCAAGTCGAGCCACTCAGCTCGGCCGCCCTTTTACAGGGTATACAAAGTATAAATATTGAAGAGCTGCGTAAGCCGAGCAGCCAAGCATTTCGCTGGCTGGCTTTGAGTCGCAAGCGTCAGCTAAATGACAACAAGGCGCTTGGCTCGATGCTAAGATGGATTAATCTATATACTTATATACAGTGTATATATATATATAAATATATATGTATATTTAAAAAGAGGGGCGGCGTCGCCAGCCAAGAAAATCTGTTGTCTTAACGTATAATAAATCAGCCACAAGATTTCAATGGAAACAAATCCGTCGCTCGCTCGGTTCAATGGACGGAAAGGAGGAGGAAGGAGCAAGGAGGAAGGAGGAAGGAAAGAAAAAAATCACCTGGCCCGAAGGCGTTGCTCTACAATCTGCTATTCAGATGCATGAGGCTCGAGGGGCGTGGCGCGGGGTTTTGCTCAAATCAAATATGCCGCACTTCAGCTGCCACTCAAGCAATGCCTCAATCAATCAATCAAAGCCAACAGCTGCCATCGGTTGTCCTTCGCCCTACGTCCATTGTCCTCGCCTTTGCCTTTTACAGCAAATTGTGGCCAGAGAGAGAGAGAGAGAGGGAGAGCTAGAGCTTTGGCTAATTAAATACGCTCATAAATTCAAAAGCCGTTGCCCCGACAATTCGCTCCTCCCCCCCAAGCTCTTTCCTGTCCTTCAATTTCCTGCTTACCCCGGCCCTCCTCCGTCTCTCACCCTTCGGGTCCAAGTCGCATTTTCACTGTTTGACTAAAGCGGCTCAAAGTAGGTTTTCTTCTACGATTCAAAAAGAGAAAGAAAAAGCTTTAAGAGCGCGCGAGGCCCTAGGCTTAGGCAGGCGCCCGAGGCAGGCAGGGGGCGTGCCGGGGCGAAGGGTCTTCGAAATCGCTTTCCATTCAAAGTGTCGACACATCACAATGCGCAAAGAATGAGAGGAAAAAATAAAAATAAACAGAAATCATTGAATTCTCATAAGTATTTGGTATTTTCTCCCGCCCCTTGAGTATTTAGTATTTCTTATTGCAGCTCAAGTCGCCCGAAGCTGGAAGTCAGGGTCCCTCGCATTGTCGACTATCATTCCCCATAGAAAAAAAAGGAAGAGCTCCTTACCAAGGCTATTGAAATGCTTTGCGTTTTCCATTCTTCTCCACGAAATACCCTATAAGCTGCCCATGAGAACCTATCAAAGGGTATTTGGGGTGCATTTGTATGCTGTATCATAATACATATCTACACACACACACACACATACACACACACACACACACACGCGTATATACTCGCTGATAAGAGCTCAATTTGTTGTTCCTTAAGCTCTGCTTTCGTTTGAGAAAGTTTTGCAGCTGGAGTCGAATGCAAGTTTTTTGAGAGAGGTAGAGAAAGAGAGAGAGAGAGAGAGAGAGAGAGAGAGAGAGAGGTATATAGTAGAGAAAGAGAGCGAGTCCCATAATGAGCGGAAGGAGCATGAGATACAGATAAAGAGAGAGAGAGAGACACACATAGAAGAGAGGAAAGTGAGAGAGGGAGTGCAAGAGAAGGATAATGAAAGAAGAGCCAGAGAGATATGGGAGCTATGCTAATGGAAAGAGAGAGAGATACAGATGAAGAGAGATAGAGAGAGATAAAAGGAAGTTGGGAGAGAGGCAAGCAGGCAAAGAGTGAGAAAAGGGAATAGCAAGAGAGAAACAGCTAAAGGCTTAGACCTAGAGAGAAGGAGTTGAGTCTGAAGCTGGACTGTCTCACTGTCTATCCTCGCATACTTATATCTCTAGTTATGCAACCCTGACTGCCACGACAACCCTGTTCATATAACATACAAACGAGTTGGGCAGTGCTGAGCAGGGTTGTCGCCAATTTAGAGTTGCGCATTGCACAAATTGATTTAGCCATTTGCAATTGCCAAAGTTTTAAAGCACACAGAGAGAGCGAGAGAGAGAGAGAGAGAGAGCGAGGCTGAATCAACTGTCAAATGTCCCAGAACTTGCTTGGACACAACTGGAAAACTCTTGAGTTTTTGAAGAGCTGCGATTAAATTGAACTTAGAGCTACAATTTGATAGCAAAACCCACTCGCTCCCTCTCTCTCTTGCTCTCTCTCTTGCTCTCTCTCGGTCGGGTCGCAAAAGTGTCTCGCAAAGTCCACTTGACACTAATAACAGATTTTGTGGCTCGCCTACCAAAAAGTTGTGTAAACACTGCTGCTGCTGCTGCAACAACAAAGTTGCAAGCCTTTTAGCCACGCCCCCTCCACCCGCCCGCCTCCTGCCGCTGACCGCCTTCGTGCAGTCTCATTTGTGGCGGCTGCTGTAGCTGCTGCTTGTCTGCCTGCCTGTCTGTCTGTCCATCAAAGGGTTAAGTGGCTTGTGGCAGCAGCGACGAGTGGCAAGCGCCAGCCGAAAGAGACATCCAGAGACAGAGAGAGAGAGACAGAGAGAGAGAGAGAGAGAGCGGGTGCTCGTTTGGCACACTTTTGAGTGACCAGAAAGACCTTTCGAGCTGCAGCAAGTTTTGTGCACAACTTCTGCAGTCATTATGTGCCTCACGCCTCCCTCTCTCTCTCTCTCTGTACAGAACGGAAATGCATTGATTCGCTTAGCATTTCATATGATAAAGTACTTTGCTATGTGTCGACACTGAGAGAGAGAGAGAGAGAGAGAGAGAGGGGAAAGCTTAAGAGTCGAAGTTGAGCCTGAGCAATTTGCAGAAATTGATTTATTTATGGCTCCAATGAGAGCAGCCGAAAGTTGATGAAGACAGTTCTCGACGTGGAGTAGCTGGGCAGAGGCAAAGGAGCAGGGTAAAGGATGGATAGACTAGAGGAACGTAGCTGGGATATACGGCAAGAAGGCTGTGCCCTGATAGGCAGCATATGTATATCGATAGCTGTGACACGCATTTATCGATATTTTTATTATGACAACGAGAGTTTTTCTTTTATGGCTGCTTCAGTGTAAAGTTGAGCGCTGAATGCAGCCCGAAATCAATTTGGAACACTTACTGAATATGCGGTTTTCAAGTATGTGCGAATCTGCTATAGGGCGCTATATATATATATATATATATATGTATATAGAGAGTGGGCGGGCTGCTGCTGGGGTCCCTTTTGCAATAAAAGTGAAAAGTTTTTGGCTGGGCCGCCGGGGTCTGACCCATAAGTTTAGCTTTACGACCAAACCAAACAAGAGACAGCAGATAAAAGCGGGCAATATTTATAGAAGAGGCTCACCTCCCCCACTGCCGCTGGCAGTACAAAGTGAGAGTGAGAGAGATAGAGAGAGAAAGAGAGAAATGAAATAACCATAGATAAATAAATGAAATAAGTAAAGAAATGCTCGCTAAAGCAAAACTTTATTCATTGACCTTGACAAAGTTGTTGTTGCTGTTGTCATTGTATACCCTGTGAACCCACATGCTGACGGCTGGACAGGGCATATGGGCAGAGGGGGGCAACAGGCGGAGTACTAGGATGTATGAGAAGCTAAAAGGCTATTCAATATAAGACTATAACATAGTAGTATAAGAGTACTAACTAGTTTATATAGAGTATGGGAACTGAGTACCCTTCGACCACTCAGACGCAGCTGCTTCTAGTGGGAGGGTTAGGGTATCGCACAGTCGTGCACACCCGACTCGCTCAGCACTCTAGCTTATTTCTTTATGTACCCGCATATAAAATCTGTGCTAAAGCTCACAATCTTTAGAAGACCCCCACGAACCCCAGGCGCCCACTGCCTCCCTCTGTGGTCCCCTAGCCGTGGTCCCTTTTCATATAGTGAAAAGTCGGGAAAATGGAAAATGGTTTATAAATTGTGCACGCACAAAATAAGCGACATAATTCAAAATGGGCACAAGTTATGCATGGGTTTTAGGGTCTACACAAACGGCCCGGAGGCGGAGGGGGTTGGGGGCGAACTGGCTGCTGTCCGTGATTCATATGCGTTGTAGTCAGCCACAATGCGGGCTGGCGCTCGCAAAAAATACAAAATAAAGAAGAGAAGAAGATGCTAAATTATTTTTTTATTGCCTGCAAAAATCGCCCAAGTGGCGGCTGAGGCTAACGGCATGCACGAAGCCAGAAGTGGGGCTGGGGCTGGGGGCAAGAGCTGGGGGTAGGTAGCGAGAGGAGCTTCTGCTGCTGCTGGTGCTGGTGCTGCTGCTGCTGCTGCAATGACAGTTAGCGTGAACAAAGTGAAAAGTATTGCCAACGGGCACAGCAAGTTTTGCGCCTCACACACGCACACACACACACACACACACACACACCCCTTGACACCGAGTCTAAGCACTGCAACCACACCCCCAGTCCCCAGCCCCTGGACCCCGTTGGTGGCGCGGCAAACAAAGCACTTGAAGTAAAACTTTCGTTGGCTTTTGTCGCTTTTGTCTTTACTTAACTTTGCCGCGCGTTTTGCAGTTGCAGTTGCCAACTGCAGTTCTAATAACAGGAAAAACGCGCGCGAGAAACACACAGAGAGAGAGAGAGAGGGAGAGAGAGAGAGAGAGAGAGAGTGCGAAAAACCTCGAATAGTAAATGCCTTACAAGCAGCTTATGACTTGGCCGGAATATTGCTAATATATCTAAGTTTATAGCAGCGAAAAGTTCTGTTGCCTCTTGCTCTTTGTGCCATATTCCGAACTGTTGCACTGGCTTCTATAGGACTTATCAGTCTAACTGGCTTGCTTTAGCGCTTGCTGTTCTCTCCTTCTGCTTCAGCTTGACTTTCTTATAGATTTCCTTAGATATTTCTTGTCTTCTTCCTGATTGCTTCTTAAACGTTTTACTGGCTGCTGCTCCTATCTATGGCTTCTGCACTGCTTGTGCCCTCACTTCAGTTCTCTAGCTATATGTATCTATATGTATCTCTGATATATGTATCTTCATCTTCAACGCAATTTCTCTTTGTCTTTCACCTGAAACGTTCCACTGGCTTATCATTCGGCCAGACTCAATTGCAGTGTATACTTTTCGCATTGAAAACTTGGTCGAAAAACGCAAACATCATCATCTGAGCATTATTATCCTATACAGACTAAGATATATATATATATATATATGTACAGTTATATCAACCTGGCAGAGCAAAGTTTTGCGGGCAACTTTACGCCTCGATGCGAGGAGTTGAGCTCCTAGTTGCGAATTCTCGCGCACATTTGCAGCTGGATGAGTTACTTAATTTGCTTGCTTTGCGGTTTTACACGACGTGAAGCGACGCGGCTGGCCGGGCTCAGGCCCTGGCCCTGGCCAGCGAACAAAATATTGTTACAAGCTGGCGACAACCCTGAACACAAATGCGGCTTACTCAGCCACCTACAACAGCCAAGAGGGCAGCAGAAGGAGGCGCAGTAGGGGACAGGAGTCGATGCTGCTACCAGCTGCTAAGCGGATTGCTGTCTTAGACGCATCGCTGTCGTACGTATTAACGACATTCGGCATTTACCATTTGCCAGAGAGAGAGAGAGAGAGAGAGAGAGGCGAAAGGGGCGGGGTGGCGCTGGCATTGGCGCTATTAAGTTTAAGTTTCAGCGCATTTGCGGTAAATGCGCTAAGCTTCATTTCGATTGTTGACTGTCGATGGGGTACCCGCAAGTGCCCGGGGTAGACCGAGAACTAATAACAAGCCAGCAAATGGCCAAGACACAGCAGCGAACTGTAATCGTATTTATGAATGCCAGTCAAGTCATTCGCTATTGTTGTCGGCTGAGGCTAAATATTGACCGAAAGCTGTTATGAGAAGCGCAAAGAAGGGCGCACTGAGGCCAGTGGAGAGAAGGATGCGGATACCTGGCTATGAGGCACGTTCAGAGAGAGCTAGAGAGAGGGGGGGAGAGACAACAGTTGTAAAGAGATTTCAAACGGGGATTCAATCATTTGCGTTTGTTGTGAGAAGCGCAGAGAGGGGCGGCAGAAGGAGAATGCAATAAACAAACGACTTTGTGCCCAAATGTAAAGAAGTCAGTCAAGCTAGCCAAGACTCTGTCAATATGCAATCTACTACTCTAATGTCTATCGAAATCCATCAGCAGCTTTGACTCAACTTGAGATACTTTATACACATATATTACATATATATGTATATACCTCCTCTCTGGTTAAGTTCTTCCAGCACTTTTCTCATATCCAACTAATCTGAACTGTTGAGCTTGGCGAACTTGTGCAGGGTTTCAGGCAACGCTAGCTGCAGCTGGCGAAGCCAACAAATTTGCAACCATTTTCAATATTTGCTTACGCAACTTGGGCATGAGAAGCGCATAGAAGAGAGCAGTGCGAGACGTGACTGTACATGGAATTTAGAGCTCGGCCGAAAGTTGTTCAACTGAATAAATGTGGCAAATGTTGCTGTTGTTCAAATAAATGTCTGCCCATCAATTAGGCAAATACACAAGACTACAGAAAGAGAGGGAGAGACAGAGAAAGGGGAGGGAGAGCTGCAAAGTACCCATATCAGCTGTCATTCATAAAGGGACCACAGCATATGCACATTACAGTTATTACGATTTGTTTGGCCAGTAGTTTTACAGCAAAAACCATTTGCAAATTTCATTGAAAACATTTGAGTTGCGGCCGAACTGAACGCATTTGAACCCGTTAACTAACAGCGCCAATTGCCACGGCTATCGGGCTGCTGGCATCGAAAGGGCATCTGCTGGTCGGTTGGGCTACGCCTCGCTTCCTTTACTACCGAAACTGTCTCTAATTAGTTCGGGCATTTCACTGCTTCCTCTTTGCCTAAACACCCTGGCTGGGTCTATGCCAGGCATCATGCATTCTTTTTTTTGTTTGTCAGCCCAACATTCAAAAGGTGCGTAAATGAGAAATTCCTGCGGCAGCAGCAGCAGCAAAAAAGAGGGAAGTAAACGGGAGTATACGACTAGCAGCAGGGGAAGATGTGCTGAGGCAGAGAAGGATATATCGACAGATGGATAGAGAAAGAGCTACGACAGAGAGGCGAACAGTTCGGCTGAGGATATGATCCAATAATATACCCTGTTGCACACAGCCCCAGTATTACAGGGTATAAAAAGAAGTAAGAGCTATTCACTAGCTGGCATATGCGCATCAGCAGCATCAGCTCCATTCACTGGTTACATCCCCACTGGATTTTGCCTTTTGAAATGATTCTTTTGAAAACTGCGTAGGGCCCAATGGCCAATGCCCGTTCGTTCAAGGGGTTGCCAGATCGTCAGTTTGTCAGTTTCGTCATGGCATATTAGTTATAAAACTTTTCCCTAATACACACTCGCCCTGAACAACAACAAAGTTGTGTCGCCTTTGTGCTCGTCATTCAGTTTGGTATTCAAATATGTGAACGAGGCAGAGTCAGGCCGGCAGTAGTGGGTGCGATGGGCGGGGGAGGGGGGGCCTGTGTACGTCAGGTAAGCTCCTTTGAGGCCTACAAATGCTGGTACTTGGTTGAGCTACTCCCCACTAACAAGATAAATCATTAGGCCGCCTCCTCAACTCAATTTGACTGCTGTCAATAGACAGCTATCTCCCTCACTCCCACCCCTTCCCTTCTACTCTCTCGCTCTGTCTTTTGTGTCATAATCAATTTGCAATTTGTTGTAAATTTGACAGTTCTGTCATGTTTTGCATAAGCTGTTGAGCATCTGAATCCAACGCTTAGCCCTAATTGACATTCTCCAACTGCTGACAACAGACACTAAGAGTTGCCGACAGCAGAGACAGCTGGGAAGCAGACCGAATTGCCTAGCAAAAACTCTAGTAAAGCCTGAGTAATGTGTAGAGCTCTTTTGGGCTGAATTATAAACCTGAGCTATAGCTATACAGATCTTTGAGCCTCATTTAGTGTAGAGCTCAACGGCAATTGAAGTCGAGTCTTGACTGAATTGAAATCAGTTCATGCGATGCTTAGATAGAGCCTCATCAATCAAGCCAAGGACTTAAGCTGTTATGAGATATCAAACTATATGTGCTTAAGCTCACATCCCTAATGCTCGCTCTGGCATTGACTAAGAGAGTATATAAGCTTGCTCTAGTGTTGGTTCAGCAAGCAAGCTGTAAAAGAGATAAAGAATCTATTCCTTTATATATCACTATAACTCTATCTCTATCTCTATCTCTCTCTCTCTCTCTCTCTCTCTATCTCTATCTCTATCTCTATCTCTATCTCTTCTCTCTCTCTCTCTCTTCTCTCTCTCTATCCTCTCTCTCTCTCTCTCTCTCTCTCTCTCTCTCTCTCTCTCTCTCTCTCTCTCTCTATCTCTCTCTCTCTCTCTCTCTCTCTCTCTCTCTCTCTCTCTCTCTCTCTCTCTCTCTCTCTCTCTCTCTCTCTCTCTCTCTCTCTCAGTGTATGTAGTTCTGGGTCTTTCTATAGCTCCGTTTCTTCAGCTTTTCGTCTCTCAATCTCTATATCTGCTCGGTTCTCCATCCATCCGTCTCTTCTCTCAACATATCTGTCATTCAGAGACATATTTTCCTCTCCCCAGGCGGGCATTTGGCAGTCGGGCCAGCTCCATCCGCCATCTTGTGCGAGCTTCTGTCATAAACTCTTTTGCTGGAAGACATTTATGCTGACAATTCAGTTGATTAGATGTTTGGGCAAGATTTTAAGTGTTGGTCAACGTTGCATGTTTCTATTTTATGTGGGTTATAAAGATTTAAGGAGCACTTGCGGCTGCTCTTTAGGTGCCTGCTTTTATGGCCCGCCTCGCTATCTATTAGGTAGAACAATCGATAGGGGATCGTAAATACATAAGCAGGAGTTCGATATCCCTCCCCCTCTCACCCTCCCTCTCTCTCTCTCTCTCTTTCTCTCTCTCTCTCTCTGTCGCTTCCCAAGTGCACTGAAATGTTAAGGCTTAATTCAAAGCAACTCCTTTTGCTCTAATGAAATGCATTTGCATCAAATCAACGACAAACGATTCGAACCCAAAGAACTTGACTGAATTCTCTGTGGATATCTGCGACTATATAGATGGATATATATATATACATACATGCTTATATATATATATGTATGTGGAGAGAAACGTGTGTGGTAAATGCCAAAACCCATTGGGAAACCAATAAAAGTGTAAAGCAACAAGACAAAAAAATAAAAATAAAAAAACGAGGAAAAAAAACGAAACAGAAAAATCATAAAAACGATATGAAATTTATGCGCATATTTCATTTCCTTTCGCCTTTTGCCTTCCTTGCACCAGCTGTGGGCGTTGGGGCAGCTAAAAAGGTGTGCGTGTGTGAGTGTATGTGTGTGTGCACGCGCGGGTGGGCGTGGCCGAACATCAGTGTGGTTTGACTGTGCCCGTGACAGTGGGGCTCAGCTCAAGCAGCCGCAGCCTCTCTCTCTGTGCATTGGATACCTCTTCTTCTTCTTCTTCTCCTTCTCCTTCGTCTTCTTCTTCTTCCCTCTGTTGAGTCGTTTCTGCAGTCGCTTTATTTGGAAAAACATTCGCGGAGACCCCCATTGGAAATGGGTTTTGAGAGGCGGGTGATATTTATTTTACGGAAATTTATGCTAGAGGCAGGAGGTGTGGACGTGGCCATAAAGTATGTGAGAGTGACAGGCTGAAGAAGTCTAAGAGTATAAGAGTAGCTGAGTATAAGATTGTCAGAGTAAAAGACTATACGAGTCTAAGAGTATAAGAGTATAAAAGTATAAGAGTCTAAGAGTCTAAGAGTCTAAGAGTATAAGAGTCTAAGAGTATAAGAGTCTAAGAGTCTAAGAGTATAAGAGTCTAAGAGTATAAGAGTCTTAGAGTATAAGAGTCTAAGAGTCTAAGAGTCAAAGAGTCAAAGAGTATAAGAGTATAAGAGTATAAGAGTATAAGAGTCTTAGAGTATAAGAGTCTACGAGTCTAAGAGTATAAGGGTCTAAGAGTATACGAGTACAATAGTACAAGAGTATAAGAGTACAAGAGCATATGAGTATAAGAATCGAAGAGTATAAGAGCCTAAGAGCCTAAGAGTCTAAGAGTCTATGAGTATAAGAGCCTAAGAGCCTAGGAATCTAAGAGTCTAAGAGTATGAGACTATATGGGTATAAGAGTATAAGAGAATACGAAAGCATTCGGGAATACACTTATAAGACGCAAGAAGTATACGAATATAAGACAATAGAATTATAGGAATTTGAGTATAAGCAATAGCTATATCCGAGTATAAGACTTCATTTTGATCAGAATACTATAGCATGAGAGTATAAGAGCTGACAAGTACAGCAATACGGATATATACCCTATATATGGGAGTATAAGATTTGAGATTGTGACTTCTCTCTTCTGCTCTACTACTGCTTATAATTTATAAGACTCTTTCTTACATATAAAATTAGTTTCATTATAGACCGTTTCTTTCCCAACTTCTTTCTCTCTCTCTCTCTGTCTCTCTGAGTCCCTTTGGGGCTTTTGACTTTCGACTTGAGGTTGGCACTCGAAGGTTTCGTATGGTTGAGACCTTTTTTGTCTGCCCAGTTGGCTGCTGTCAATATATTGATTTAGGTTTACAATGCCCATGGCAGAGCTACGCTCCAACTTCGACTCTCCCACACTCTCTCTCTCTCTCTCTCTCTCTCTCTCTCTACGGAGGCAGCAGTGCAGTTTATGCCGTTAACATCGTAAAATGTTTGCACGTGTGCATATAACCCACATAGATATGGCTACACCCACTGCTAACGTCTTATGGCATATACACCTATACACACACATCTACACACACCTCTACACACACCTCTACACACACCTACACTCCATGCAGAGCCTTCATTTCCCTTTCTCGTTTTCTTCTTATAAAAAGGCAGCAGCAGCAGCTGCTGCACTTATTTGTGCCACGCCCACCCGCTGCTCTGTGAACTCTCCACATACATGTGTGTGTGTGTGTGTGTGTGTGTGTGTGTGTGTGTGTGTGTAAACTTGCGCTGGTAAATTTTACGTTTATGCGGCACTAACAATAACCTGACCAGCCATCGGCTACACAGGGCCAACGCAAACGTTTTCACTACCCAGCTTTCTTCCCAGGCTGTTTAACTTATTAAATTAGATTGCCTGTGGAGCTGCAGCTAGAGACAGCGGAAGAGCGAGCGGGAGAGGAGGGAGGGGAGGCGGGCAGAGAAGGCAGCCCACATTAAGGCATCAAATTGCTGCCATATATAAAGCGCGATTTACTGTGCCGCAGCCTAACAGGAAGAAAAAAACGAAGCAAAACTAAGCACACTGGAGTCGGGCGCCACTGACTGCCAGTTACCCGTTCAGGGCTGAGTGTATAGAAAGGGCTGAGTGTATACAATAATCGGGAGAGTTGAGCAGATGAGCATAGACTCAGATAGGTGAATGAGGGAGAGAGACCACCACAGAGAGAGAGAGAGGGACAGATGGAGGTATGCATATATATAAGATATCTGTTTAGCTCCTCATCATACACCCATCAGCTTTGTCTATGCCAACTCGCAACCAATACGCCCCACTTTGAGCACTTGTTGGGCGAACATTGAAAACTTGCCGTGGAGTGGGCGAAACATTATCAAAACGCTGGCTAATTTCAAGTTGCGTTCAGTGCCACAATATATATATATATATATATATATATATATTCCTATATATGTATGTAATGGCGCCCTATGTGGGGCGGCCCCAGCCGGGCCGGGTCGGGCCAAGGAACAACTTGGATATCCAATGCCGTGTGGCAAGTATGCTATAATTTACGCCACAATAACGCATAAATCTGTCAAAGTTGCTTAAAAATTAAATAAAGATAAATAAAAGTCACGACAAAGGCGCGTTCAAGCGCATCAAAAGCCTCACGATGAGAGGGGGGAGAGAGGAAAGAAAGAGAGAGAGAGAGAGAGAGAAAGGGAGGGAGGTTTGGAAACTTGAAACTGTCGAAGCGTAGGTGGCATCCAATGGGTCAGCCAACAGAGGCCAAAGCCAAAGCCAAAGCGTGAGCCAAATATAAACAAATAGAGAAACACGAGAGCTTGTTCGATTTGATGATGAACTCTGAATACCCTGCAAGGGCAGAAAATCTAATGGGACTGTTGAATCTGTTGAATACAGACGGATGGATGGAAGGGAAAACAGACGGATGGAGGGTTAAAGAGACAGATAGATGTATGATCTATGATATCAAGAAGTAGTTCATAGAGCTCGAGCGAGTCAAGCTCAATCTTCGAGCTTGCCCTGCCAATAAGCCCGATCAGCCATATATATATACAGAGCTCTGCTATATCAAACAAATCCATAGCAGCTTCACTCAGCACAAGTTTCGAATGCCCTGCACTAAGCGCAGAACAAGCTAAAAGCAAACTTTCAATTGGAAACAGGGAAGAGCAGGTAGACAGAGACAGAGACAGAGAGAGAGAGTGGGGAAGGGGCGGCAGGAACGAGGCCAGAGGTTGCCTGCTCAAGACTTGGAACCGGAACGAACAATAGAGAATTATGCGTGGCCATAAAAAATTTCATTTTATTTGTTTGCTCTCGTATATGCCCCATATAAATGCCTATTCTTCATCATCATCATCATCTGCTGCTCCTTCTCCTTCTCCTCTTCCTGCTCATTTTTTATATTTCGCAGTAAACAAATTAAATTATTTGCTGTTAATTGTTTTTCCACTGACTGCCCGCCTCTCACTCTCACCCTCTCTCTGTCTCTTTTTATGAATGGACATTCACAGTGGTATATGGAGAGAGAGGAAGAGTCTCTCTCTGTGGCCAAGTCGTCAGCTCATCAAAATTGTCTAATTTGTGTTGATTTAAACGGTCTTTCGACTCGTCGGCTTGTCGACAGCGAAAACCCATAAAAAAGCCAAAGTATGTGAGAGGCTAACCGACTGCCAGATACTGCTTCACCACTCACTTCAGGGACTTCGGTGGTGCAAGCTGTGACTTGCCACGCCCTTAACAGATAAGTATATCTTTGGAAGATCAGTTGCACACTATAAGCAGTCAGCTAATATGCCCTCTTCCAGGCATAAGCGAGCATTAAAGTAAACACACACACACACAACCGACCGCGAAATGCCGCCAAAGTATTTTCCTTCATTTTTTTTTTTTTTTTTGAATGGGTTTTTATAGGCCATATTTTGAGTTTCAATGGGCATTCCGCATGGGTTTTTCCTGGAAAGAGTTGCCACAACTTGGCTCAATTATTAAATATATATATATAGATGAATATATATATACTGAAGGCATCTTTGTCTTTTGCCTAAGCACTAGTTGGGCCGGAGCAAATTGAATTTGTAAGCTTATTAAATTGAAGGGCTCAAAGCGACAGGCCAAAAGGCTTTTAGAGCTCAGAGAGTGAGACTGAAGCGAAAGGCAAACAGAAGCAGGCGTGAGAGACACCATAAGGTATATATACTCTTGAGCAGAATGAAGAGCTCAGTGGGTCTAGTGCTATCAGTCTATCCATCCACCTATGAATATGGTAATCTGGTAAGCCACAAGTCCGGGAAAAGGTATATTCCAGTCAGGCACTGCCGATCATTTTATTTTATATGCCAGGTGAAAATTCGTAAATTTTGCTCATTAATTTCTGGTCGCCTGACATATTTCTTAGTTGAAGTTTGTTTAATTCTCATTTATTTCTATCTGTTTAGAGCCCAAATAAAAATACAAAAAAAGAGAGAGAAAGAGAAAGAGAAAGAAAGAAACCATCAAGCACAGATTTGCGCATAATTCCCAGGAAAAAAAAAAGTATACAAACATCAAGGCCAAGAACTGCGCCTCCGGGGCATATGTCGTGTCCAGCTCTTGTACAATTCTCACTCTACAGCACACACACACTCTCTCTCTCTCTCTTTGGTCGTATCTCCGTCTCTTTCTTGGTGGCCAACTAATTAGTTTTGCATTTTTAACTACCGCAGTTTGTGTGCCCAGCGGGCAGCTGGGGCAAGTCCACAAATGCGTTTCGAGGCGGGGCCGCACGCACGTGCCCCATAAAAACAAAAAACGAAAAGGAAAACAGAGAAACAACAAACAACAAACAGCGACAGCAGCAACAACAAACAGCAGCAACATTCAACAGAAACTGCGTGCAACAACTGTTTGCTAAAAAAGCGCTAAGAGCGTGCTGTCAATCAAGAGCTGAGATGCGACGAGAGAGAGAGAGGGAGGGAGTAAGAGAGAGGCATATATATTATATCTGCTCATACATACATATATAGAGCTCTGTTCATATGCGTGTGGCCCGCACTGTCAATGGCCAAAAGTTTCGCCAGCCGAAAAAGGATGAGAAATCTTTTAAGTTTTTGAGCATTTAATGAAATTTTGTTTTGGTTATGCGTCTGATAAGCAAATTGAAATGAGCTGACGGAAGTGACGTGATTGAAAGGAACAGAGAGTGAGAGAGAGAGAGGGAGACAAGACGTGCGGGAGAGAGAGAGAGAGAGGAAGGAAGGACAGCAGATATAGTTGGGCAGAAGAGAGACAGATGTAAAGATTGAAGAAGATAACGAGAGAGAGGAGAGAGAGACAGAGAGAGACAAAGAGACAGACAGAGAGAGAGAGAGAGAGACAAAGAGACAGAGAGAGAGATGGAGAGATGGAGACTGAGAGAGATGGAGATAGAGAGTGACTGAGAGAGACAGAGAGAGAGAGAGAGAGATGGAGATAGAGGCGCAAAGAGAGAGAGAAAGACTGAGAGAGATGGATATAGAGAGACAGAAACAAAAGAGCAGAGTCCTTGGAATGGACATAAAGAGAGAGAGAACAAACATTCATATGGAGAAAGAAAAAAAACAGATGGAGAGTCAGATGCAGAGAGAGAGAGAGAGAGAGAGAGAGAGAAAGAGAGAGAGAGAGAGAAAGAGAGAGAGAGAACCAAAGAGATACAGATAAAGAGAGACAAAGATAAAGATAAACATACAAAGAGATAGACTGAGAACTATCTATAGTAGAGGATATCTTAGGATTGACGAAGCAAGATGACAGACAAATAGAGAGAGAGAGAGAGAGAGAGAGAGAGAGAGAGAGAGAGAGAGACGAGGGAGAGACGAGAGAGAGACGAGAGAGAGGGAGAGAGAGAGAGACGAGAGAGAGAGAGATACGAGAGAGAGAGAGAGAGAGAGAGAGAGAGACGAGAGACGAGAGAGAGAGAGAGAGAGACGAGAGAGAGAGAGAGAGGATATGTCAACAACCATAGACCAACCATACGTGCCCATCTTTGCCACTGTTGTTGTTGCTGTTGCTATTGTTGTTGCTGTTGTTGCTTAGTGTCACGCCACGCGCCTTGAAAGGCGCTTTTTTAATGAAATTACATTAAATGAAATTACATTAAATAATAAAAAAAGAGAAAGAGGCGCAAAGTCGCTTCGCATCCACTGAACAGCTCAAAGCAAAGCCAATTTCAGTGAGACAAAGAGAGACGAGAGAGAGAGAGAGAGAGAGAGAGAGAGAGAGAGGCAGAGAGATAGCGCGAGTATTGCTTTACAACAAATTTGACATTTGAAGTCTAATAAATAAGTTATGAGAGCAAAATGTGGCAACTGACTGAATTTGTAATGTATTTGGGGGAGGGGGGAGAGGGGGTGGAGGGTGTTTGACTGTCACGTGGTTTTAGCCATGATGTCCATCATGGCCCTAATGGATAGAGCTAGACAGCTGCTCTGCACTCTGTATTTTCCACTCGAGCAGCAGCTCAGCTTCCAGATGGCCCCCGGCCCGTGTCCTCTCTATAATTATGCTAGACCCGAGTCAGCTCTCTGCTCTAGGTAAAGGTGTTTTGTCATTAAAAAATGATAAATACTTGTTGTGGCATGTGCTGGACGCCACAAAATGGCTGAGGCGGGTGGGTGGCTTGGGTGGGTGGCAACAAAAGTCTTGGAGCAGCAGCTCGATGACAACGACAAATTCCCTTGCCAATAAGACAACTTTTTTGGCTAAGCGAGACTAATTTTGAAAGAGATGAAAACGACAAAGAAGCAGCAGCAGCAGTAGCAGAAGAAGATGATGATGATAATAATGATGATGATGCTGATAATAATAATGATGTTGATGTGAATGCTGATGATGATTAAATGGAAATGACTTGCACAAAGCGCAGGCAACTGAATGAAGTTATTATACGCAGCCAGAAAGCCAGAGATAGGGAGAGAAAAAGAGAGAGGGAGGGAGAGTCCGCTCTTGAGAAATGACTTCTAGCCATCCTGCAGGGTGATAAACATATTCGAGCCCCAAAAAGTGCCCGGCTAGGGCAAGCTGAAGGAAGCGCCCCAAAAACCGTCAAGTGCCGCAATCGATTAGTTCTCAAGCAGCTTCACTTAATTGGCAGCAATTTATGTAATACAAGCAGAGACAAAGGGAGGAAGAGAGAGAGAGAGAGAGAGAGAGAGAGAGAGAGGGGGGGGTGAGAGTACTTAAGTTACAAATTTTGATTGATAAAAGGTTCCGTTGAGCAAGTTTTCCACCTGAATTGCTTCGAATCAGCTGCAAGCAGAGCTCATTAGGGACAGCAGCGACTGTTGGTCGACTGTTAGGCGAATGTTAAGTGAATGTTATCTGAATGTTAAGCGCTTAGTAAGTGACTGTTAATGGAATGTTGAGTGACAATAAGGGGACTGTTAAGTGACTGTTTGGCGAATGTAAAGTGACTGTTAGGCGAATGTTAAGTGACTGTTAAGTGAATGTCAAGTGAATGTTATCTGAATGTTAAGCGCTTGTTAAGTGACTGTTAAGGGAATGTTAAGTAACTGTTAAGTGAATGTTAAGCGACTGTTAGGCGAATGTAAAGTAACTGTTAAGTGTATGTTAAGTGACTGTTATATGACTGTTAACTTTCTGTTAACTGACTGTTAGGCGATTGTTAAGCTATTGTAAGGGGCTATTGAGTAACTTTACGGACTCTCAATTCATGTTAACACTCTGTTAACTTTACAGCCTTGTGTCATCTTTATATAACAGCTCTAGCTGCTGTTAGTTCTGTTTAAATTCAGTTTCGTCTCGCCAATTGAACTTGGCATTTGCATTTGTTCCTCTCAAGTGCCTGTGGCGAGTCCCGGAGTCATGCAGGCGGATTCAATTGGAATCAGCGGGACGGCTAGCTGGGACCCAAATTATTTTTGATAGCGTGCCAATTGAGGGGAAGTGTGATCGAGTGATTCACACATATGGTGCAGATAGTTAACATGCGCTGCTATAGATAGATAGATAGATATAACGCCCGCTCCTATTGTGAATGACACATATCAAACGTCATGTTGCGCCACATTTGCTTTCGAAGTGGAACAGGAACAACAACGGCCAGAAACATGTGTATGCGGAGCGCATGTTGCGCCATTTAAGCCAACAACAAAGGCCTTTGTCTCTGTTCAACTTACTACACTTGAGGGCGTGGCATGGGACCCTCCAGCGACCCAACAGCCGTCGGCGTAACGAGCAAACTGCAGGCGTTGCATTAACAAGGCATTTGCTTTGAATTACACATGCAGACATCCAGGCAGCTGCAACAAGGCACAGTTATTGAGAGCCAGACGGGGGAAAAAAACACACCAAGAGTCGGGAGTGTGCGACTAGAGAATACCTTAACCATAGGTCAAGCTGATGGCGGATGCTGTCGTTTAAGGGTAACTCCTTACTGTACTCTTATACTTGTATACTGTACTCTTATACTGATGTGAGTCTCGTATCCCCATACTCCTGCACTCATCGACCCTGCTCCTTTGCTCAGTATATTCGTGCACTCACTGCTCTTCAAGTCGTTTATACATATACTCTACGGTATCAGCAGCGCCTCCTGCGCGCTCTGCTCCGCAACATTCGCTTCAACATCGAGCAATATGCCCAGCTTATACATTTTTAGCCATTAGGCTGGCTTCCACGGGGCTGGGGAGAGCGACAGGCAGGCCTTGTGTCGCAAGGGAACGCATGGGAAAACATGGGAAAACACGCAACAGCGAAATGAAAATTGATTTGTTATGAAAGTCGCTTGTCGCATGTTGTTGCTGTTGTTGCTTGTTGTTGGTTGTCGTTTGTTGATTATGATCAATGCCTGGCTACGAGTTTGTAGTCGTATCTAACTTCGCTTCCCCTACACCCTACACCCTACCCCCTACCTCCAGCCACCCATATCTATATCATATTTCCATTTCCCCATACATATATATGATTCTATATTATATCTATATATTCCATTCCCATTCATTAGTTAGTTTCGTCTAGCTAATGGACTTAATTGCTTGCAATGGGACTATTAACCGTTAACTGCGACTCTAACAACAAAAAGCCCAACCAAATCGTTCACACATTCGTTTGCTGCACACACACACACTCATGCACACACATAACCGACTTACACTTCAAATACAAAATGAATGTCATTACGACAGTTTATTTCTTTGTTCTTTATGCTTTGTTCACTTGTTTTTTTTTTCCTTCGATTTCGTATACCCATTAGAGGCTGCAGCCAATGGGCTATATCAGTTTCGAAAGCTTTCCACATGAGCAACAAAGTTTCGTTCCAGCTACACATGTGAGCATCTATCTATATCTGCTAGTCGTAGTCTTACTACATTATATTCCATTCCATTCTATTCCATTTACATGCATTTATACTTTGTGCTTTATTTATACTCTTTTGCAATATAATTTCGTGTATTCCATTCCATTTCAGTCCAGTCTATGCAGTATTACTACATTATGTTCCATTCCATTCTATTCCATTTACATATTTTGATACTTTGTGCTTTTTTACCTATTCTATAGCAATATAGTTTCTTACATTTCATTCCATTTCAGTCCAGTCTATGCAGTATTAACACATTGTGTTCCATTCCATTCTATTCCATTTATACATACTTATATTCCATTCCAGTTCTGTCCACTTTATCCTATTACATGCATTCGTTTCAATGTCATTTTGTTCCATGCCATATCATTCCATGCTATTCCATTCCATTTTGTTTCCATTCATCTCTTCGACTCTCTATCACACACTCCTATTCCTACATTCTTATCACTTGAATTCAACGCCATTAGACTTCATTCTACTGCATTCCACATCATGTCAGCCTCAGACTCAGTCCATATAGCATTTAGTTAATCCATAGTTCCCTGAGTATCTAGCGTAGCAACGTTGTCGTTGGTCATATTTTGTCTCGAGCTTGTAATTGAAGTGCATTGCTCATTGTTAATGCGGAACGTGCAGCGAATGGAACATCGAAGCGATCCCCCAACAAATCGTTAGACTGAATGTGCGCTAGCCCTCGATAGGGGGCGCCACGCATGCGTGGATCGCCGAGCTCTGGTTGATAGTCCCTAACTAATTTCGCTTTCGTTATGTCTTTTATTGTTGTTGGCCCGAACGGCTTGTTGTTGTTGTCACGTATGTAGATGGGTGGGAGAGACTATTATGTATAATTTACAGGTCATTAAAAGCCATTCGCATAATGCCAAAGAGGAACGGGAATGGTTTCTCGAGTCTCCGCCGGGCGAGGGGAGGGCCGAATGGCTATGCTAATGGTAATCGTTCGTTCTAATGCGGCTCTAAAAATGGGCACACTAAGCGAACTATGCGAGTGCAACGACCCACAAGCTCAGTTATCTCGCATAGATCCGATAGCCTCGATTCAACGAAATTACATTCAAAGACCGAAACCCACCCAGTCCACACAGTCCCCGCAATCGACAATCCAAGCACAGCTCAACATAGCCAGTCGAACGTGTATCAAGTGCATGCAGCTGTGTCTTACAACTATGCCGGCTATTCAAATATGGATTTCTCACATACCCTGCCCGACGACTTGAGCCCAAGCGCTTCAGCTAACCAATGTTTCACTCCAATTATGAAACATATCTTCATACAATTTGCTCTAAGTATAACTTGATATGGATCGAATTGTAGCTCTATATTCATATAATAACCCAGAGAACTCAGCTGCCAGTTAAGCTGTGCAGCTGGAATTCATTCTACATGCTGGTTAGAGCTTCAATAAGAACATCATTTGAAATCAGTCGATTCGTAACACTTTCATATATATTTGTGACCTATAGGAACTCAGCTTCCTTCTACGATATTTCTACGAAACTTTACATAGCTGCTGCGGATGACCAACTAGAGATAATTTTAAGAAATTTAGAAAATTCTATTATCCATATCATATAATAACCCAGAGAACTCAGCTTCTAGCTAAGCTAAATAGGCGTAACTCAATAAACATGCCGCTTAGATCTCCAATAAGCAAATAAACTGAAATCAGTTCATTCGTAGCACTTTCATATATGGGTCACCTATAGGAACTCAGCTTCTAGCTAGGCTATAACAAGAAAATTTTATGCAAATATTGCTTACGCCTGTCCAACTCGCTTTTCACTCGTTCAGAGTATTTAAGCTTCGTTCTATCTTGCTGAGTCAAGAATTTTCATATTCAATTCGTTTCAAGTCAAGCCGAAGGTCAGCTACGGACTGACAGACGTTAATAATGAAATGCAATGCATTGACAAGCCCATCTACGATTAGAAGTGCCTGTGAGCGGGCTCTCTATGATTATTACCAATACCACAAGCTGTGCAAAGTCTCACGGGGGTGGGGGTAGAGCGCGGCGTACAAGCACTCCCGTCGTGTCAACCTCCAATCGTGCAACGTACCTAAAACGACAAGAAAGAACGAAAACAACAATAAGTCGAATGAATAAAATTGATTGTTAAATATTAAAAAAGACAGCTAACACATTGTCGAGCCACAAATAAATAATTTGATTCGTTAATTGTCCAAACGAAAGCACAACGAAAACAAGCCCAAGCCTTGAAGAGGGCGCACAGCGTCGAGATACCCCCTAAGCAATTGACAGAATGTGAAGAGCACATAAAAGCTTGAGACTTTTCGACTTTTATATAGCCTCGAGTGCTAGCAGACCCAGGGTCTACAGAGATCTGGAGTCTTAACTGAACTATATCATAGAATCTAAGGTATATGTAAGTGTTTAGTATACAGGCCTCGTCTTGAGCTTACATTGCAGGGTATTTGGCTCAATGGAAGCTCTAAATTGGAAAATAATTTAATCAATGGACTGGTGGCAGGCATGTTCTATGAACTTGCTCACATATTCATAACATTTCATTTTCATTATGGCGCTCCGTTATTTCCTTTTTTGTTTTTAATCAAAAGACTCCGTGTGTCTGTGTTTGTGTCTGCATGTAGGTCACCCATGACGAGCGTATCGTAACCGTATGGCTATACGGCCGTATAGCCGTAATCCATATCCAAGAGCCGCTGGCTCAAAAAGGTTCACACACACACAGCGAAAGAAAGTATTGGCCTGAATGACAGGCGCACGGCACGGCACAGCAGAGCAGAGCAGAGCAGAGCCCAACCCTCTTGAGCAGGAGGAGCTAATGAGTTTAAAGTAATACCCAGAGCCAAAAGGTGCCTATTGTGTGCCTAACTGAACTTAAGTCACATATAAACTAGTTAAGTCCCATATAAATGCCAATATGCCACACCTCCCCCCCTCCACCCCCTTTGATAAGCCTCATGCGATGACTCGCTCTCGAGATGAGATGTATATAGAAATCGGTTTCGATTGTTCTCTAATCGAATTTCAGCTCTGAATAACTTTCGAGAGCAGTTTAACCTAAGCATAGCAAATATATGACTAAGAACTATTGGAGGATGCGTGACTGAAACAAGAGAACGTATACCAAGCGTGATATGTTTGCAATGTTTATCATCCACTAGATCCACTAGAAGAACCACTTAAAGCTCTTCAGGTATGCCTAGATTAGATTAATAATCGATATTTATCGACTTTATCGACTTTCTGTCTGTCTACTGTATCTGTATCTGTATCTGTATCTGTATCTGTATCTGTGTATCTATATCTGTATCTGTATCTGTATCTGTATCTGTATCTGTATCTGTATCTGATCTGTATCTGTATCTGTATCTGTATCTGTATCTGTATCTGTATCTGTATCTGTATCTGTATCTGTATCTGTATCTGTATCTGATCTGTATCTGATCTGTATCTGTATCTGTATCTGTATCTGTATCTGTACCTGTACCTGTATCTGTATCTGTATCTGTATCTGTATCTGTATCTGTATCTGTATCTGTATCTGTATCTGTATCTGTATCTGTATCTGTATCTGTATCTGTATCTGTATCTGTATCTGTATCTGTATCTGTATCTGTATCTGTATCTGTATCTGTATCTGTATCTGTATCTGTATCTGTATCTGTATCTGTATCTGTAACTATGTCTCCTTCTGTATCTATAACTCCCTCTGTATCTATATCTCCTTCTCTATCTGCTTCTCAATCTGCCTGCAGCTCAGTCTATTCAATCGCAACTATCTGCATGTTAGTTTATATCCCATTTTTAATTATCTTAAAGAGCATTTCCACTTCGTTGATTTTCAAAGCTGCAAGTTCCATATGCTTCCGCTTCTGCCCCTCTCCATCATCTCCTTCTTCTGCTTCTGCTTCGGCTTCTGCTTCTCCTTCTTCATATCCATCACACTTTTCTTTCTATTTTCCCCATTTAGTTCATACTTTGATTGCTTTTCATGTAGTTTCATGTCGCACGTTCCACATACACACTCACTCACATGGCACTGCAGCTGGGTCTATGTATCTATAAGGGGCTGGGGTTTGTTGTTTGTATCTGTAACTGTGTCGAATCGTGTTGCCGCTGGTGCAGTCAAGTGCGCTGCCTGTTGTGACCTTTGACACGGCGCCGCGACCAGCAACTGCCAATTATGCAATAAAAAATGCTAAATTAATAAAAGCCCAAATAGAAACAACAACAAACGCTCGAAGTAGAAGCAAAAAACAAAGCGCAACAAAGCAAAAAACGAGCGACAAAAAAACAACTATTAAAAAGTCGAGAAACACGTTATTTACGTTCGGCCGAACTCAAAACGTGCTGCGAGCCAAAAAAAAAAAAAAAGCAGCAGGAAGAACAGGCCACAGCTCATAGATACCCTGTAATGGGAAGATAACATAAAGAGCTTCGAATATATGGAAGAAATTTCCCAACAAATTTGCAAAAAGCTCAAGAAATATACAGGGTATCAAAGAAACTAAAGTTTGTCCATCATATGCCCTGCCACATATAGCTATATACAAGTTCTATCCGCTCTAGCTGCTATAGAAGTCGAGTTACTTAGTTTCTATTACAGATACTTGGCATACCCGTTACCTTGCGTCTTTCGTTTACAGAGTATGGAAGGGAAAATTTTAATTTTCTGTGAAAATTGCCGGCTATAAATTACATATTGCCCAGCCGCGCCGCAACGGTCAGGAAACATAAAACATTTTCGTGTAGTGTCGTGTAAATGGCAACTCCTGCAAAGCCCCATTCGAAACACTCCTCGTAGCACTCCACCCACCGCCCCCCGCCCCCGCCTCCCGCCCCCGCCTCCAGCTGGCAAATGGCCATTAGATGAATGAGTGAGCGAGTGTATCAACGAGTGCTCGACCTTGTCATAAACCAAATTGAGCCATCGCCCAGTCCCGAAATGCCCCCAAATGAATCAACAACTATCCAAATTGTTGATTACAAATAACACGATCCATAAAAATGGATATTACGCGAAACACTTTTATTTCTGGCCATCTGCACTATTATTAGCCATGACCCATGCAAATATTCACAATAATGGCCGGGCAGCGCTATGAGCAGTTTCATGGAGTTGGGAGAGGGAAGGAGTAGGAAGATTTCTTCGATCGATGGAATTGTGCACCAATCACTCAATCAATCAATCAATCAATCAAATAATAAGGCATTTACTAGACTGAGCTTTCAATCAGATTGATAAGTGATCAACTTCTGCATTTTATTATCAATCAATCAATCAATCAATCAGTCAATCATAAGGAGCTGTCTTTACTAAACAGAGCTCGTACAAATCCATAAACGAAATGTCTTTGTTATGTCTATACTCTCAGGCCAGCTGTAGCCTGATTTCCAGGGTCAATCAATCAATCAATCATTAGAAAGCTTTCTCATACCAATATTCCATGTTATCAAACACAGTCTCAAACAAAATCTGCATACTTTGCCTCTTTGTCTTGACTCTTACTTCACTCGATCCATCAATCAATCAGTCAATCAAAACATTTTCTTTCAGCCTTGCCATTCGACATAAATTTTTTGTGGATTCTGTTCCCACTGTCAGCTACAGCGCTTAGTTCAGCTCTCCCTCTCTCTCACTCTCTCTCTCTAATTGGTTTATTGCACGGTCAAGCGATTAAGTGATTGATGGTCGTAATTGATTGAACAGACGCAAATGTCACATAAATTTGGCAAAGTGCTACGCGCGCCGCTCAACCAATATCCAGGAAATACAACTTAATGGAATTCCAGAGCTAACATTTGGCCATTTGATTAATGATTGTATTAATTCACATATCATATTTATTACACAATAATTGCATACGATTACGGAAGAAATATTGAGGGGGGAGGCAAGAGGCGGCGACAGAGTAGGGGTAGTCCTTAGGCTTTTAAATGATGCCTTGAGCGATGTTTGTGTCGCCAAAGGTTGCTCGCTGCAGCTCAGAGAGAGAGAGAGAGAGAGAGAGAGAGAGAGAGAGATGAACAGAGGGAAAGTAGGGATAGTCCCTATGCCATAAAAGCTTTGAATGTTGGATACTGCCAGACTCAACAAGTCGCCAAGTCGATGAGAGATGTTTATAGAGAAATACACTGAGAGAATAGGCATAGTCCCTTCTCACATATCTCGCTTGCTCGCCAACCTTTAACATGCCAATCGCAACAAGTCGTCATTTGATAGAGGGAATACCCCTGCTTAGCATGCAGCTGTTGCTGTCGCTGTCGCTGTTGCCGTTGTCCCTCGAGCAATTGATGAGCTAAGCAGATTAAACACACACACACACAATTAACACTTTGCTTGACTGCTGTATAAATATTTACAAAAAACAGTGCAGCGCTGGGGCGTGGCAAGGGAGGCGGGTCGGAAGTTGCTTGGGTCAGTTGGTCAAAGCTGGCAAACAAAATTTATAACATGCTAGAAATAATAGTGCAGCTCATTACGGGCAACAACAATGAGAAGGCAAACAACTTGCCACACACCACACACACACACACACCACACACACACATATATATTTGCCCCACTTAGGAGCTGCCTTCGCCTTGCTTAGTCTAATCAATGATTAGTTTGCCCCTTGGCCTGCTCCTCGACTTGGATTGCCAATCAACGATGCTGAACCCCAAAACCAAGCAAGCAGTTGAGCCACACACACACACACACACACACACACACACACACACACACACACACACACACACACACAGAAATTAATAGGCAAACTTGTTTTAAAAAGAGAAGCGGAGGAAGACGAAACTATGCCAGCGGAAATAGCCTAATGAATGTATGTATATAGCACATCAAGCAGCTATATCGTGTGTATATATACATAATCTTTCAACATATGCAGATCGCTAAGGGTTAAAGCTGTTTGGGTGCGCAACAAAGCAGTGCAAACTGATAAGAGAGAGAGAGCTAGATCTAGTTTGGTTTATCTTGAATAGATCTATATAAACTCCGAGTTGAATTCGGCTTGCATTTCAGTTTGATCAGCTGGCTAAGCTTCAGCCAAATTTGAATGACCTGCGGCTGTGTGTGGGCCACAAAGAAGAAAGAGAGAAGCAAAGAAGAAGAGCAAGAGAAAAAAACGCTGTTGATTAAACCAAAACTTTGCGTTTTTTTCGCCAGTGCAGCGGCAGCAGCTGATGCAGAGGCAGAGGCAGAGGCAGACAGCAGCAGATTGCCAAAGGCGCAGCAGGCGCACTCGAGCGTAACAAAAGCGCAAAACTAGCCACATGTGTGTGTGTGTGGGTGTGTGTGTAACATGCTTTATGGCTATTGGTCAAAGGCAACAATAAAAAAGAAGAAAAACCGTTGCAAAAACTCAAGAAACCGAAAACCGAAAACCAAAACACACCAAAAACAGAAACAAAGTTTTTTTTTTCATTTATCAAACTTTTTTGTTTCTCTAGTTATTGATGAGAGACGTGGGGTAGCATAATTCAAGCAGGCAGTATGTAACACATGAGAGCATAAGTCTAGGCAGTAAGAGATCTATGGGATGAGCAACTCAAACAAACTTGAATATAATTTCAGCTGAAGGCAGAATGTAGAATAGATTAAGAATCTGAGCAACTCTCTCCCTCTCTTTCTCTCTCTCTCTCTCTCTCTCATCTCTTTCTCTTTCACATACTTTCTATGTATTCTATGTACATCTTTACTACTAGCTTCTGCTCAGCTTCCACTTAGACTCAGGCTTCATCAAACAACGCAACTCCTCTGGACAGTGCCTAATTCCAGGGTATTTCTAGTTCGTTGGGGCTGGTCTAGCTACTCTTTCTTTTCATTTCATTCGCTCTATTTTTTTGTTGTTTTTGTGTGTGTGTGTGTGTTTTCGGGCTGTCAGTCGCAGCTGCAGCTGCCACTGTGGCATTTCCGGCTTGCGACTTACAAGCTTCACCGCAAATATTTCTTTTGTGTGCCCCGGCCCGGAAAAGGCAGTCAACGTGCACAATAGGCCACTCCAAATTGTGGGCGCAATACCCCACCCGCTCCCCCTTCGCCCTTTGTGGCACTGAATGCGAAGCTGCAAAATCTGTTGGCAATGGCAACTGGAGCAACTGGTGGAAGTAAGCGGCTGATAGGGCATATGGCGGAGGCAGAGAGAGAGAGAGAGAGATGAGAAAGGGAAGTAGAGAGAGAAAGATAGTGTATATCGATCGGCAATGCGAATGGATCAAAAGAATAGACAGGAGAGAGTAACGAGTAGAGAGTAACGAGTAGAGAGTAAAGAGTAGAGAGTAACGAGTAGAGAGTAAAGAATAGAGAGTAAAGAGTAGAGAGTAACGAGTAGAGAGTAAAGAATAGAGAGTAACGAGTAGAGAGTAAAGAGTAGAGAGTAACGAGTAGAGAGTAAAGAGTAGAGAGTAACGAGTAGAGAGTAACGAGTAGAGAGTAACGAGTAGAGAGTTAAGAGTAGAGAGTAACGAGTAGAGGGTAACGAGCAGTGAGTAACGAGTAGAGAGTAACGAGTAGAGAGTAAAGAGTAGAGAGTAACGAGTAGAGAGTAAAGAATAGAGAGTAAAGAGTAGAGAGTAACGAGTAGAGAGTAAAGAATAGAGAGTAAAGAGTAGAGAGTAACGAGTAGAGAGTAACGAGTAGAGAGTGGAGTATAACGAGCAGAAAGTAACGAGTAGAGAGTAACAAGTAGATAGTAACGAGTAGAGAGTAACGAGTAAAGAGTAGAGAGTAACGAGTAGAGAGTAACGAGTAGAGAGTAAAGAATAGAGAGTAACGAGCAGTGAGTAACGAGTAGAGAGTAAAGAGTAGAGAGTAACGAGTAGAGAGTAACGAGTAGAGAGTAATGAGTAGAGAGTAACGAGTAAAGAGTAGAGAGTAACGAGTAGAGAGTAACGAGTAGAGAGTAAAGAATAGAGAGTAACGAGCAGTGAGTAACGAGTAGAGAGTAAAGAGTAGAGAGTAACGAGTAGAGAGTAACGAGTAGAGAGTAATGAGTAGAGAGTAACGAGTAAAGAGTAGAGAGTAACGAGTAGAGAGTAACGAGTAGAGAGTAACGAGTAGAGAGTAAAGAGTAAAGAGTAGAGAGTAACGAGTAGAGAGTAACGAGTAGAGAGTGGAGTATAACGAGCAGAAAGTAACGAGTAAAGAGTAGAGAGTAACGAGTAGAGAGTAACGAGTAGAGAGTGGAGTATAACGAGCAGAAAGTAACGAGTAGAGAGTAACAAGTAGATAGTAACGAGCAGGGAGTAACGAGTAGAGAGTAACGAGTAGAGCAGAGAAGATGGTGCAGAAAGTGCATTAAGAGAATGAGTTAAAAGAGCAGAACAACTGCCGCCGGCGACAACTTCCTACTATTAAGTGTATTATAATTAGTTCAGTGTTGGTAAACGCATAGATATGTAGAATGAAAGTGCTTTACTTAAGCCTCAAATACTGGACACAGCAAATGCTGCAATGTTGCTGAGTGCATTACGCAGCACTCAACGTCAAATGTTCAGTGTTGATAAGTGTCAAAAGAGAGAGCGAGAGAGAGAGAGAGAGTGACAGAGAGAATATGCAAAGTGGCAACACACGATGGCAGCCCACATCATATGCTGCTACGCATTGTGTGTCAATATTTTAGAATGTTTCGCTGCCGCAGTGCTTAAATGGCGATTGGCCTAGTTCCGGGCCGAAAGAGAGTGAGAGGGAGATAGTAAGAGAAAGAGAGAGAGAGAGAGCGAGAGGGGCGCCATTGTATGTAGGCGAGGCTAGGCAGCAAGTATGCAGAACAAGACAGCTTGAAACAAATGAGAAATCTCAATGATACACTGCCAGATACCCTGTCGAAGGAGTAGACAAAGATAAATGAGCTCATCTATGTATATATGCAAGGCAAGTTAAGTCATACTACCCGCTTGGCTGGCCACATATTTCGAGGGTACATATGCAAAGAGGGGAAGCTGCTTGGCTGAGCTGAGGCGTCAAGTCAGGTCGAGGGCACAGCGGGCAGGCGATGCAGGCTTTACACGTTTCGCCTTCAAGTTTTCCACTATCTGTGAAAGAGTCTCTCTCTCTCCCTCTCTCTCTCGCTGTATGTGTGTGCTTATGCAAAGTGAGTTCGGCAAAAAAAAAAAAAAGGATTTCAAACGAATTTGTTATGCGCATTTTGATGTCATTATCCTTAAAAGTCATTGGCCTCCCCGAGCAACAGGGTCTCGTGTCAGTGGCGAGAGGAGCCCAGCGGTGCGGGGCTGCTTAGTCGATTACCTCCCACCGACAATATTTCAGCGCGTAAATCGGGCAACATCAGCTTAAACACGCTCATACACACACACACAATATTCACAAGGCGAATGAGTATGCAAATCTATTTATATGCCAACTACTTATGCGGCTTAACCCCGCCGCACTCTCTCTCTCTCTCTGTCCCTGTCTCCCTTCTTCTGTGCTGACCCTTTGCTAGTTGTTTAGGCAATTAATTCTCGAGCTTTTTCAGATTGACTGCGCGTCTGGGCTTCGTCCTTTTTGTTTCTTTTTTTTTGCGTTTTTGTTTCATACTCGTCACGAGCTGCGTCTCAGTTGGGCCAAGCACGACGGCTGGGTTCACGGGTCAAAGTCCCTTGTTATTTCGCACTATCGTTGAGGATTACGAGTGTCATAGGCCAAGCCCACTCGATCCGCACCGCTGTGAGCACACACACACACACGCACGCACGCTGCCTTTAAGCGGCTTATAGGCCCATTTATATATGGTTTAAACTTTATGCGCTGCTATAAATAGCTTTTGACCGTCTGTCAAGTTTGAACTCATTGTTTAGCTAATTGCTAATTAAAACTTGTTTCATTTGCTTTCACTCCTCTAAGCTCTTTAATTGCCATTTCTGTCTGATAAGTTTACTCGTTCAGATGACAGTCGCTAGATAGCGAAGTCTCTCGTCGCTAATTGCTTTAGTATTTAATCTAGTGAAATATTAAACTTTATATGTGATTTGTTGAAGCGTGGCTAAATATCGAGTTACTCGCTACCTTACTCGTCTCATTTACTCGTCGCATTTACTCGCTACTTTTGCAGTTGATAGTATTTTCATTAGCTTTCCTCAATCCAATACTATGTCTAGCTCCTCCCTCTCGTGGCTTGCTTTAACAGTCAGATTTACTCGTTACTTCAGCCTTACTCGTCGCATTTACTCGTTACTTTTGCAGTTGAAAGTATGCCTAGCTTCTCTTTGCTTGCTTTAACAGTCAGATTTACTCGTTACTTCAGCCTTACTTGTCGCATTTACTCGCTACTTTTGCATTTGATAGTATTTTCATTAGCTTTTCTCAATCCAGTACTATGCCTCGCTTCTCGTTGCTTGCTTTAACAGTCAGATTTACTCCCTACTTCTGTTGACTCTACTCGTTACTTTTCGTTTTCACTCGTTACTTTTGCCAATGCTATCTGCTTACACTTTCTACTGGCAGTAGCTATGGGCTATTGAATATCTATTCAAACTCTTCGCTACTCGTTACTCTTCCACCTCTGCCAGCTCTCCACTAGTTGCCCAGCTGACGATTGGCTTAACTGCTATCAGCTCACTTAAATTTCGCTACTAGTTGCGCTTTAACAACTCATTCTGGCTGCCCTTTGGGTTTACCCCGAAGACGTTTTCTCTCCTTCATTCCGTGTATTTTTAGCCAAAGTAAGTTTTGCGCTTTCTTATGCTCGTCGCATATGCTTATATGTGTGGTCTCAACTTTTCGCAGTACTTTGTAATATTTACTTTGCATGCTTGCGAATTCCGTTTAATGCACAGAGGAAGCCGGAGAGGGAGAGCGAGAGCGAGAGGGAGGCAGAGACATAGACCCCCCCAACGACCCAGCTTAAGCTGCTTCACATTTGTCGTTGCTCGTTGCGAACTATTTATAGAGAGCATCGGCTAATGAGACCTAGCCAGAATCGCAACTATTTGAGCGAATGTAGAGGAAATGACACAGAGCCTCAAGGCGAACGGAAGTAAATAGTAGAGCTGAGTAGCGTATGGGTGTGTATGTGTTTGCTTGTGTCTCATGTGTCTCAATCGGAAATGCGGCTCGATTATTAGTCGCGTGTTAAATGTCAATTGTCATAATTAAAACTGACATTCCAGCCTTAAAGATACATGTGTGTATGTATTTATACATACATATATATATTTAGCTACTTTTATGGGAAATTAGAAAAAGCTTTTAGCAAACTAAAAAAAAATGAAGGAAATTAGCGAACAAGAAAACAACAAACACATAACAATTCCCACAAAGTAACGGACGTCCACTCTCTCACATTCTCTTCCTCTCTCTCTCTCTCTCTCTCTCTCTCTCTCTCTCTCTCTCTCTCTTTTATTTCATATAAAGCGCACTGCTAATTGTATCGGCCTTTGGTGCAGGCTTCGATTTACGGCCCCGCCGCGCTCATCCATTTTCATTATGAGGCCAGCAAACGTGGCATATCAATTGCTATCATGTTGTCTGCCCTCTCCCTCTCTCTCTCTCTCTCTCTCTCTCTCTCTCTCTCTCTCTCTTTCTATATCTAGCTTGTTTACTCCTGCTGTGCTCATTCAGACTTATTTATTAAAGTTAAGTTGGCTCTGTCTACTCACACTCTCCTCTCTATAGCAGAGTATCTTCTAGTCAGGCATTTCCCATAAATGCTTGCTTTTCATTTTTTTTCATATGGGCAAATAGATCTATCATAAGGATATACTATATATTCCAGATAGATACACTCTATTTATCATTGGGTCTCAGAGCATTTGTGCTTCGTCATTTTTGATACATAAATAAATATTTTTATCACAATTAATTAAGCTGTTTAATGGCATTGACTGGGTCGATTGATTGGCCGGCTCATTGGCTCAGCGGCTGACTCCAACTGCTCTATCGACGTACAGACACCACCCAGCTCGCACGTGTCCTGCGCTGTGAGCTAATCGAACATATAACGTACATAATGCCATCAATCAAATGCAATTATAAACTCACTCTCTGGCTCTTCTCGTCAAGCTAGGGGAACTCCTCTTCAAGCTACTGACTGTGTTAATGCTGATGACGTCGACGACGACGATGATGATGATGGTGACGGCGGTGTATGTAATTAACATTCACGTGTCTGTGCTTTAGGCCCTCGCCAGTGCCTGCCCCTCTCTCTCTAGAGTCCACTTTCAGATCGCTGCCAGCCGTGGCACCGTGGCTCCACTTGGAGCCAACTCTGAATAGTTGATTAGCCATTGCTTAAGTCTGACGACAAATGTTATAAAGAAATTAGCGTGGGACGTGTTAACGAGTTATTAATGCGCTCGCCCACCACCACTCGCTACTTCGGCCGAAGCTAACGAGCTTTTCAACACTTGCCAAACATATGGGCGTTGCGACTGAGATTGATGTGGCTAAGCGCTAGCCAAGTATGCATAGCATATGCCTTTGAAATAGTAACGAGTAAACGAGAAACGAGTAAACACGCGACTCTTTAGAAGTTACTCGTTGCATATCTGGGGCATACAAGTCTCTGTCCATTGCCTCTAGTTACTCGCTGCTCTCTACTCGTCCATCTCTACTCGTTGCTTTTGACTCTTTGTCCTCTTCACACACACTGAACTTGAGCAGTCGCCACTCGACACGTCTCGGCTCGGCTCGGCTATAATCAAAAGATAAAACCTTTCGTGCTTTACTCCACTCGCTGCTTATGCAAAAAAGCATAACTCGTTCAGCATTCCTGTTGCTTAAGCAAATTGTGTTATGCAAATGAAATGAAGAGCACCCTTCAGCACACACAAGTAGAGACAGAGAGAGAGAGAGAGAGAGAAAGAGAGAGAGAGAGAGAGGAATGCTGCTTTGACTACCTTTTTCGAGTATCGCAAACACTGAACCAATTCAGAAAGCAACGAGTTACACGAAATGAGAGTACGTGACAAAGCAACTGATTTGCCACTAGAATTCGACTGTAGTATTTCCCTTCTTTGGCGTGTGTGTGTGAGTGTGTTAAATAAAATAACAATTACGTTGCACAAAGCTGCATAGCTAGCCACAGATAAGTGGCAAAACCAAAGAGAGAGAAAGAGAGAGAGACTGAGAGAGATGGCAACATGCTCAAAACTAAATATTTCATTTCTATTCGCAAAAGTTTCTAATTAAAACAAAAACAAAAAAAATATGAAGAGCAAAAATGCCTTTGGCTTTGGTTTTTGGATGTTTCTCTAGCGCTCTCTCTCTCTCTCTCTCTCTCTGTGTGTGTGGCTTTTTGTTTTCGGTTATTATTAAAATGATAATAACCTCAAAATCAACATGGCCTCGTAACGAGTACCCCGCATTCATCTTTTTATGGCTCGCCCTCATGGCCATGCGTAGAAAGTCCTTTTATGCCATGTTTGTCATTTATTTGTTTGTTATCTCTATCTCTCTCTCTCTCTCTCGCTCTCTCTCAGCCTCCCCTTTTTCTCCCCCCACTATGCATGCCCGCTCTCTCGTGCTTTTGTTTTTCTCGGTTTTGTGGTGCAGCTGAACGCATTCGAAGCGAGCCAAGAAGGAATGAGCACAGTAAAATTTGCATAAATAATAAATGCAGAGGCAAAAAGCAGCCAAAAAAATGAAAAAAAAAAAAAAACAGTAGTCGAAGAAGAGGAGACAGAGCGAGAGCGAGAGAGAGGCGACTGGCTATGGCTTCTGTCGAAAACCCTTAATCAAAAGTTTAAACAATATAAAATATGAAAGAAGCAAAAAAATATGATTCAACGAGTGCCCAAATCCAAAAGATAAGAAAACGTAAATGAAAACAAGCACAGCAAATCCGCCTCATAAAGCGCACAAAAAGAGCGAGCGAGACAGACTGACTGAGAGAGAGAGAGAGCGAGAGAGATTGGTCAGCGTATTGGCCACCAGCTGCGTTTTTTCACTCAAACAATACGTGCCATAGTTTTAAGGGCGAGCCTCGGCCCTGCATTTGCCTAATGCAAAAAGCCTTCAAATTGTATTTAGTTTTTTTTCTTTCTCTTTTTGCGTTTATTTTGTGTCTCCCTTTACCTTCTCCAGCTCTGCTCGTCTTTCTTTTTCCACTTTTTGGTCTCGCTTAGTTTTCATTTTCATTTTATTTTTGCGGCAAATGCCTAATGCGTGCTTTAAGCTTGGTAAATCAGCTTTGCCTTTGACGTGGCTCAACGTTTCGCATCATTATATTTGCAATATATATATTGCTCTGAGGGGCGAGCAATCCAGATGACACTGGGGCTACTCGTTACTTTCCGGCTCCACTCGCTCTGGCCCAAGAGTGTCGTCCTTCCCTGAAGCACAAACAAAGTTTCGTTTGTTCTCATGAGCTAGTTTCAGGCTACTCGCCATATCTTACTCGTTACTTTTACTTCTTAAGCTCTAACTTTGGCCTCAGCACGAGATGGTCTTCTCTCATTGTCTTCATTGGTTACTCGATACTTTTCCGTTGATACTACAGGCTCGTCTATAGATACTTCTTTATCGCACATTTTACTCGTTACTCGCTATCACTTACTCGTCAGTTGTAGTCAACTACTCGTTGGCCTTCAACTCGTTATCTCCAACTATTTACTTCCATTTACTAACTTATTACTCTCTTATCATAGTCGTTGGCTCTGACTCGTTACTCGTTACTCGTTACTTTTTCATACTCGTCAGCTCTTACCCATCATTCGTTGCCTAAACATATAACTCCTGTTTCCGCACTCGGCTTCAACTCTTAAGCTCTTAATCGTCACTTGTTACACTTGCTTCAATATCCTCGGCACTCGTTTCAATTTCACGCCTAGCAAATCCAATTTCGAATTTATCTCAGCTTCAAGCCGTCGCCACTCATCGCTCTGCTGCTGCCGCATTCAATTATCTTTGCTCAGAGATGAATAAAAATTATTGCATTTTTAGTTTTTAATCCTAATAGATACTTTGGCATCAGTTTACTTTCAGCTTAAGCCGTTTACGGCTTAGGCTCGCTTTCTGCTTTCTGCTCTCTGCATTTTGCATTTGGAATTTGGAATTTTGCTCGTTTGCCTCTTTGTTTTCATTCATGGCCAGCCACACAATAATTGCGAAATCCACTCAAAGATTTTGACAGAATATAATATTTTTAGATGATTTTTGCAATGCAATGCAAAATTCAACCATAAAATATGCAACAAATTTTCTGCTGATGGACAAATAGCCGACTCGGCAGCCAAAAATCAACTGAAAGTTCTCTGGCTGGCAGTGCACGACCGGAAGATGCCCTATTGAAGCTTCTAGCTCCCGTCTCTAGCACTTATACTGGCTCTACTACATATCTCTTATACTCATGCACTAGTCTCTTATAATCATACGCTGATATGCCCACAATCCTAAGATTTCGAGTTTTGAACTCTTCGATTTCTATTTTCATACATTTATACGTTTGTAATCGTACACTCTTATACTTATAGAGTCTTATACTCCTGTGCTCATATAACCTTTCACTCTTTTGCTCTTCTATACCTACAATACTCTTTTATTTGCATACTCTACTGCTCTTATACATCAACCCTTCTACGGACCCTGAACAGGAGGCACAGCCACGCCTCCCTTTGCCCAATGCTGCATGCGTTCTAGCCAAAAACAATGTACACACGTCTTCAATGAGTATAGAAAAGAGCAATAGCAATATATATACACATATAAACTACGCGCGTGTGTGTGTGTGTGTGTAGGCGACATTTAGCCAAGCGCATATCCCAGAGATAGGAGCTAGTCCTCCTCCTCTGCTGCTGCTGTTGCTGCTGCTTCTTTATCGTCTTTTGCATTTGCTTGTTTATGGTCAGTCAAAAGGAGATTTTGTCACTGCCAACACACACGCACAACAAACTTCAGCCCAAAGCTGCGTCTAGAGAGAGAGAGAGGCAGAGGGCAGGGATTAGGGTACTCGCATGCTGAATTGCTTTGCCTGAAGAACAAACAGTTACATTTACAGTTGAGCTGTTAGTCACACATGTCGCACTGCGATACCCAGAAACAATATGCTTCATTCATAGTCGTCGTCCAGCCTTAAGAATTTTATTTTCTCCACTGCCCTAAGGCCAAGCAAATCGTGTAAAGGGTATGTTCGACTGAGGGAAAAAACTCCGTGTAAAGAGAAGCAGAGGAAGGATCTCCTCCTTGAGTTGAATAAAGTGGGGTATGTCCCGATATGAGCTGCTGTCTTATTGGTAAAACTGATAATATACCCGACATATAGGGTATATATAGTTGCATAGAAATGCTGCTTAGACTCTTTTCCTATATCTTTCTCATGCAACTCAGAATCTATGAGAGTTGCAGCTGAAAAATTTGGCATGCGCGCAGCTATGAGAGCCTCTATTAAAAGAGAACAAAGTTGCAATATATTCCATGAATATTCCTCCAGCTTTACTCAAAGCAAATACATAACTCAGGAAGAGCTGGAGTGGCAAAGCACAGCTCTATCTCTCTCTCTCTCTCTCTCTCTCTATCAAGACAACATTTATCATGATTATTTCTTCTGATTTAATGAGGATCTCAGGAACTATTAGAGTTTGGTTTAGTTCACTTGTGTTTAATGTTGTTCCCTTTCAACTTACAGTCTGATCCCTCTCCTACATCACTACAAGAGGTAACTGCTAGTCGTGTAAGCCGCTTTGTATTTCGACTTGTTTTTCTTTACAATTCTTGTTGGCTGTTGCCCATCGAGCACATAATCTGTGCGAAATGCTGCGCAATTTTGTTCAATTGGACAGACCCTACAAGCGCTCTCTCTCTCTCTCTCTCTCTCTCTCTCTTTGCATGTGGGTGTGTGCTGCGGTCATGTGCTGGGCACATGCTTGTCTCGATGTCATCATCCAGGCGCTTTTGCCTTTTGACAGCACATACTACAACATGCGACTAGCTGTGTATCAGCTAGATACAAGCTCATATACATGTAGCAACCGGTGGGCCAGGGCAGCAGCAGCGCCAGGTGCTGTACAGAGCAGGGCAGGGACATCATGGACGGCCCGTCCGGGCTGGACACTTGACAGCCATGATGTATGGTTTTTGTAATATTTTGTGTCACATCAACATCAGCCGACAGGCAAACAGCCAAACAGCCAAACAATGAACACGACGGTCACTCAGTCGAGCAGTCGAGCAGTCAGTCAGGCAGGCAAACGCTGGCGCGCGTCTAAATATTTAACTCGAACTGTGACAGAGTTCCATTGGGCTTTGACCGTTTTGGCCATTGGCCTGACGGATGGCTGCGGCCCTTGACCATAAATTAAATTTTGATTTCGATAGGGGATTACGACCAAAACAAAATGAATGGTCAACTGATCGGGTGCAGGAGGGCGAAAAGTAAAGGAATGGCATATATGTAGCTCTTATACCCTGATATACTAGCTCTTATACACTCTTGATGCTTATACTTGTGTGATTGTATACATTTCTGTTATACTCCTATACATTCACACAGAGAGAAAGACATGCGTCGTCTTATACACACAGAAAACTCTTATACTATTTCACTCCTATACACTCACATTCACATAAGCTCCATGCACTTCAATCTACCCCTACTGGCCAACTTTCAAGGGGTATCAACAACCAATCTAATCTGTATAGGTCGAAAATTGATTGTGTCTGGGACATAAGCAGCTATAGAAAACAGTTATTAATAAAAGATTTAAAGTCTGAACAGTGTTGGATAACGACAACTTGACAGCAAGTCCTGTCTGTGTGTGTGTGTGTGTGTGTTGTAAACAACATTCGTTTGCCTTTGGCATTTAAGCCTCAGCATGAGCTCAGTTTGAAAATTACTTAATTTGAGAGTTGAGGGATTTGAACCCTTGGATTTGTTTATCCAGCGAACAGGCAAAAGTTTTTGAAAGCTCAAAAAGTATTTTAGTTGAGTACATATTTAGTATTTTTGACGAGACTAGAGACTTGGAGACTTTTGGTATATATGCTAAGGGACTCAGGTACGCCTTCATCTAATACTGATATCAGATTCATGCCAAATGTATCTACATCTCTATACTATATTCAAGCTGCAGATCTGTTATCAAAGTTCAACTCTAGAGACCGATTTCCGCTCTTGATATGCCTAATTAAGTTTAAGTAATAGTATCCAATTGCAAGTTGAAAAACTGTTTGTGACTTGAAGAGTTTTCAATTGAAAATACTTGGAAACTTTTTGATGCTGATTGATTCGCTGTCCAAACTCTCCGAGAGAAAGAGAGAGAGAGAGAGAGCGAAATGCTCAAATCATTTGGAATGACATTCACGAATGGGCCATGGAATGTCATTTTGGATGAACTACATAAACTAAGCGAAGTGAAATGAAATGAAATGAAATGTCCTTCAAGGAGCAGGAGAAGAAGAAGTTGAAGCAGACGAAGGCGTTGCAAATGCAGACTAGCTGGTGCTTGCGGCTCTTAATGGGCAATCAGGCAGCATTTCCTACCAACTAGCCGCATCCGCCAGCAACACCATAGTTATGCCACCTCTCTCTCTCTCTCTCTCTCTCTGCTAGTCTCCCTCTCTCAACAAGTTTTTTGGCTAATTAGCTGCGCCTGAAGCTCAGCCGGATTTTGGTCTAGGGACAACTTGGTAAGCTGACCTACATATGTCTATGGGTTACCAGTTACACGCTATCCCCCCCTCTCTCTCTCTCTCTCTCTGTCTGTCTGTCACTCTGTCTCACTGGCTGCTTCTCCCTCTAACTTATTTAACTTGTAGTTCGTTTAAACTCTTTATGGCAGGGTGCACAGCTGTGGGCGTGTGAAGAACGTGCAGCAGGCCTGAGGCAAAAGTTTCATTCAATGTCAAATGCCAGCGCAGTGTGTGTGTGTACGTACGTGTGTGTACGTGTGTGTGTGTGTGTGTAGGCGTGTAACAGGAGCGTGCTCGGTGTGGCTTATACGAGGAGGCGAGGGCTTGAACAAACCACAGTCAACTTTAATGGGCGCGTGGCTCTTATTAACAGATTCAACATGCTGCCACAAGCAGAGCGAGAAGGAGAGGAGAGAGAGTGAGAGAGGGAGGAGGAGAAGGAGAGAGACACACCTAACACACATTTGGAAAATGTAACGAGTGTGATATATATACACATATATATATTTCTTTTTTAGCTACGACTCTGACCTTAAGTTGGCTTTCCGCAAAACCCAAATAAAAAAGTAAAGAAAAAAAAAACAGCACAAATTTTTGGGCACATTTTTTGGCTCTAGCCAGAGTTTATGTGGGTGAGCAGGCAAGAGAGCCAGACTAATGAAGAGAGAGAGAGCGAGAGAGAGAGAGAGTAGAGTAAGGCAAAGCTTAAGTCAACAAGTTTTGAATACCCTGAATACAGAACTCACTCACAAACTGCTTAAGCGACAAAGTACAAAATTGCATTAGCTCGAAGCATGATTCGCATTGAGGTAACAATAAGAAATGCTCATCAATATACATATATACATACATATGTATGTATGTATGTCTGCCACATTCTGGCCTTCGGAGCGGCGTAGACCAGCCAAGTTAGGGTACAACACATGAAGGCAAAGCTAAACACGAAAATAAAACAAAGAAGGAAAAGTGCAAACATAAAATTGCTAATTTGAATAAGTCACGTGACACTCGCACAGCAGGGGCGACGCACCAAATATGGGCGTGGCACAAAGGCAAGGCGACGACAAGAGAGCGAGAGTGTAGCTGGGAGAGAAAGATAGTGAGAGAGAGAGCGACTTAGGCGACTTTATGACAAGACAAATTGAAGTGGGAAGTGGCAGATAGAGAAGAGAGAGAGAGAGAGATACAGAGAGAGAAAGAGAGAGAGAGAGACAGACAGAGAGAGAGAGAGAGACAGAGAGAGAGAGAGAAAATGAGAGATTATAAGAGATATACGCAGAGAGAGAAAGAGAGTCAGAGAGCGAATACAAAACTCAGGTAGAGAGTATGTCCTAAAGAGAAAGATATAGAGAGAGAACGCATGAGGCAGAGGGTGACAGGAAGAGGAGAGAGGGAGAGACAGCATATGGAGCCAACGCCATCGATCCCATCTATTATCCTACCTATATCTTCTCCATGGTATATACACTCTATATGTCTTCTACATACTTCTATATGAACTCAGTATCTATAAGAACTGCTGCTATCAAGATTCGTTCTGATCAATAGATTAACTCCCGAATAGCGCCAGCCCAAGGATTCGCTTGTTTTCGCTTCAGTTTTAAGCCAATCAACTTGGTTAATCTGATTTGAGGGAGCCGACGGGTCGGCTGCTTTCTTTGCGTATCCTTTATTCTTAACACTTCGCTGGCTCAATCATAAATGCAGCGAGCAGTCAGCGCGAGTCGGCGACCGAAATGGCAATTGACACTCGCCGTCACTTTCCAACCCAATAACAACAATTAACAACTGCAAATTGCTGTCAATTTCGAGTGCGGGAGTGTGTGTGTGTGTGTGTGAGTGTGCCTGCACGTGTGTGTTTGTATTGTTCTTCCTCAGCTTTGTTCGCTTCCATATTCAACTTTTATGCACCCTATAGCCAGTGAAAATGGCTAAAGTGGGTATATTGGTTTGCTGCTGCAATGAAGGTCTTGCAGAGTGGAACCAATGAAAATAGTATAAGAGTGAAAGAGTATAAGAGTGAAAGATTATAAGAGTATAAGAGTATAGGTATGGGTATAGGTATAATTATAATTATAATTATAAATATAAGTATAAGTATAAGTATAAGTATAAGTATAAGTATAAGTATAAGTATAAGTATAAGTATAAGTATAAGTATAAGTATAAGTATAAGTATAAGTATAAGTATAAGTATAAGTATAAGTATAAGTATAAGTATAAGTATAAGTATAAGTATAAGTATAAGTATAAGTATAAGTATAAGTATAAGTATAAGTATAAGTATAAGTATAAGTATAAGTATAAGTATAAGTATAAGTATAAGTATAAGTATAAGTATAAGTATAAGTATAAGTATAAGTATAAGTATAAGTATAAGTATAAGTATAAGTATAAGTATAAGTATAAGTATAAGTATAAGTATAAGTATAAGTATAAGTATAAGTATAAGTATAAGTATAAGTATAAGTATAAGTATAAGTATAAGTATAAGTATAAGTATAAGTATAAGTATAAGTATAAGTATAAGTATAAGTATAAGTATAAGTATAAGTATAAGTATAAGTATAAGTATCAACTAATCGATATCTCCTGTTTGATTATCGATATATCACTTCTCTTATCACCAAGAGGGTATTCTCCCAGTCAGCCACAGCCGTCTGCAGCACTCTTTTTTGGTCGTGTCGTGGAATTCTCTTGTTTTCGCTTCATCCACATGCAAAGTGCAAATGGCAATGGGAATACGGGCAAACGAAATCGGTAATCGGAATGCGCGAGCCCGCTTTTACACTCTCCCACAGCTAAAAGCCCTTTCTACCTCTGCCTTTCTCACTCCTTCTCTTCTGTTGACCCGACTGGCTGTTGGGTAACGCTGTCAGTCATGCAAAGCTCTTGGTTCAGTTCGCACTGTGGCAATATTTTTGTTTCACACGCTTTTATTTACATTTGCTAATTGTTTACAACGAATATTTCTGTGTACTCGAGTGTAGTTCGAGCTCCGTCTACCCGTCTGCCAGTCTGTGTGCTGAACAAACGATGGAGCCACGCAAAATTAAGTGTCCGTAACAAAAGGGCGAAAGTTGAGCGAGTTGAGCGAGCTTAAACGGAATCCACAAACTTCAGCTGCATTTTCAAATTATTTCGAATTTTTATATGCTTTATAGACGAAATGCACCAAAGTTTAAATGGAGCTTGTCACTCACAGCTCGATGCTCAGAGCTCCCTCTCTCCACTCTCCCCCCCTCTACATCCACTTTCCACTCTAAACTCTTCATTCTCCACTCTTCTCTCTTCTATCTTCGCTCTCCACACTCCACTCTTCACTGTCCATTCTCTATTCTCCACTCTTCAGTCTTCATTCTCTACTCTCCATTCTCAACTCTACATTCTCAACTCTCCACTCCCCATTCTTTGCTCTTCGCTCTCCACTCTTCACCCTCCATTCTCTATTATCCACTCCCTTCGCTCCATTAACCACTCCCCATTCTCCATTTTCCATTCTCCACTCCTCATTCCCTACTCCCCACTCTTTACTCTTCACTCTCTCCTCTCCACTCTTCACTCTCTATTCTCCACTCTCCATTCTCCACACTTCGCTCTCTATTCTCCACTCTCATTTTTTCACTCTCTTCTCTTCATTCTCCACTCTCCATTCTCTACCCTCCATTCCTTACTCTCCATTCTCTATTATCCATTCTCTACTCTCCACTCTCCAATCGCCACTCTCTATTCTCCACTCTCTATTCTCCACTTTACATTCTCCACTTTTCAGTCTTTATTCTCTACTCTCCACTCTCCATTCTGTGCTCTTCGTTCTCCACTCTCCATTCTCCACTCTCAATTCTCCACTCTGCACTCTTCCACTTCCACTCAGTCTTCATTCGCTACTCTCCACTCTTTACTCTGCACTGTCTGCTCTCCACTCTTCACTCTCTATTCTCCACTCTCTAGTATCCACTCTCTATTCTCCACTCTCTATTATCCACTCTCTATTCTCAACTCTCCATTCTCCACTCTCCATTCTCTACTCTCCATTCTTTACTCTCCATTCCCTATTCATTCTCTACTATCCGTTTTCCAATCTCCACTCTCTATTCTCCACTTTTCAGTCTTTATTCTCTACTCTCCACTCTCTATTCTTTGCTCTTCGTTCTCCACTCTTCGTTCTCCACTCTTCATTCTCCACTCTTCATTCTCCACTCTTTACTCTCCACTCTTCACTCTCTATTCTCCACTCTCTAGTATCCACTCTCTATTCTCCACTCTCCAACTAAGCTTGTTAAATGCTTTGCTCCAACTTTCGACAAAGTTCAACTAGTTGTTATCTATCGCTGGGGCTTAACACACTTCAATGGGGTCGACTGCTTGCTTGCTGGCCTGCCCGACTGCCTAGGCGGCACTCAAGCTTCATAAGTCTGTGCACCCACACCTCGTCTTCCACTTTCAATTTATCATATTTAAGCATTTGACTTTTTCTTTCTCTGTCGCTTGCTCTTGCTCTTGCTCTTTCGCTGGCCCATGGGGCAAATGTTTTGCTGTCTTTTGCTGTCATTTAAAATGTTTGTTGGGGATTTTTATATCATATCTTTTTTTTTTTTTGGTTTTTTTGTCATATGCGAGACTTTCGGACGAGCCTTTTTGTGCTTTTTATCTACATATTTAGTCGAGTGTTTGCATTTCCTAATTAATTACAATGCGTGACTTACATACTTAGCCTAACCTCTATATATATATATATATATATGTGAATATGAATATATATATCTAGATATCTCTGTTGGCCTTGTCTCTTTGTCAAATTTTTGCTACTTAGTCGCGTGGGGCTAGCCAGCTGACATGACTTTTTCCTCTTCTCCTACGTCGACTCCTTCTCCCACACTTTTCTTTCTTTCTGTGCTATGCACATGAGACAATGCTTTATCATACATATATAATATTCTATGGAGCCCACACACACAATTCATTTCTTTTTCCTTTTCTCATAGAGTAGGCAAAGAGAGTATATTGGTTGGTAGTCTTAGTACCCATCAAGAACTGGAAGTGGCGTGGCATATACATTCTTGCTCAAGATGACGCTCCAGTGACTTACGAAGAGTTCGCGGTAGTTCCTAGTCGGGTATTCCCAATTTCAGTGAGTCCTGAACGGGCATTGCGTAGTCGAGCATTGGCCACATTCTGGCTTGTTTATCGTGCTGCTGTTTTCTTTGCTTTTCGTTTATAAATGAAATTTTGTGGCACAATATTTTGGCAGTTTTTAAGCAGAGCTACGAGCCTGAGCTCGGGTCCGGGCTCGGGTCCGGGCTCTGGCTCTGGTTCTGACTGCGGCAGAGACTGTTAAGTGGTTTTTTGATTAGAGCTACGTCCAAGATTTACGCGTCTCGCTGCATGGGTGATAAAAAAAAAACAGAGAGAGAGAGAGAGAGAGAGAGAGAAGAGACGCAGCCCCGTAGCATGGCTGCCATTAGGACTTATGCATAACGGCCTTAACCATGAGCTAGTAGCCAGCCAGCCGTCGAGCCAACGCGCCACTGAGCCACTGACTAGTTGAAACCAAAAGTTATCGCACACTCGATAATTTCCGTTCATCTCCTTCGCTCCCTCTCTCTCGCTCTTCCTCTTCCAAAACACTTTGAATATAGAGTGAAATTTCTTTCAGCTCGCGCTAAGCTCTCTGCGCCAGCAAGCAGCTTGCTTTCGGCTTGCAATTAGAATTTATATATTTGCAACGAGTTGGCAGCTTTGGCCGCTCGAAACTTCTTAAACTTAAAGCAAAGATTGAGATCTTTGCTTCTCCAGACTTTAATAATTATAAGTCTTTTCTTATACTTCCTACTGTCTAAATCGCACAGCTCCTGTCAGTTGGCAGTTCACCTTGAACTTCCTTAAAGGAGCAGTCAGCACGCTCTAAATCGAAGCTAATATGCTTAGCTCCAACTCTTATACACTACTGTTCCCATGAGTTTAACCCGTCCGCACAGTCTTTTCACTTCATCTGGCTCCCATGAGCTGGCCATTTCCCTTAGCATTTCAACAAGTTGGCAGCACAACTATTGAAAAACTAGCTCAGATCTGAGCACTTAAGCTGCTTATAAGTTGTATAAGACTGCGACACAGCAGTTCTCACGAATTTCATTGAATTCTCTGTCATATATGTGTATATATTCCCATGACCTTCTCATCTCCCTCGTCCCCCCCCCGTTACCTGCCCTGTGGACATGTGTTAGCTCCAGTTTTGTTTAAAAATCAATTGAAGTTTTCACGCATAAAATGCTAAGCGAAAGACAATGTGTCGGAAAATTGTGAGTGTCACTCGACTTCGTTTATGCCTTATGCCTGCCACTGGCGAGCAGCAGCAGGAGGAGGAGGAGGAGCAGCGATGCCTCCCTTCCTCCCAAGTGCTGACAACTTGTCGCAAGTTGTAATTCTTATACAATATATATAAATGTGTGTGTGTGTATTATATAGCTGATTCATGGCCACAATGACTCATGTTGAAATCAAGTTGCAAGCCGCACGTAGCTCCACTGGGGGCGGGGTGCAGGGTGCGGGCTGCGGGCCTCGAGGAAGCTGTCCAAAATGCCAACAACATTGTGGGGGAAAAACAATAATTTCAATTTTTCACGCGCATTTTTCGACAATGTCGGAAATAACTTACAAGTTGACAAACATTTTTCATCGTCGCCTTTGCCAGCGCTCCCCCCCCTCCATATTCCTGCCACGCCCCTTGCCAAGCTGCTGCTCTAACAATATATTTAAGTACCCGAAGCTTTGTGTGTTGGGACAGCGCTTTGAATGTTGATATGGAGCGTCAGTCGTCAGCTCGTCTCAGTCAGCGCGAGACAATTAGACGACATTCTCCCACTACTGACTCTGTCTTACTCATCCCCCCCCCTCTCTCTCGCTCTCTCTCTCTCTCGCTCTCTTCAGTTGTCACTTGAGCTTATTTATGAAGGCAACCTTCAAGTGACGACAATTGAGGAAAATGCGCTTAGCTGACAATGAAAACTTATATCCATATCTAATGAATAAATTTCGAATTTTGAAAGAACTTTTCAGCATAATCGCCGTGAGAGAGGCAGAGAGAGAAAGAGAGAGAGAGAGGAGAGAGAGAGAGAGGAGAGAGAGAGAGGAGAGAGAGAGAGGGAGGGAGCAGAGTATAAGGTAGCTTTTAGCACATGTTTGCCTTTGTTCTGGGTAAGTGTGTAGAAGGTTATGCATATGTGTATAAGAGTATATGTATATGTATAAGAACCAACGCACATGTGTGTATAAGAGTATGTTAATAAAGGAGTATAAGAACATTAAAGCATAAAAGTATATAAGTATAAGTATAAGTATAAGTATAAGTATAAGTATAAGTATAAGTATAAGTATAAGTATAAGTATAAGTATAAGTATAAGTATAAGTATAAGTATAAGTATAAGTATAAGTATAAGTATAAGTATAAGTATAAGTATAAGTATAAGTATAAGTATAAGTATAAGTATAAGTATAAGTATAAGTATAAGTATAAGTATAAGTACAAGTACAAGTACAAAATACAAGTATAAGTATAAGTATAAGTATAAAGTATAAGTATAAGTATAAGTATAAGTATAAGTATAAGTATAAAGTATAAGTATAAGTATAAGTATAAGTATAAGTATAAGTATAAGTATAAGTATAAGTATAAGTATAAGTATAAGTATAAGTATAAGTATAAGTATAAGTATAAGTATAAGTATAAGTATAAGTATAAGTATAAGTATAAGTATAAGTATAAGTATAAGTATAAGTATAAGTATAAGTATAAGTATAAGTATAAGTATAAGTATAAGTATAAGTATAAGTATAAGTATAAAAGTATAAGTATAAGTATAAGTATAAGTATAAGTATAAGTATAAGTATAAGTATAGGTATAAGTATAAGTATAAGTATAAGTATAAGTATAAGTATAAGTATAAGTATAAGTATAAGTATAAGTATAAGTATAAAGTATAAGTATAAGTATAAGTATAAGTATAAGTATAAGTATAAGTATAAGTATAAGTATAAGTATAAGTATAAGTATAAGTATAAGTATAAGTACAAGTATAAGGATAAGTATAAGTATAAGGATAAGTATAAGTATAAGTGGCAGAGTAGAGGAGTTTTAGATTATAAGAGTCTGCGCATAGAAGGAAATATGATCAATCACTTGACTTCACTTCGCAAAGGGTATCTACAAGTCGTCTTCATCCGTGCTGTTACTCATTCACATAACAACACATAAAACTTCAATTACGTAGCTCTCCTCGTTTGCTCTTAACTTTGCACTTCAATCAGTCAATCACTCAATCAGACACAAACTGCTTTTCTCATACGAACACGCGTATAAGACAAGCTTCATCTCAATTTTACATACTTCATATATGTACAAATTCATAAACATATGTATCTAAATATATTTTTAGTTTCAGCCCGCTGGCTATCAATCATGTTACATCGTGATTGATTCGTTGTATCAAAAGTTTTCTTTACTTACGTCTCAAAACTTTTGCCCTATATTTGGCTCTTTCTTAATTTTTAATCTTTTTACCTCAAAGTTTTTTCTTCTTCTTCTTCTTCGGACAATTTCAATATCAATTTCCCAGAGTTTCCCGCTCTGCATTTTCTCACGCTGAATGTTGACGTCACATTTCTAGTTCATAATTCGTTGGGACAGGCCAACACAATTTATGAAGCATCCCATCGAATTGGACATGTGCCCACTTTTCCCTAAACGTTTCCCTCAATTTTCATGAAAATTGTTTTTCTTCTTCTGCTTCTTCTTGTTCTTTGCACACATACCCTTGGGGAAACCTCGACGAGTCAAATGGGCGCATTGGTTTAAAAATAAAACGCGCTTACCTGCAAATAGAAGAGAAGAAATTTTCTAAGTTTAGTGTTCGAGAAGGGAAGTGGCGAGAGGGTGGGTGGCTAAAGACTTCAGAGATTTGAGAATGTTCTCGGATATGTCTTTAAAATATAATTAGTTTTAAAAATATCTATGCAAATGGAAGTGGATGCGGTGTATGAGGTGCACATATATATATATATATATATACATATATTTATACATCATATTTGACATTGAAGAGCGAAAGGCATGCTCTGAGGCAGCCCTAGGAGCTGTGCATAGTTGAGGCATGCACGTACATAGAGGCTAGATATGCTTTGTATCTACATATATATGTATACTATATGTTATCATATACATATATATCCTATATATTTATACATATATAACTTATACCCTGGATTTTCACAATTTTCAATCAATTTTATGGTTGACTTCAAATTCAATTTCAATTAATGTAATCCCTATATATATATGCATATCTCTTGTATTTTATTTACTGTTAGCATCTATTATTGTCTTTACAGTTAATCTCGCTAGTCGTCTAGGCTGTCATCTGCCCAGCTTTGCTCACTCTCAAGTCCTGGCGCGGCCCCTTTCAGCTGCGTCTCATTATTTCTGATTTGCGACAATTTGTTGGATTTTTTCCCTCTTCTATTCATATATATATATACATATATATATATATATATATATATATATATATATATATATATATATATATATATATATATTTTTTTAAAGCATATATTACACGCATGCCACGCCCCGCTTGTGTGGTATTTGAAACTGAAATCCACCCAGACAGACAGACAGACAGACAAGAAGGCAAAAACAGAGTCTAAAGGCGGTTTAAGGCGTTGTAATTTATGTTCAGGTTGTGCGGCAGGGAATAAGGGGCGGAGTGGGCATGCACGACTCAGAGATGCCCTGCATGCAGTTAGAATAGTTAATATAGAGAGTATAATATGGATATATATACCTATACTGTTATCGATTTGGCTATCGAACAGTTATCGATTGCAAAAAAGTCTATCAATATATCAGCAAGTCAGGCTACATTCGCCAGCCTCTGCACTAGGTAAGACTTTACTATATCAACGATTCGATTTCTATATCAAATATGTTATCGATTCAGTTATCGATAAGTTATCGTTTATACGAAACAAGCTTGAACTGTGTGTAAGTATAGCACCAGCTACATCTCACATCCGACACGTCAATCATCTGGCAAGAAGACACTCTTCAGACTCCTTCGTTCACCCAGGCAATTTACAGGGTATCCAACAGCAAAAAAAAAGTGAAGCAGACATGCAAAGAAGAAGACAAGCTGAACAGAACAAGCTGTAGCAGCTGACACAAAAAAATGCATGTAAATAATAAAAAATATTTCACTTTATTTGCTCTGTCTACTTAAAGGATAGACAGGCCGAGGGCGTGGGGCGGGGCGGGGCTAAGAGGATGCCAAAGAAAAGAAAATATATTTAGATGGAACGAAATAGAATAGAATGGCCCAAGCGAGCATATTTCAAAAATACAAGCAGAGCCAGAGAGAGAGAGAGAGAGAGAGAGAGAGAGAGAGCGAGAGAGAGACGAAAGGAGTGTGCGAGAAAGAGATAGATACATATCAAATTACCACAAGAATTATTGGATTTTTTGTTGACTTTAGCCCGGTTCACAGTTGGCTAGAGTGGGGGCGTGGGGTTAGCAGGGATAAGCGTCTGGCTTTGTTATCTTGCTTATTTACCGAAGACACGGAGAACGCGCTAACAGCAATTCATAAGTGATACGACAACGAGAACGAGCAACAGGCTGGCTAACAAACAAACAAACAAAAAATGGAGACATTTATCACAGCTTAAAGAAATTGAAATTGCTATAGCTCAAGTATAGCTATATGGAAATATATGACCTTAAGCTTAGTTCATACGAAAGGACAGACACTGAGACTGATGCACTCAACTCATAGCCTGAATCAGGTTAGGTCTCTCTAAGAAGGCACACATCAATAGAGTCAGCAGAGACCCTCTCTTAGTCAGATGGTTTCTGTCTTCTCACAAGTGTTGGCACAGCATAATGGACGCATGCATAATCCGTTGACTTCTGACTTCACTTTATCCACTGACGCTGATGATCATTTGATTTGCAGTTGAGTCATATATACAAATATTTGCAATTTGCTTCGTAAGTTTCATCCTTTTGCCGTTGTTACATATTCAATTATGGAAAAGTGCAGCTGCAGCTGCCAATATGCATTTCCATTAAAGATTTTCTTTTGAAAAAACGCCAACTATATAAAGCTTCATAAATATAAATAAAGCTTATGTGAAATAAAATAAATTGGGGCAGAGCGCATCAGAAATATGAAAGTAACGAGCAATAAAAGCAGCGAGTAAAAGTGAAGTGAAGCATGATGAAAGCTGAGAATAGATTGGCCCAAGAAGTAACGAGTAGAAACGAAGAGCAGCGAGTTAGAAGTAACGAGTCAACAGTAGCTGCGAGTATCAGCTCGAAGACCTGGAGTAACGAGTGGACATAAGTAGCGAGTACGCAAAAGCAACGAGTAGAGCTAAACAGCAACGTATAACAAAAGCAAATAAAGTAACGAGTAACGAGTAACGAATGAACAAAGTAACGAGTAGAGCTAAACAGCAACGTATAACAAAAGCAAATAAAGTAACGAGTAACGAGTAACGAATGAACAAAGTAACGAGTAGAGCTAAACAGCAACGTATAACAAAAGCAAATAAAGTAACGAGTAACGAGTAACGAGTAACGAATGAACACTCGAAATTAGCGGGCAACGAGTGGAGTAAACTGAACAAACGCTCGCGTGCCTCTACTGACAACACAGTTTGCCACGCCTCCCCAGCAGCAGCAGCAGCAACCCACACACAAAAAAAGGAGTAGAGACGGGGTGGGGGGGTTGGCGCTTGCCTGGCCATTGTAGCGTGTAACTGTAAACCTGGCAAACCGAAACATGAGCCGCCCAACTTTAGCTGACGGCCATAAAAAAGCACTTTGAAAGGCATAAATTGATAAATTGATAATATAAATTAACCAATTCGATGGGTGTGCGAGTTGGGTGTGTGTGTGTGAGTGTGTGTGTGTGTGTGTGTTAAACAACAAAAGGCAAAAAAGTGGGCAAAATGTGAAGAGCTGGCCAAACATTCAGCGCTGACGATGAGAGGACAAGGACGTGCCCCAGCAAATGCCAGGTGATGCTGACAACCCACACACACACACACACACACACACACACACACACACACACATATAGCACATACACACATTTATACAACTAGAGGCTGTTGGCAGGTCCTTGGCTTCCTTTTTCGTATGCCATGCAGCACACTTTGATGTTATATGATGTTGTTATGCTCGTAAAAATACTTGTACACACACACACACACACACACACACACACACACACACATAGTGCCCACATAGTTGTAAATGGGGCGGGGACTAGGGCTGGGTGTGGGGCATCCCCGGGCTGTGCGGATATGTACGTGAACCACATGCCATGAGCTATTATCGCTGCGGCCACACAAACATTCAGCTTAAACAAGCAAAAATAAGTCGAAACTAAGCGAGCATATACGACTGGCGGATACCCTGTACCTGATGCAAGTAAACTCAGTGAGAACAGCCTAAAGGAAACGCTGTGGACAAACAACCATAGAGGGAGGCAGATCGTCAGCATATGCAAGCAGAAGGCAAATGCTCAACTGGCAAATACCCTGTAATGAGCAAAGCAAGGGCTACGGCAAGAATAAAGCTTTAAAGTGTGCTTTACTCTTCAAGTTGCATCAACTAATCATTATATATATTAGACAAACATACGCAAGACCGACAGATACCCTGTAATTATGTACTCGAAAAGCGTGTACAGGGTATATGTGCTAAGTCACATAAATCACATGTCAACAATGTTTTATTAGATACAATTGGAATGAACGACTCAAAGATACCCTGTAAACCATTACAGGGTATACGAAGTATATATATATATATATATATAAACTGATTTGAACAGCGTTAGTTATTTGTGTAGAAAATAAGGGCTAATACCCTGTAGCTATGGACTATACCCTGCAAATAATCAAGGTATATTACTTAGAGATACCCTGTAAGTATTAAGAGTGTCAAAGACTTATACTGCTGAGTTCCTCTGGACGATATTTCAGCAATTCAATTGTAGATATTCCTGTAAAGCTAGCTGTAGAGATTTGGCTGAGTGCCTGTGAGGCTGCTACCCTTTAGTTAAGCCTACTTTTCATAATATGTAGTCCAGGGCATACGCATACGAGAGCTGCAGCTGGAGCTCGAGCCGCACACATATTACTTAGTCGACGCAATGAAGCGCATGTCGTTTCATTTGGTTTGCGAGGAAATGTCAGGGGCATGTAAGCGGACATTCGAGAGCAGCCATAATATGAATGTACATATATACATATATAGATGTATATATGTTATATATATTATATATACATGTTATATATGCATAACAATATATTCACATTTATGAACACGCTGTCATGTAGTTTAATTAGCTTGGCGTTGATTTTGCAACCACAGAGCAAGAGGCAAAAGGCAGCGGCAGCGGCAGCGCCACAGCCTGGCCAATGCGACAAATCCTGAATGCGACAAGCCGCAAGCGAATAACCCACTTTTTTTATGCCCAACCACTTTTTGTTGCTGCTCTTGTTGTTGCAGTTGCAGTGTTTTTGCACCACTTTAAGGCCAAAAGCAAAAAATATTTAAATATTCCTCAAAGCAGCTCGATTAATTGCATTAGAAAATTGCATTCGAATGAGAATGCAGCCAATCGATTGGCTAACCGACTAAAGCCATACCCGTTCCCAGATTGCTTGTGCATATATACTACATATAGATATATATATATAGCAGACTTTTCATATATATATATAGAGAGTAGAAGAGAGGCTCGGTCTGGGCCATATATAAATATTGGTAAGTCTCTGGAGAGTTGTATATATATATATATAGGCAGACACCGAAAAGCCAATATGCTCGCTTCGGGCGTTTCACTAACACGCATCAAAATGTTAAATAGAAAATGAAAATGCGAAATTCAATTAGGAGTAAATTAGACAAAAAGGAAATTAAGTTAAATTTATTTATTTGCTATTTCCTATGAGCTAAAAAGGCTATTGCCGAATTGCATTAGAAATTAGCTAGAAAACAAGCTAAAAAGGGACGAGATTCTGCTTTGAAGTGAGCTTAAACAGAATTTGATATAGATATATATGTATATATATGAAGGAATATTTCTATTAGCTTTCCTGCTGTTCATCATCCCCTTTCTATCCCTCGATTCTCGGTCATCTATCAGGCTCAGCTTAGGGCTCTCGTTCCATATCGCCAGCTCTGCAAGTACTTTGCATAAATAATAAAGTCCTCCGTTTGAAATTCGCGTCTCATTTGATAAACAGTTATTTAATTACAATTAAGTTGCCATTAATCTAGCTAATTAAAGTAATTAAGTGGAATATGCAGCAAAAACAATATAAAAACTTTTGATCTGCGCATACAAATTGGAATCAGTTAAGCGGCTTAAAATCAAATCTCACTGCAATAGAAGCAGGGAGAAAGAGAGAAAGAGAGACAGAGAGAGAGAGAGAGAGAGAGAGAGGGGGCAAGCGATGCATATTTAGATAACAATTTGAAAGCGTTTAAGGATACCCTGCTAGAGAGTGGCTGGCAGGATAGCTTCTCTAACTTGGATGGCATTTTATAGGGTAACTTTCAGTTGTTCAATATGAATTACAGGGTAACTGCTAGTCGGGCATCTTAAAGCTCACCTATCTTACAGGATAGTCACTTCAACATCAAAATATGCATTACAGGGTATACACTAGTCAGTCAACCCAGCAAATGAAATGCTTTGCGGATTTGTTATTATTTAAGCTCGATTTGCATTTGGCATTGTTGCGGTTCGAGGGGAGACACAGACCGAGAGAGAGAGAGAGAGAGGGAGAGAGAGAGAGAGGGAGAGGGAGAGAGTGGGAGAGCGTGAGAGAAAGGAGAGAGAAAGGGTAACGCGAAAGTGCGAGAGAATATGTAAATGAACATATTTTATTAGCGCTTTGCTATTATATTTAATAGGATTTTAATGCGACACGTGGCCACGCCCCAACGCCCTCATTGTTGCTGTCGTCAAATATGCTGAAAACCGAAAATTGTCGCTTTATGAACTCGCAGCTAATTACCGACGTGTGCGCTGCGAGAGGGTTGCCTCTGCCAGAGCCAGAGAGTGCCGCCGCGTGCTAATTGCTAAATCAAGTCAAGCAAAGTGAACATGAAGGACCATGAGGGGTGTCATCAACTTGAGAGAGAGAGAGAGAGAGAGAGAACGAGAGCAACCACAATTAAATTATGCGCTACACGTGGCAGAAAACAAACTCCCCCTTTCCCTTCCCCACACACACTCTATCTCTCTCTCTCTCTTCCTCTCCCTCTCTCGAACCCCTTTGCCATCCCTTGGGTTGAGTGACTTCCAGCAAATGTTGCGACAAACTAGTTTTTTTGTGCCCTTCTCCCTTACGTTACTGTTTTGTGCTTTGTCATGTACTTTGGCTTGTTGTTACAACTCATTAGTTTCATGTAGCTCCGGCACTCCAGCCCCTGGCTGGGCGTGGCACCTACAATCTGAGCCGTGGCGTTGGAAATCCTTTGATGCAGTCGTAAAGTTTACAGCTCTCTCTCTCTCTCTCTCTCTCTTTCTCTCTGCCTCTCCAGCGACCACATGCAGGCGACACTCGTGGCTGACTAGCTGAGGTGAGCGGGCATACACGACGGCATAATACTCTGTAGCTGGGCAATTGGTTTATTCAAGTAAAGCGAAGCCAAGGGAAACCCATTGGGGTATACACGACTGCAGGCATGCCTACTTGAGCTTAACCATCGCCTAGCTAGCCCATCTACAGGGTATTCCACACTAGGTAGACTACATATTGTCGCAGTTGTTGCCGTCTGTGCTCTTGACGAGCTGCGTCTGCCTGGGCCAGCAATAAGCAGCAAAAAGAAAACAAGTCAAGGGTCGCCAAGCCAGACGTGCAAAAGTCACGCCCCGTCAACGCAGGCAGCACCACAAGAGGGTATACGACTGCGATGAGCGGGGCAGGGTCCAGAGGGAGGGCATCCACACCCACACACACTGACACCTACATCTACCTTTGCCTTTGCTCTGTTTGTCAGCGCCTTGGGGGTTCTCTGACCTGTCCCCGTTCCCGTTCCCGTTCCCATCCGCCATAACCATCCATAACAAATAACCTCCTCGCTGGGGCTGCAACCCTCTACTACCCCCTCCCCTGCTGCTGCTGCTGCTGCTGCTGCTGCTTAGACAAAGACCGCTCTGTCAGCTAGTGAAGTTATTTGTACATATTTAATGATCTCTCTGTCAGTCTCTGGACTCGGGCAATTTACGGACATCGAAACCCGCCCAATACCTCCCGCCCGCCCTGACCGCAACTGAAAGCTGTTCCGCCGGCCACCTGTTTGTCAAGGACTTTCCATTGTCATTTCCGTTTCGTTGTCGTTTGCAATTCCTGCGCGCAGCAGTCGAATTGAAGACCTTTATGAATATGCTCAATGCCGACAAGAGCTAAGCTCTAACAGGAGAACTCTTGTCATGCCTAAGATCAGTCAGTCTTCGCACTCATCCACTTCACTTTCTGGCTTCGTCTTAAAGCAACAAATTGAATTTCATATAATTTATGTCAAGGAAGTATTTTGTGTTCCATTAGGCCATCTGCCAGCTAAACATGTGATCTCTGTGCGAACTCTTTCACCCACTCTCTCTCTCTCTCTCTCTCTCTCGCCTGCTCTCTGTCGCCCTGTGGTGCCATATGGCCTAGTTCGGCTAATCCAAAGGTTAGCCAGGTGTTTTATGAAAGGCAGAGGAAGCGAGAGCCGGTAACAAATTTTGTTTTGGCACTTTACGAGGCAATCGACACATGTGGGCACCGAGCGGCAAAATCAAATAACTTCACTAAAAATGTAAGCAGCTCCTGGGGGAGCTCAAAAGGGATACTCGCCGAATGGGGTAGAAGGAGCGGCGTTAATGGGCGTATGGGTACACCTGTAGTAAGCCAATAAAAATGCTGGCCAACAATAACATATTACGGCCGTCGGACAATAACAATGTAATTCGAGACAAGCCGAGACAGCCAAGAGGCAAAGTGTTGTCCTCGCTCCCTCCTTGTGTGTGCCCAAGGACAATACAATACAATGAAAATGTCAATAAAAGTAGGCGAAAATGTGCGTAATAAAGGCTCGCAGCGCCCACTGAAAGCCCGAAGGATGCAGAAAAGGCAAAAGACCCAAATAAGCAAACAAATAATAATCGAGTGGGCTTTGGCCTCTGGGCACGCTGCGACACGCTATGCGAGAGCGAGCATCTGGCTTTAGTTTAGGCTAACTTCAATTGCATTCTCTCGACAACTTGCCAAAAATTTGATCAAAACTTATTTCGCAGTGTGTTTTCATGGCCTTCCGCTTGTCACATACCAAATGTGGAGACGTAAGCCTGAGCGCCGGTTGAGTTATGCCTGGGAAGTAGCTCGGTATCAGGTGGTTGCTTAAGGTGTGATGTGGACTCATAAGGAGTTGGATAGAGGCATTTCAGCTTTGCTTAAACTCAATTAGAGTGGAGAGAGAGAGAGAGAGGGACAGAGAGAGAGAGAGAGAGAGAGAGAGAGAGAGTGGGCCATAAGAAAAAGAAAGCATTTGGACAGGAATCAAGGCTTATGCCTAAAATATCTTTAAATTTCGGAAAAACTTAAGGAAATTTTCAGCTCAACTTATTTTGTATTGTTATTAAATGCCCTTAAACTGTTATGCTGGGGTATATACACACGGATTTAGAATATTTTAGCTTTCATATGCCTACAGCCGTTCGATATAGTTGATATTGTATGGGAGATACGCAGAATACCGCGAATAGCAGCTGGTTGCGGTATCTGCTAGTCGAGCACTTCCTTTAAGCATACTAGAGAGCCTAAGAGACTTCTTAGTTATTCCTTTATAATACAATTAAGCATTTTATGGGCTATTTCGAAAGTATGCATGAATACTTGAAGCTGCTCATTTACAGGGTATTCAAGCAGTGCGCTTATTTTGCAAGCAGTAAGCAAAAGTCAAACGGAAGCTGAAGACACCTATGGCACAAGGCAGGCTGACAGCAGCAGCAGGTGTGTGAGTGTGTGTGTGTGTGCATATATTTATGCTTACGTATGTCTCTCTCCCTCTCTCTCTCCCCCTCTCTCTCTCTTTCTCTCTGTGTGAGCTGAGCAGAGCTTGTGGCGTCTGTTTTATTTATTGCTTTTTTCCACTAATTGACAGCAATTTAGCAGCTGAAGAAGTGTTAGGCCGCTGTTCGAGCCCCTGGCCGAAAACGTATAATAGGCCAGAACAATAAGAGAACGAATAGGCAGAGAGAGGCAAAGAGAGAGAGAGAGGGGGTGAGGGAGGGAGAGGGAAGACTATAGCATATAATATTATATGTGCAGTGGACATTGCGTGTTGTTTTCACATCTTTCACCTTTTCTCTCTCTCTCTCTCTCTCTCTCTGAGCAAATTTCGCTAGCTGCCACGCCCACCGCCCACAGGCCATCTCTCTCTCTCTCTATATATATTTATATATAATATTTGGTTTAGGTTTGCCCTCTTCCATTTCGAACTTGGCCCAATAATTGACAGCTAATTTTGCGTCGTTTATTGCCCTGCTGCCGTCCGCTCGCGTCGCTCACTTAATTTATTAATATTTCTATATAAATTTATATATATTGTTTACTTGAAATGTCAAAGCTAATACCCAATCGACAGCTACGCAACGGTCCTTTAATTATAGCCTCGGCCGCACGGTTACGCCACAAGCGCGCCCACGGCGTAGCGACATAGCTGCAATTTAATGGATCGGATGGGGCAGTTACGTGAGCTCAAAAAACCCAAATACTACAGAGTGAGAGGCATAACAGAAGAAGAAAAAGAAGAAGAAGAAGAAGTTTTATTTTTTATAGGACCACGAGCGTTGCTGGCATAGCAGTTCACAGAGAAATTATATGTTATATAAATATATCGAGTCTATAATCAAGTTCTTCATGGCAACAAAGTTTGTCAAAGTTAAACTTGAGAGAAATGCGGCGGGAGTGCCCAACTATAGAATACCTGCACCCAGCCAGGACGATGCTCATGGGCTTGATGTGAACCCTGAGGTTGAAGACTTTATATCATAGTGTGAAATGAGCTCTTCTTTGCGCTTCTCATGGCATAGGAATTGTCTTAAATGTGCTGTGAGACTTAAGGAACGTGAGAAAATGGTGCTAAGTCGACTATATGACAGCTTGAGCCATTGCTGTATGTTTTTGGATATCTGCTGACATCAATTCTTATGGACAGATGTCTCGCTGTATGGCTGGAGCCAGTTCTTAGCCAAAGCAACAGAATAATTGATAACTGAGAAAGAGAGAGGTAGAGAAAGAGAGAGAGCGAACATCAATGGGTTAATACCCTGTAATAAACGGCAATAAAATCAAATTTGTGTTGCCAAAAAAAAAAGGAAGGAAGGCAAACTTCATTTATGGCTTTGCCCGCAGCAGAGACTCAGTTCAAGTAGCTTGTTTTCGACTTTCAATAGCTGACAATAAATATGAATATATGTAGATAAATACATATATATATATAAAGATAAATATATATATGTATATATATATATATATATATTCACATATATATGTAGCTAGGCGTATGGCTTCCTGTGGCTGTTCAGCTCAGCATAAATGACAAATGTAAATGGCTTTCAAAGCCTATAAATTATAGAAATTCCAGGGGCCATTTCTACGGCTGCGATTGCTGTCGACAGACAACAACAGCAGAAATACTCAAACAGGAGGCGGCAGCCGTAGCAGAGGGGGGGGGGGGGGCGTGGCCCAGTCAAAAAGGAGCCAATGTGAATGGTTTTGGCCTGTCGATGATGTTGATGATGATGATGATGACGACTGCCTGCCAGAAACATGCACAGCCCGAAACACACACAGAGAGAGCTGTATATATTGAGAAAACATTCAGGAATGCGTTACCTAGCAAAGCCATAGGCCAGAGGTCATGCTAGACCCAAGAGCTGTTATGCTACAGTCGAAGACACAGTTCTCAACTTGAGATTTGTCAAAGAAAACTTTGTGAAATTAGCTAAGCCGCAGCTAAGCTACACTGAAAGCTATAGACTGCATAGATACCCTAGAAAATGTACGACAAAGTGAGATAAGCCAGTTCATTAAGGTTTACTTATCAAACTTTGATCTCACTAGAGCATCGTAGTCAAGCTAACCCCACCACCCACACGCATACCCTAGAGCAAAGCGAAAGCAACAAATAGAGCATCTAAGAAACTTCGCCTTCTTCATTTGGCCCGCTAAACAGGGCATTGGCTAGTCTTAGCTACCCTCTAAACTTCATTCTGTGCGCTTATTTGGCCAATCGACAAAGAAAAGAAAAACTGAGTGGGGCTGGGGGTGGGGGGGTTGGGGGCGTGGCAAGGCAACGAATTCAACTTGAAATGACATTTGCAAAAATTTTAACGACATGACAAGATTAATCAAAACGAAGGCCGAGCCGAAAACTCTCTGCACACACACACTCGCACACACACACTCGCACACACGCACACACACTCGCACACATACACACACACTCGCACACACACACACTTATGCCTCACACACTTTGTTTTTCTGCTGACAAAACATAAAAAAAATTCTTCTTTTTTTTCGGCTCAGCGTAAAATGTGTAACACGCACGCATACGAAATTTTTGCGTACAGGCGGCAAGGCTTTTGCTATCCTGTCTTAATGAACTGTGTGTGCGCAGCGGGCATATTAGCTTTCCATGTGAGTTGACTCAGGTTTATAAGCAATAGTGTTGCCTGCCACAGGGTATTCTCTAGTCGTATATGCCTAAATTGGCATTCTCAACAACTGAAGCTATGGAAGTATACAAGACAGGGTATCAACTAGTCGTGCATGCCCCATTTTGGGCACCGCTTGTCATTTGCATGCGTAAAGTTCTTTTTGTAAGCCAAATTGCTTTACGGCCACAATTACAGAGTACTTTGCTGCTGTATATGCCCTACTACATAGCCTGAGCTAAGTTACAGGGTATGTGTTGGTCACTGAGTAGGTAACTTAGCATATTTACAAGTTACACTCTGTTATTGAATATTTAAATAGGTTTCAATTCTTTTGCCAGGGTATCTAGCAGTCATGCATACCCCATTTGCCAGCTGGCAACGTTTCGCCCAAGTGCTGAGCGACAGGCGACAAGCGAGAAGCGACAAATGACGCGACAGGCGCTCAAGTGCGTTGTACCTACCTCTCTCACTCTCACTCTTACTCTTACTCTTACTCTCTCTCTCTCTCTCCCTCTCTCTCTCTCCCTCTCTCTCTCTCTCTCTGTCTCCCACTCGCACCTCTCTTACAGCTAGGCCTTTGTTTAAAGCCATGACTGTGCTGAATTTTAGGCAAATAAGAGTCGAGCGCCTGGTTATGTATATAGCCTTACACAGATAGTATATATAGATATATATATATATATAGATATTTTATATATATATATCTATATATATACCCTCTTTATACCCACTGCGTTTGGTTGGGCCCTTTGCCAAGCTAAAATTGTTCATTTGGACGCATTTACTGACCTGCAAAGATAAATGGCAAATAACCGAGAATTAGTTGAGTTTATTTTTTAATAATATTGTTTAAATATATCAAAAATATACTAGAGTTGGTGTTAAATATAAAGTCAACTGTATTTTGTTATATTTTTAGGTAATTTAATGCGTTTCCTTTTACTGAAAGGTGTAGAGAGCCTTTGGAGTCCTCTGCTCTACAGTCTACAACTATCGCTTACTTTCTCTCCCGCTCTCTTTGGTTCTTCTCACTTGACATCTTTTCTCTCTCTCTCTCTCCCTCTCTCTCTCTCTATCTTTATATGTTTCTCTCTCTCTTTTTTGTGTGTCTCCCTTTCTTTTCCTTCTGCCTCTCCATTTCTATTGACCTCTATTCCTCTACCTCTCTCTCCCTCTCTCTCACTTTGCTCCTTCGGTTGTCTTTTTATCTCTCTTTACTCCGCTTCCTCTCCCTTCCTCCTCTCCCCCTATTCATCATATTTTCTTATCATTAAGTGTCACTCAAACCAGTTAAAAGAATCCTTTAAGAGAGCTGTTTTTTCAGCACTTTTCCTCCGATTTCTGCGTCCTTTGTTCGCTTTTATTCATTGCCCCAGTTTCATTCGGAATCTTTTCTCCAACTAAATTTGTACTTTAGTTTTTCTTTTGAGGTTAAGCCGCAGCTCCTTTTTGTTATTATCGTGTTTCTCTTGCGCTTGTTAATCATCTTCTTCTGTTGGCTTTCTTCGGCTTTTGTTGTCGCATCACTTTTGCCTTTCGCCCATTGTCTTCTGCTTGTTCTCTTGTTCTGACTTTAGCTGAACTTTGATTAGGCGACATTACTCATGAGCGCACTCTCTGCCTCGCCCCCCCTCTCTCTCGCTCTCTCTCTCTCTCTCTCTCTCTCTGTGTGTCACTCTTTAAGCAGCTCAAAAGGCTTGCAACGACAAAAAATTCATTCATCAAAGCGCTGCCGACGTCGACGCTTGCAAATAACTAAGCCAAGCTACCGAAAACAACTGTAAAATGTTTCGTGCAGTTTTACATGCCCCCTCTCTCTCTCACTCTCTTTCTCTCTCAGCTGTTGCCCTGCAGCTGTGTGTCTAACAATACCCCCCTCCCTCCCCCTCTCACCCCTCTCTCCACTCTTTTGTGGTCAATTTTTGCACTGAACAATAACAAAGTGATGAAAAAGAAAGCGAAACGCGCCGAACAAAGCCAAAGGCGCAGCAGCAGCGGCAGCAGCAGCAACAGTTATAATTGCAATGGGAGAGGGCTACACTGAGCGAAAAGAGCTGATCAATTATAGCAGAGCACGCGAAATCCAATTACCAAACTACACTGAACAAAATGGTGTATGAACTTCATATCAAAGAAACCTCTTCTAATTTCTCTTTCACCTTTTTCTCTCAGTGTCTCCTTGCGGAAGCGAAAAAAAAACAACAAGATGGCGCGTGCAAGCCATTGATACGCTTGCTCTACTCCTCTCTCTCTCTCTCTCTCTCTGTGTGTTAATCAACTTCATTAGCTGCTGCCATTGATGCTCGCTTCGAGGAAAATGGGCGCAAAGCCGCGCCATTTTCTGCCAGATTGCGTTCCCGTTAACCCCTTTTTGGCCCGCTGGCGCGCTGCCTCGGCTCGGTTTGTCATATGACGGAGAAAAATGCGAGACACGCGTGACCTGCACTTTGTCATCTTGATCTTTGTCACGAACTGCCGCCCCTCGGCCCACGGCCCAACCTCTCTCGGCTCGTCGCTGGCTGCTCCTTGGAAGGATTTTTCATCTGCGTAGCGTCGAGCGAGAACAATGAAAACAAATGCATTTCGAACACACACACACACACACACACACACACTCATACACACACACGCAGAGAGCCCGAGTGAGATATGAAATAATTTTTTATTAGTCGCCAGCAGACCAGACCACAGGCCGGCCATATACCCTCCCTCCGCCCGCCTGCCGAGACCCCTCGGCGCCAAGCCTCCCTTGACACCCTTAAATTTTTCGCCGTGTGCCGAGGCAGTCGAGCAAACGAAATGAAATGAAATGAAATGAAATGGAAGCGAGCTGCTTGTTAGTGCAACAAATTACTCAGAAACAACAGTAAAAGGAGAAAAAACAACAACAACAACAACAACAACAGCGCACTCTGCTGCGTGTGTGTGGCAAGTCGAGCATGCTCGACTAGCACTTACCCTGTCAACAGCCAATGGAGATGTTGACAGAGGTATTGAAAGGTATTGTGGAGTGTTTCTCTGATATGATAGCGTTGGACGTGCATGACTATCGAATACCCTGTACTACTATAGGGTATTCTGTGAAAGGTCTTCCATAGACATCTGCAAATGACAAGCATTGCTAAGAGCACTTACTTTTGTAATCGGGTATGACCAACTGATACATACCCTGTATAAGCTAACAACATCTATCATTCTCTCTCTCTCTAGTTTCCATTTCAATCTCTCTCTCTCTCTCTCTCTCTCTCTCTCTCTCTCTCTCTCTAGCTCTCTAGCTCTCTAGCTCTCTAGCTCTCTAGCTCTCTAGCTCTCTAGCTCTCTTCCGCTCTTTCATTTCTTTCTAGCATTTCAGCATAGCCTCATCTTCACTACTATTTACAGGGTATACAGTTGGCACAAAATCAACCAGAGCTCAGTTTCTCTGCGTGCTGACCTAACCTCCATTCCATTGCAGCCTCTATTGCCCTTGCTCTGGCTCCTGCGCTCCACCTCTATGTCTACGTCTAGCCTCCATTCCCCCCTCTCCCTCTCTCTCTCTCTCTATCTCAAAAAAAAAAGCAAGAACAATAAAAAATAGTTAGGTACTTGCACACACTTTGTTCTGGCTCTACTATCCCCAACTCTCCTCCTCCTTTCTCTCTCTCTCTCTCTCCCCATCTCTTTCTCTGGCATTGCTATTCGTGCAACCCCTTCGCTTGCTTTTGCTGCCCCCCTCGTTGACCAAATGACTAAGAAAATTGCTTAGTCAAGCACTTTTCAGGCGTCGCTTTTATGTTTTATGACATTTTCCACTGTCTTCGCTTCTTCTTCTTTTTCTTCTTATTCTTGTTCTTCTTGGTCTTGTTCTGGTTCTGGTTCTTCATCATCTTGTTGCTGTTATCACTGTCATAGCTCTTCCTCCATCTTGCGGAATTTAGTTGGTCAATTTAAAGCGTGAACAGAAGAAACTAGTTTTCCATCTAAGCGAGCGCATTATTTTTAGCGTGATGGATGACGGCGGAAGGCGGATAGCGGATAGAGGATAGCGGATGGTGGATGGCGGACGGCGGAAAGAGCCAGGCGGAAGGCAGAGCCCGCAAGAAAATGTTGTGGAAAAGTGCTTAACGAATGCAATTTGTTTGGCGAGCGCAGCGTTTAAGGATAAGGATTAAGCAAGGAATGCGAGAAATATGCTCTTTAAATGCAATTCGAGAGAGAAGATAGGGGGGAGAGAGAGAGAGAAAGAGAGATTGCGAGATGGAAGGAAGGAAGGGAGGAAGGAAAGGAGAGTGAGATGAATAGAGAGAGAAAAAGAGAAAGAGAGAGAGAGGACAATCAAGAATAGGGGGTAAGAGAGAGAGAGAGAGAGAGAGGGAGAGAGAGAGAGAGAGGGAGAGAGGGAGAGAGAGAGAGAGAGAGAGAGAGCGAGATGGAAGGAAGGAAGGGAGGAAGGAAAGGAGAGTGAGATGAATAGAGAGAGAAAAAGAGAAAGAGAGAGAGAGGACAATCAAGAATAGGGGGTAAGAGAGAGAGAGAGAGAGAGAGAGGGAGAGAGAGAGAGAGAGAGGGAGAGAGGGAGAGAGGGAGAGAGAGAGAGAGAGAGAGAGATTGCGAGATGGAAGGAAGGAAGGGAGGAAGGAAAGGAGAGTGAGATGAATAGAGAGAGAAAAAGAGAAAGAGAGAGAGAGGACAATCAAGAATAGGGGGTAAGAGAGAGAGAGAGAGAGAGAGAGAGAGAGGGAGAGAGAGAGAGAGAGGGAGGGAGAGAGAGAGAGATGGAGAGAGTCACTGACTAAGCAGTAAGCGAGAGAGAAATCAAGATAAATGCATGGAGATATAAGGAGAAAGTTGAACAGAGAGTCAAAATCAAAGGAGGAGAAGGAAAGGGAGTAGGAGGAGAGGAGCGAAAGAGAGGCACGGTACAGGAGAAAATGAAAGAATGAGCACTTTGGCTAGATATCTAAGACTCACTCTCTCTCTTTCACACTCTCGTCATCTTACAATATGAATGGGAAGAAAGTAGGAGCTAAAGAACAGGAAGAGGTAAGCGAGAGAGAGAGAGAGAGAGACAGAAGCTGAAATAGTTTTCTTGCTTCGTTTGAAATTGATTTAGTTTCAACAGACAATAAAAACTTTCAGCACAAATTGTTGGCAAATCAAAACGTTTAAGAATCAGCTGACAAAAGCATAAATTGAAAATACTTCAACTCTCTCTCTCTGTCTCTGTTACTCTCAAGAGTGTCAACTGTATTTGACCAAAGTCAATTTAAAAGCAATCAAAAATTGTTTAGAGCAATAAATTTGAGCAATAAAACTTCTGTCTAACCCACACGCACACGCACTCTCTCTCTCTCTATCTCTCTCCTTCTCTCCTGCTCTCTTTCTCTCTCAGCTAGCTGTCTCTTTTGTCATACAAATAAATATGGAAATATGCTTCGAATTTTCTGGTATCTTTTGCAAATTGCATTAAAATGCGCTTCAGCATTCAGAATAAGCACAGCAGCCCCGCCCACAGCCCACTTTTGCATCCGTCTGAGGTCTGAGGGCAGGTTTTTTGGAGATCTGAATGCTCAAGGCGGACACCCCTGGGAAATTCAATTTGCGCCAAACCCTTGCACAACAAATTTTCCACAATTTTCCAACAAATTTTCACCATTTTCCAGCGACCAATTTTCCACACTCGAAAGTTGAGCCAACAAAACTTTTTTTCTCTTCTCAAAATGCATATGTTTATGCATACATATCTAGATCTTTAGAGGGAGCGGAAGAGGGAGAGTGAGAGGGAGAGGAGAATAAAGGGTATCTCAAAATGCAAGGTAAGGCTCAGTGGGGTAAGACTTAGCTCTAACCTCAGCCAGTTGCCTTCCCACAGCATCGATAACGACAGACAATCGGCTATAGACGACTGCCTAATACTCTCTCTCTCTCTCTCTCTCTCTCTCTCTCTCTCTCTCGCTCTCTGTTCATACAACTTCTTTTCTCTGAGAGAACTTTCTGCCATAAGAGCCCGCACTGATATGCCTCATAGCAGGTCGATAGGCAGAGTATCTAAGATAACGGCCGGAGTGGTAAGCTAGCCACACAAAGCTGACTGCTACGAAAGCCCCAGTCCTGGCTCTGTGTGTGTCTGCGTGCGGTTTACTTGCGCCTGTCACAGGGCTTGCCACAGCGCGCTGACATTTAATAGGTGTCAGTGCCTGCGTGAGTGCGCGCGTGTGTGCTGCCACGCCAGAGTTACAGAGAGAGGGGGAGGGAGGCAGGGCAGCGAGGGGCCAACGCACTTTTGCCTATTGAGAGGCTTTTTGATTTGCATAGAGACTATAGCGTGCTCGCTCTAACAGGCAACAGCGCTCGTGCCTGTGCATTTGAGCGCGAGTTCTAAGCTAGCTGCACGCACGCACTCGACACTCGACACACGGACGCACGGCCTGCATAGCGCCATCTCGCTCGCACGGGCAAAGGGGCTTTCATTAAGCCGCAGCTCAATTTCGACTTGTCCTTGTCGACGATGCTCGGCTTACGTTTGGATTTCTTTTCTGCAGTTATTCGCTGCTTTTTTGCCTGTTATACCCTCTAAAGTGCGAGCGAGTAGGGTATATTGGCTTGGCCTGTTTCTGCTTGCTAAGAGAAGAGCTCATAAGAGTGAGAGAGTGGGAGAGGGTAGACCTCTGTCTAGATATCTTCGACTCCACATAGAGAGAGAGAGAGAGAGTGAGGGAGAGAGAGAGAGAGAGAGAGAGAGAGAGAGAGAGAGAGAGAGACAGAGAGAGAGAGAGAGAGAGAGAGAGAGAGAGAGAGAGAGAGAGAGAGGAGAGAGAGAGAGGAGAGAGAGAGAGAGAGAGAGAGAGAGAGAGAGAGAGAGAGAGAGAGAGAGAGAGAGAGAGAGAGAGAGAGAGAGAGAGTGAGGGAGAGAGAGGGTAGACCTCTGTCTAGATATCTTCGACTCCACATAGAGAGAGAGAGAGAGAGAGAGAGAGAGAGAGAGAGAAAGAGAGAGAGAGAGAGAGAGAGAGAGAGAAAGAGAGAGAGAGAGAGAGAGTGAGGGAGAGAGAGGGTAGACCTCTGTCTAGATATCTTCGACTCCACATAGAGACAGAGAGAGAGAGAGAGAGGGAAGACCTCTGTCTTCCACTCCGCACAGAGTATTGCTCTGTCGGTTACAGGCCTGGAGATCTGCTTCTGTTTTCGTTAAGTTTTTGTTTTCGTTCCTTTTTTTTTTGCAGTGCGTTGTCGCTGTCAGCTGCTGTCTCGCTTTTTCTTTCTTCTTCTTCTTTTTTTCACATGCCGTGTGTAATTTCATCTACACACACACACACAGTGTTGGTGTTGTTGTTGTTGTTGTTGTTGTTGTTGTTGTTGTTGTTGTTGTTGCTGTCACGTGTCAGAATCATGCAAAAAACTTTTAATTGCAAAGTCGTTGAACAAAGCAACAAACAAAAAATTGCATATAGGAAAAAAATTAGAAAAAAATTTTATAAAAATTAAAAAAGTTCAAAAAAAAAAATTTTAAAAAAAACTCACACACAGAGACAGAGAGACACAGCCACTCACACAGAGAAAGAGAGAGAGAAAACTCATTGCGGCTGGCATTTAATCAAAAAATATTGAAATATTTATTAATTTGCTTCAAGTTGAGCGCAAAAGCAATTAAAACTTGCGTCTAACTGTTCAAATGCACAAAGTTGGATCAAATAAAAAGCGAAATCTAATTAATGCATAACTAATTGGGTGAGCTGGCACGTGTGCACGCCGCTCGCTGTGACGTCATCGCCAGCAATTGCAGTCAGCAGCCAGCAGCACGCAGGAGCCACACGTAAACAACAGCAACAACGTAAGTAGTCGATACGTAACGTAAGCAGCATACGCCAGACAAATCCAATAAGAAAACTACACGAAACAGCTGCCTGGGGAGCCAGAGAGAGAGAGGAGCAGAAGCTGGCTGACAACTGTTAACTTTATGCGCGGCCTAAGGCGAATCCAGGCAGTTATTGTTGCTGCAGCTGCTGCCCGCCACTTGCCGTTGTTGTTGTTGTTGTTGTTGTTGGTTTCGCTGTCACACGTTGCCGTAAATCGCAGCAGCAGCAGCAGGAGCAGCAGCGGCGCTTCAGCACGTACAAACTTATGAGAGTCCCAAAACTCGTTAAAGCCTTGAGCTTCTGCACTTTCAGCTGTTGCTTGCCCGCTCCCACTGCCACTGCCACTGCCACTCCCCCTCCCTCCCTTCCTCTCGCCTCACCACAATTAAGTGATTTGCAGTTTTGTTTAATGTTTTGTCTCTTTGCCTTGCATTAGAAAATGGCGCCACAGCGCTGCAAATTCACACTGAAAAATAATCTATTTAATCAGCATCTCTCTCTCGATGTTTCAAATCTCTCCGGCTTAATGCAGCTAATTATGTGACCTAATCACGTTTTAATTATGTGCAATTTGTGGAAAAAGTTTTCGGACAGACCAACATAATCGACATAATACCAATAATACCAGCCGATAATTTCGTTTATAATTGCTTTTAGATTGTAAAAAGTAAATTACGCGTAAAAAAACGAAAAATTTAATTCAATGTAACTGATTGGGGAAAACAAAGGGTAGATTGTTTCACTGGCAGAAGAACGACTCGTAGATGCCCTCTAAGTTGTGCTGCGCCTGCCCAGTATTGATATCATCTTATACTCTTATACTACTGCACTTATATTGGTTAGCTTTTAAGCACTTATAGTCTTATACTCTCGATAATCGTATACTATTTTCTCAAATAGTCTTATACCCTTATAATCTTATAATCGTACACTTATACAGCTATACTCTGATACTCTTCTACACTTATACTGGTATACTTTTAAACAGTGAGAGTCTTATACTCCTATAATCATACACTGCTTTATTCTTATACTCATAGACACTTATACAGCTATACTCTTATACTCTTCTACGCTTATACAGCTATACTCTGATACTCTTCTACACTTATACTGGTATACTTATATACACTATTAGTCTTATACTCCTATAATCTTACACTCCTTTATTCTTATACTCATAGACACTTATACAGCAATACTCTTATACTCTTCTACACTTATACTGGTATACTTTTAAACACTGGCAGTCTTATACTCCCATAATCTTACACTTATAAATTCTTATACTCATAGACACTTATACAGCTATACTCTTATAATCTTCTACACTTATACAGCAATACTCTTATACTCTTATACTCTTCTACACTTATACTTCTATACTATTAAACTCTTCTACACACATACACGTATACTCTTCTACTATTTTCTTCCAGAGTCTTATATTTGTATAGTCTTATACTCTTGTATTCTTTTAATCTTATATTCTCAATCGCTCTTATACACACAGCTGCTCTTATGTCTTGCCCCTGATCAAGCATATCTATATGCCCTATATATAGTTATTTTGCTGCAATCACACCTTCGTCTGCCTGCTCCACTCTCGTTGCACTCAAGCCAATATACCCTGTTTTACCCTGTTTTCCCTACACATTCATATATTTATTTAGATTTTTACGGATTTATGTTGTGCATTCTCGCATTTTCCTTTTGATTTAGTTTCTATTTTGCGGATTATAATTGAAACTGTCAACAGATTTGCGCTTCGACGCTTTAATACCATTTTATATTGCCAAATTGAAAATGTGAACTGAGCGAGAGAGATAAGGAGAGAGAGAAAGAGAGCGAGAGAGAGAGAGAGAGAGTTGGATGCATTTTGCATGGATGAATTCAGATATATTTGGAGAGCAACTCGGAATTGCATTGAAATCAGATTCAAAGTCGAAAATTCGTTTGCATAGCAAATGCAAATCGAAAGCCGATTTACGGATTTCAATTGTGAATGAATACATATATATATATATATAAATTATATATGTATATAGGGATGCATCTATGCTCATATAGTTCCAGTTACTGTAGCATCTTTAAGCAATTTTGGCCAAAAGAGCATTTCATCTATTTCGCTTAAATGTTTTCCAAGTTTCTTCTGTTTTGGCTTGTTTTTCTTTTTGAGTCGCTATTTTCATGGTGCGTCCATTGGCGCCATAAAAGAGGAGCAAAGAAACGAGAGAGAAACATAACGACGACATTTTCATGGCTTTGTTTACATTTCGTTTTGATTTTCCTGTTGGGTTTTCCGTCTCCTCCCTCCATCTCCTACGCCCATTTCCTATTTCTAGTCGAAGTCTCTTTTGTATTATGTTGTTTACAAGCAAAAGTTCAATATCCGCTGAGAGCTTCTTCATCTTCTCACTCTCACTCTCCCTCTCCCTCTCTCTCCCTCTCTCTCTCTCTCTCTGTCTCTCTGTCTCTCTCTCTCTGTCTCTCTGTCTCTCTTTCACTCTCAATCTCGTCTCGCGCTTCATTATCCACTTTGTCTGCATAAACTTTTCATTTAAGCAGCAGCAGCAGTGGCAGATCCCTTAATGGGCTTTTTTACAGGGTATCATCTGAGCTAATTATATAAGATGATGGTTTTCCATTATTCAAACTGTTGATAATCGATTCTTATATAGATAAATATCGGCTTTACAATTTGTGACTCTTTGCATTCAACTGATTACTTTTCGCCTAGGGTATCCGGCAGTCGTTCAGCCCACTTCAAGGGACTACCCCTATTTATTGGGTCTTCCTCATTTTGCTCATCTATTTTTCTAGTTTATCAGCCGGCGATAGCCTCGGCCTTTGAGGCGGTTACAGCATTTCAATTAGTGCTCATTAATGTCTGATGGCTGAATGGGCGTAATGTATTAGTCATTGTTCATTGTTTATAATTGGCATTAGAGGAGTCGTTGGCGGGGCAGCCGCTGGAGGCGGGAGGCGTGGCAGTAACATTGTGCAGTCGTGTGCATTGGTCATTGAAATTGCTTTTTAATGTGTGGGGAGCGCTCGTTGCAAGCGAATAAATAAAAACACGTGGCAAATGTAATGGAAGAGAGACAGACAGACAGAGAGAGGGAGAGAGAGAAAGAGAGAGAGAGAGAGGGAGAGAGAGAGAGCTGGGAGATTGCAACTATATCAGCAGAACGTTTTAATTTACGCCTCGAGTCAAGCTATAAAATACATTATTTACAAGGAGTCACAGGCGAATGCCAAAGGTTGAGCCCCTGCTCCTGTGCGAGCTAGTTAGAGCTGTGCGGAACTAGTTCACGAACATGGCAGGAAAATGAACATGTTTAGTATGTGAACTAGAAAGGAAATACGTATGTAAGCAGTAAAGAATGTGGCTAGAATATGTATTAATATAAGAGACATACATAGGCAGCAGTTCATTTGAACTAGTTCCGATTGTTAAATTTATTATACATAAATATTATAGAGAGAGAGTGCTCCTTATAATGAACTCTTTTCTACATACACCATAGCTATACATGGTTCATTTGAACTAGTTCCAAATGAGATGATGTAGCTAAAGTGAAAATGAAGATATATCAGATAAATGGTAAAGCAGGTACACTGGTTACAAAGTGAATAAATATGCAATAGTTCATTTGAACTAGTTCCGCATGAGATGATGTAGTTAGTCTAGTGAAAATAAAGATATAGCAGATAAATGGTAAAGCAGGTACACTGGTTACAAAATGAAAATATATGCAATAGTTCATTTGAACTAGTTCCGAATGCTAAGATTTAACTTCAGTAAACGGATATATACAAAGTAAGACAAATGTTTGCAAGAGGTTCACCGATCATTTATATGTTCACGCAGTAGTTCACTGGAACTTGTTCATCTCTATGCTGCACATATTACGCATACGCCATGTTGCCCCTCTCTCTTTCTCTCTCTCTGTCTCGCATTCTATATAGAATTTAATGCTTATTGCAGCTGCAGCTGCAGCTCAAAGGCAATCAATGAAGTGCCAGCGAGCGACAAAAGTCCCTAAACTGGGCGTGGCCCAGCAGCATGCAAATGCACAACCAACACACATAGCACACCACATCACACACACACTCATATGTGTGTGTGTGTGTTGCTTGTAAGCCACAAGAGATATCGAGTTAACAGCAGGCACATTAAATTGCATAGAAATGTGACAGCGCACAGGGCGTTGGCCACGCCTTGTCTCTCAGTCCATCTGTCTGCCTGTCAGCTATTCACGCATTCATTCACTCATTCATTTGCACATTCATTCACTCTGAAGAGCTCTTTGGCTTTTACAACTTTTAATTAAATTATGACTCTCTCTCTCTCTCTCGCTCTCCCTCTCTCTCTCTCTCTCTGAGCTGCAAGTCAAAGTTCATTGTAAAGTACATGGTAAAGTTTTGCGTTTAGCCTAATTCAATCTCTAACTGAGCGCATAAATTTACTTAGTACAAAGTCAACAAAGCTTGACTCAGAAGAGAATCAGCATATGAGATATTTTTGGAGCTAAAATATCTTTTATCTTGAGATAAAGATCGAAAGTAGCTGAGGAACTTCCTCTTGAGTTCAGCTTAAGATGCAAAGCCAGAAGCGGTTGCCGTATGAAGCATTTAGCTCGAGCTGAAAGCAAACGAAAATTGCTAAGCAAAGATCAGAATTAACGCCTTTCTATGCAAATCTCATAGGGCATTTAGTAAACAAGCAGCTGAAGCTTAGCTCAAACTATATATATATATATATAGACTATTTATATTGACTATATCTGATGCGTAACGTGACCACGGCGGAGGCAACAAACTCAAGACGATTTGCAAATATGATTGACTTGATTGCGAACATAATAGAATCTCTTTGCAATAGTCGCATATAGCTCTGAGTGTATCGTCTCTCTCTCTCTCTCTCTCTCTCTCTCTCTCTCTCTCACCCTCTAGTTGCTGTTGTTGTTGTTGCTGTGGTTGCGGTTGCAATTGCTGCTATTTAATCATGATTTATGCACGAGGCGCGCGCGCGAGCTGGCAGCGTCGTCTTCAAGGCAGAAGATTGGTTGTGCCACACACACACACACACACACACACACACACACACACACACACACACACACACACACACATGTAAAGAGAGACCTCTTCGAGACATTTGCTACAGTGGCAACGCTCGAGTGACACTAAATCAAATAGTGCGGCCATCAAGCATGCAACGAGCCATGAGCCATGAGCCATGAGCTGAACCTGAAACCCAACTGCAAGTGAGTGTGCAAGTGTGTGTGTGTGTGTAGATGGCCTATCGGTTGTGGCCCGTGTTAATATTTGCTTGCGTTTTACATTGTTTGCGCACTGGCCAAGGGTCTTCGCCCAGAGATAGAGATAAAGAGAGTGACTGAGTGAGTGAGTGAGTGAGTGAGTGAGAGAGAGAGCGAAAGTATCTTTGCTTAGTTTTCATGTTCTGTTTGGCTTTTAGTGGACGACTCTGCGCAACTGAATGACTGACTGCCTGCCTGCGTGTGCAAACAGAGCTCAGCAACAGCTCAAGGCGGAGACTGAGCCGAAGCCGAAGCCGGAGGCACCGACAGCGACTGAGGCAGCCGCCAAAGCGCGTTGTTAATGAATCAACTCAATTTGTTTGCGATCTCAATTAACGCAGCGCAACAAATGTATCTCGCGGACAGCTACGTCAATGTATCTGTATCTAACCACAAATGTATCTCAGTTATGGCCTCTCAAATGGAGTATCTTTTGGCTACATGTATAGTATAGTAAAGCATCTATTCATCTGTAACAGAGTATCTTCAGCTATATGCATACGTAGAGATCCGAGGTGTGCCAATCCAAAATGTATCACAGAGTATCTTTTGTATCTGCATCTCTGTTTGATGTATCTCAGTAACTGTCGCCATCATAGAGCAGCTGTATCCGTATCTATAGCATGTATCTATATAGGCAAATGTATCTGCAGGATAAAGCTGTATCTCAACATAAGTATCTGCATGTTGTAATATAGCCAACTGATCATGCGTATCTATAACTGGGTATCTATAGGTAAGTATCTATAGCTTATAGTATCTATATCTGCCTATCTTTAGCCTTGCTGATTGATAGTATCTCTACCTTACAATCTCTATATATATGACTTATATATATATACATAATTTATCAATACATGACTCAGTGCATCTTTAGCCGTATCCAAAGTATCTCTATCTCACCATGCTCACAACTATCTCGAATTGTGTGTGGCAAATTGCTGCTGTTGTTCCGTTTGCTGTTTGCTCAGCTAATTTGTCTTGAGTGCTGCCAATGAAGCAATGCAACTCGAATGTTTTGGTGCCTAATTGCGTTTTTGAGAGAGACAGAGAGAGAGAGAGACAGGTAGAGAAAGACTTTGTTTAGATAGCGTTTGCAATAAGCAGACTCCAATTTTAGCGTTAATTGATGAAGTCTCTCTCTCTCTCTCTCTCTCTCTCTGTCTCTCTGTCTCTCTCTCTCTCTCTCTATCTCTCTCATGGCATATTCATGATTTTTTAAGGGCAATGAAATGCAGGCCCAAGCAATTTGCAAATTCTGCTTGGTATGTAAATGCTGCAAACACTTAACGTACTTTGGCCTAATTGTAATATAAACAGAGTCAATAGCTTTTGGCATTTGATTGGAAGAGCGAGGAGAGAAGGTGAGGCGAACAGAGAGAGACAGAGAGAGAGAGAGACAGAGAGAGAGAGAGAGAGAGAGATTTCTACTCTCACACAACTATTTCTATATGTATGTATCCATGATTCATAAACTGCAACACACGAAGAAGCACAGCAAAAAATCTAATGCAATTTAGAGCCTCAGCCCCAAAGAGCCAAAAGCTTATCAATAAGCTTTCCGATTTCTAGAATGCCCAACCAATTTTCATTAGGAAAGAAGAACAAGGCAGAGATAGAGAGAGAGAGAGAGAGAGAGAGAGAGAGAGAACGAGTGAGAGATATTGTAAGGTAAAGAAGGTCGCCCGACTGGCTGGCTGGCTGGCTGGCTGGCTGTCTGGTCTAAGGGCAAAGATTTATTTCACCCGGTTGAAGCAGAAAATTGCACGTAACAAAGCGTGGCAAACTTTTTGCAGCACGCCCACCACATGCCGCATGCCGCATGCCACATGCCACATGGCAAATGGCGAATGGCGAGCACTTGGACTTGAAACGTTCGCTTCGAACTGCAGCTGGAAGTTTTTCGTATTCGAATTGGGAACGTGTTGCCAATTGGAACACCCTGCCACTGCTTTTTGTGCTTCTTCTTCCTCCTCCTCCTCCTCCTCCTCTTCTTCTTCTTCTTCATCATCAACGGAAATTACAAATTGTTGTTTACTTTGCATTGCAAAACGAAAAAAAAAAATACTGGAAAAAATGGAGGCAACAGCAGCAGAAGCAGCCAGAGCCTAGCAAAAGAAAATATGAAATGAAAATACAAGCGAACGCGGTTTGGGGAGTGCCTGACTTGCAGATGCCCGACCAGGGTAACTGGTGATACGAGATCCGGTGAGTGGTATACGGAGAGCTGCGATAACTGAAGTTTGTTATCGTTCGGGCAACAAGTTATCGATTAATTTGTGTAGAGCCAATCTACCCGGTTCACACATTTCCATGGAGTGCCGAGTGCATATAAGAAACAGCCAAGAATGTGGAGCATGGCAAATGAAATTGGTCAAATGAAGCATGAAGGGTTGAACAACAGAGAGCAATGGAGACAGAGAGAGAGAGAGAGAGAGAGAGAGAGAGAGAGAGAGGGAGAGAGAGAGAGTCGTTGCGTGGCCATTTGCACTGTTTTAGTGTTTAGTTTAATGAGCTTTTCTTTAGCAACACATTCGACCGCAACAACTTCAAACTACAAAACGATAAAGCGGCGGAGCAAGTGGGGCACGCGCGAAGATACCCTGTAAATGAAAGTGATAACATAACATAAACCGATAACATTGTTATCGATTTATGCACATATCACACATGTTGACTCTTTGCTCTTAATGCAGATTCTATGGAAACTCGTCGAATCAACATATCGAATATCGATGAGCCCGTTGCATCGATAGTAAGATCTATCGATATATGTGTGTTTGAAAGCTTTGGAGTAGTCACTTCCTGACACCTCATACTCTCTGCAATGAGTCTATAGCTCCAGCATACTCACTGTCCATAGCAATTACGCCGTTTACAGGGTATACAAGAAATAAACAACGAAAAATTGTTGTATAAATTGGGTCAATTACTTTTATAATCATAACAGAGAGAGAGAGAGAGAGAGAGAGGCAGAGAGGGAGAGGGCAAGTCAAACTGTTTCATAGTTATTCCAAAGCAATTTGTTGTTGCTGTTGTTTTTGTAGCTTTCTTTATGCACTGTTATTGCATGCCAATAGTTCATATAGTTCAGCTCAGTTTACCTTCGTCTTTTCCTTCTGTTTTCGGTCAGCGCTTCCCTCGCCGCGCGATTGAGCTAAGATAAACACAACTATGCGTTCGTACAGTGTGTGCTGGCAGTTAATGAGCGCCACTTAAGAGAGGGTGTCCGAGGCATATGAGTGGCTACAAGACAAAAAGCTGGCAGCTATGAGGAAGAGCCAGAAGGCTTCAATTGCATATAAATCTAGATATTTCAAACTAGTTTTAAAATGCTTTTAAAATCAGTTTTGAAACTCTAATTTCTTAGCACACAAAGCTGACAGCTACATCACGCATTTGGGCTACACCAAATATATATTTAGACAATAAAATCAAATCTTTCCAACATAATTTCAAATTCCCAAGCAGAAAGCTTACATCTATATGCCAACACAGAAGCTAAGCTAGATATATGTATTTATACACACATATATGTATGTAAGCACAACTCCGAAGCACAATTCCCAAATATGCTTCGCCTCCACGCCAGGCATAACACAAAGCTGGCAGCTATGGCACACATTTAGCTGGCAATTGCTGGGAATAGAGCTTCGGGGAATAGCCCCAGAGCTAATAGCATAAACATTTATAGCTAGCGCTCACTGTAACAGTAAATTTAAATGCACAAACACACACGAGCGTCTGTGTGTGTGTGTGTGTGTGTGTGTGTCTGCAGTCAATTTAGATAAACAATTACGGGCAGAATTGCAGGAACTCTAGCTGAGGGCCTCAAGAGCTGTTTTGGTGCTGCCAAACGTTCGAATCATTTGACCCGACATCAAGTGGAGATGCATGAGTGTTTGCTGTGTGTCTGCTGTGTGTGTGTGTCTGCTGTGCTGGAACAATGCAACAGAAGGCGGCAGAAGTCATTCGCCTTGTTGTTTTTGTTTTTGTTTTCTTTACGTGAAGAGCGAACCACAAAAATAGCGCAAGCAGCGCCAACAACAGCACAATCAAAACTTTAAGTAGGAAATAAAACAAAGCATAATCAAAGAGGCACAGCCAACAAAGAGAAAGAGAGAGTAAGTCAGAGAGAGGGAAAGAGACAGAGAGAGAGAGAGAGAGAGTATGAAGCGGTAGCCAAAGGCGCAAAAGAAAGTATCTTTGAGTGTGAGTGCGCAACAATAAATTATTAGCTCGAGCAGAAGATCATGAATTGTTGCAAGCCCCGGCCGAGTGTGGGCAAGGGTGAAGCACTCAGTAGAGGACGACTAGCAGATACCCTGTAACTAAAACGAAAGCTGAATGCAGTGGAGAATGGGTTATAGCTAAATATTGATGTTGGCTCTTTATCTGTCAGCTTTGATTGTTATCGATATTTATCGATTGGTATAAGAAATGCTGTAAACTTCGTTTGCAGAGCATTTTATTGTAGAACTTACAGCAAACTTGATTTATAGAAGAATTTAATTGATTTTATAACATTATTAAAAGTTGCTATCGATAATTTTTGTTTATCGATTTTCAGGCAAACTTTTCTATATAAGTTTATCTTCCACTAAAACACGCCAGCTCTTAAAGTTCTCGAGCTCCACTCGTAAAGCCGAGCTGATCAAGCTATATACCCTCTATAAAGCACAGCAATTACTGTAGGGTAGCCGGAAAAAAAAAAACGAAAAAAAGTTTGTTTCTTTTTTGAAAAACACTTTGGAATTTTAATTGAAGGCAAGCCGCAGGGATGGCGATGGCGTTTTGCCTGCCATTTGCAATGCTGCACCGAAGAAGAAGAAGAAGAAGAAGAGAGAGGAGAAGTAAGAGTGAGAGGGAGAGGAAGAGAGAGGGAGATCGGTTGATGAAGCAGCAGAGCGACGAGCATAAATCATGCGATCGTCAGCTATATTTAAACGCATATATCAACAGACGGCGCATGCAAAGGCATGCGGAAGAGTTCAAGGAATGTTTAGACGTAAACTATATATATTGGAGTATATATATATATAATTATCAGATATATATGCATATGTTCAAGTGTTACAAACCTTGAGCAGCTGCTGTTGCTCTGCTCTAACAAGAAAATGCGCTTAAAGCTGCGTGTTCTAGTCTGTCAGCTTACCTGTAAAGAGTCGAAGCAGAAAGAAGCGGAAGATAAGTTAAGTGCTGTAAAAATGACTTATTCAATGATGAAGTCATTAGCTACTATATGATACTTCAAGAAGAGAAAGTCTCAGCTTTAGATAAGTTAAGAACTTGAATTCTGGGAGATGATTAGATGATGATAAATCAGGTCTGCCTCGTGCCTACAGTTCGATCGCCATTCCAGAGTCTATCGATAGTTGCTTTGAGCTACAGCAACTCCTTTTACACTTTGCAACACTTCCACTCTGCTGCACTTGGTAAAGTTACAGAAGCTTTTCAATTACATTACCAAAAGATGCATATATATATGCTTTATCGAGGCAAAAGTAATTTTTTATCGATTGCTTTTGTTTCTTACATTTTACGGGCGCAATTTCAATATTTTTGGGGTTCGGCCACAATTGCAACATTTACAACACAAACACGCAGAGAACAGCGACCCGCTCTTAAGTGGTCCATAAGTCAGAGCCCGAGTCCGGGTCCGGGTCCGTGTCCGAGTCAGCGTCAGAGGCAAGCGAAACAACAGAAACAACTCAAGGTCTGAGCTGCAGCAATGCTTGGTAAATTTGCGCCCAGAGCTCGCCTGCAAGTGCAACTCAATTTCAGAGTGGGCAGGAGAGGGAGTACCGAGGTGGAGGGAAGCAGAGAGAGAGAGAGAGAGAGGGAGGGAGGAGAGCAAATTGTATACAGCAAGCATAATTAATTACTCATAAGTAATTCCGTTGGCCTTAGGGCTGCTGTTCGCATAAATATTTCAATTGCAGCGAAATATGCAACGAGCAACAAGGCACGGGGAGTGACCGACTGAGAGATACCCTGACTGCCAGATAAGCTGAGCGGAAGATATTCTGCCTGAAGGATATCCTGAGTAGGAGATACTCTGACTGGAAGATACCAAGACTTTGACTAGGTCTGACTGGGAGATACCCTGACTGGACGATAATAGGAGATACTCTGACTGGGAGATACCCTGACTGGGAGATAACCAGATTTTGAGAAGGTCTAGTGAAGAGAAAGATTTACCCTGACTAGAAGGTACCCTGACCGGTACTTTCTGACTGAAAAAGACTGGGACGAGAGGATACTCTGATTGGGAGATACCCTAACTGGGAGATATCCTCAGTAGGAGATACTCTGACTGGGAGACACCCAGAAAGAGTTACCCTGACTAGCAGGTACGCTGACTGGCAAAGGCTGGGACATAACCCAACGAGAGCATATTCTGACTGGGAGATACCCTGCCACTAGTAGCATATAGAGAGCTGGGCATCCGAAGTCCTCAAAATTTATGAAATTGAAAAATTTGGAATTATTCTTAAAGCAATTTTCAGTTGAAGCCGTTGGAAAACTGGGCTCTGGCTCCGTGCAATTCATGAATATCATTTGCTCGCCGGCCAATGCCAACGCCTAATGCCCGAGCATACATACATGACTCAGATGAAAAGAGCACATCAGAAGAAAATAAATATATAAAGCTATATACATATATACCCTATAGAAAAACAAGAGAGTGAGAGAGAGAGCGAAAAAAGTGAAGAAAAGAAGAAATTGAAACAGAATTAAGCTGCAAAATGCATTTGAGAAGGAGGAGGAGAAGGAGGCGCAGTGGGCGGAGGCAGGAGAACGTGCAGAACGGAGCCGTGAATGAATGAATGAATCAGTGAAACGAATAAACTCGCTCGCTGCACAGTTGAATGACTGCAAAGTCGAATTAAGCAGCAACAGCACACATAATAATAACGTGTGTCTGTATGTGTGCCTCTCTCTGCGCTTCTCAGCGTCCAAATGAATCGAGCGCAATGAATGCAATTTTAAGCACGTGCTGAATGCGATTGCCGGGCGTTGTGCTTCATGGACCGCGGCCGAAAAAGCGAGTAGCGACAAGCGACCAGCAAAACAACCAGCAAAACAACCAACTGCGACTGCAAAATACCCTGTAAAAGTAGTTTTTCGATGATATCTAGGGACTGCAGCTTGCATTTCAAAGTGCATCTCACTCTTGAGCAGTTCATCAAACATCCAACGCAAGGAAAACTTGCTGGATTCCAGTTAGATGACGAGGCAGAGAGCTGGACGGCCAGAGGATAAGGTGCAGAGACGGCTAGATAGACAAACGATGTGATGATGACCAGATTTTCAGCCAGACGATTGGAAAGATGAATGAATGGTCTTAGATAGAGGCGCCGGAACGGAGAGACAGACGGACGGAGGAACGAAGCGAGAGTAACGGGCAGACGGAGGCCGAGGAAACAAACGGGACGGAGTAATAGATGGACGAACGTACTGAGCCGCAGAGATACAGGCACACATATGCTCTCTCTCTCTCTCTTTCTCAATGGGTATATATGTATAGTCAGTCAGATATATGCCTGTATCTATATAGAGTTTTATAGTCTTCTAGGCGAGCAAACAATTCAAATGTCAAGCGACATTTAATTAAGGACTCTGAACACCAATTTCGCCCCCCCCCCCCCTCTCTCTCTCTCTCTCTCTTTCTCTCGTATATATGTTGAGCGAGATAGTCAATAAGCTGGCTTAAGCCTTATCAATGGCCCATCGACTGGTTAATTAGGCAGGCCACGCCCATCGGCCCATCGGCCTGCCGTGACGCCCACTGTCATTGCACGTCGCGCTCATTTAAATAAATTAATGAAATTTTTCGTTTCGCTTCTTCTTCTTCTTCTTCTTCTTCCTCTTATATTCGACTTCTTTCGACTTTTTCGTGTAACTTTTTATGGCATTTTCTTTGCCTTATCGCCTTCAATATTGACACTGACAGCTCGAGCTGCTGGCGGTGGGGCGTTGATGTCTGGCTGGAGGCGGGACGAAGGGGGCGGGACGAAGGCGGGGGCGTGGCTGTTGGAAAAAATTGAGTTTTCGTGGTCGTGTCACATCGCGCGCGCCTCATTTGAAAACGATGCAAGCGACGCGCATATTTTTTTCCCTCAGCTTTTTCCATTAGCGCAAAATGCCGAGGAAATTGTTTATCTTAATCGGCTTCGATTAAGGCAGATGGGGGGGAGGCATCTCTCCCCTCTCTCTCTCTCCCTCCTCTCTCTCTGTGTGTGTGTAGCTGTCTCTGTTGTCTTTCACACATGGCATATGCATAGCTCTTGATATTAGCTTATTGGCTGCTGTTGCTGCCGCAGCGCGTTGACATCTTCGATTGACATTTATGTTTTCCACATATTAATTTGTATTTATGCTACGCACACAGCCTGACAGCATAGCCCAGCCACGCCCATTGCCCATCACACATCACACATCGCCCGCCGCCCACTCATGTCTAGCTGTCTGCTTTGGTTACAGCTTAGGAATTGTTTTGGTTTCCTAATCTCGTGTGACCTTTTCTATGCCAGGCGATTCATTAAAGCGCGCGCTGTTGCCACTTTTCACTGCGCTGCACTGTTGCCAGCTTTCACTAGTCTTATTTGCATAGGCAATGCGTAGTTAGTTAGAAGAATAACTCATTTCGATTCCCAATGTAATTCATGCATTGTTGCCAATTTTCATACATCTATAACCGCTGTTGCCCAACTTCACCTCAATACTTTCTGGATCATAATTCATTCAGTTTCATTTCTAGCCTAGCCCCAACATACATAATCATTCTTATTCATTGATAGTTCTCTCTCTCTCTCTCCCTCTCTCTCTATCTCTCTCTCTCAGCACGCGCTGTTGCCAAATTTCAGTTGGCTTTAAGCAAATCCCGCCTTCAATTGTATTTCACGATAGGCAATCAAATTTGTCACTGCAAAATAGATATAGGAGTTCAATTTGCACTCAAATTAAACGATTTTGGCCTGGTTAAAGGCGCAGTATGTAAGCCAGAGGAGCTTGTAACTTGGGCAACCACACACACACACACACACCCACACACACACAGAGAGACATTGACATATTTGGACAAGTTGTTGTCAATGCGCTTATTAAAGCCAAGATTTGTGAGCTTGTGCGCTATCTGCCTGCATCGGCTGTTTGCCAGTTTTGGCAGCTTCAATCAACTGTCCACACACACACACACACACGACGACGAGAGATTTGTCGAGCTGCGAGGCAAAAGTCAAAAATGCTGTTGCAACATGTAGACAACTCTCTGAAGTGCTTTCAATGCCTTGCCTTGCTGGGCTGTGCTGGGCTGGCCAGGCCGAGCCAACTTATCTGTCAAATGCCAAAACGACAGCCCCCAAAAATCTATTAAGAGCGGCTTCCGCCTGTTGCCAAACCCAATGGACGGCCAGCGAGAGAGAGAGAGAGAGAGAGGGGGGGAGAGATAGGCTGAAGGAGCGACTAGCGCAGGCAATTGCTCTGCCGTTTGCTTGCGGTATTTCGGGTCTATTAAAAGCGCAAAAAATTAAGTCCGTACCCGAAATCGTTTAATGAATACCCTCCCATAAGGGGTATATGCGTGCTATATAGAATATATAGCGAGAATCGAGTATCTAGAGCCTTACATCATACATACAATCTATAGGTTCTATATAGCACATATACCCTCTGTCTATATACCCTCTTCATTAGGCATATACCCTGTATCGGAGACCTCAGGCTCTAGCCAAGCTTATGCTGGCAGCAAGTGAGCCTACACCAATGCAGTTCGCTCTTTGAACTAGTTCCAACTGTTCAGATTAATTTGAAATCCTCCTAAAATGCATAATTGATCAATAAATGTATTATCTGTTGGCATAGTTAAGACTGAGGCTTAACTCATAAATCTCTCTTCCGCTCCTCTCACTCTCCGATAGCTTTATAGGGTATTTCAAGCTGTGCGCTTTCCATATATTTTTTTTCTTTTCGAGCAGCTAAAAACCAAACCCAAAACCAAAACCGAAACCGAAACTGAAAACGAACTCGAGGCACAAATCGCCGTCACAAGCAATTTCACGTTATCATGCGGAGCATCTGTCCGTCCGACCGCCCGCCTGTCCGCCCGTCCGCCCGTCCGCCTGTCCATCAATCCGTGCGTCCATCAATGAGTGAGTGCTCACTCAGTGAGCTTTTTATGGCTAGCTTCGGCTGTGCTCATGTCACAAAGATTAGCCAAGTTGTCTGCTAGCAGAGCAACGTTTTATTTTCCTTCTCCCCCCCCCTTCGCTTTTTTTGTTTTCGGGCGAGTTAAGCTTTACCTTAGTTTCCCTAGCTAGCACACGTTCTCAACCTCACCTCATGTCAATTGACTGATGGTTGCTGTCTGTCTGTCTGTCTGTCTGTGTGTTTCACATAGGTAAATAAGTAGCAGAGACTGCGGTAATCAACTTACTAAGCGGGTCACGCGGCGTATGCGCAATGCGTCTCCGTTTGCTGATTTTTGGTTTGTTTGCCGATGGCTTTCACAGATAATGAAGAAGCAGACAGAGAGCCGAACATACGTATTCTATATATATATATATATATATATGTATGTGCATAGTTGCATAGTTTATTGTTGCGTGCAGCGGCGAGAAAGGGAATGTATAAACTACAGACAGGTGATTGACTGACTGATAGACCGGGTGACTGATTGAGCCAGCAAGCAGATGGGTGCTGGTAGGAGCTGGCGAGAGAGAGAGAGTTAGTTACACTCATGAAAAGAAGAAGAGTATAGAAATGATTGATGGTGATTGATGGGGATTGACAAGGATTCAATGACAACGCTCTGAGAGAACTTATTTAAGGCTACACGAGAAGTGGAGCAAGGAGAGAGAGTTTTATTTGCTAAAAGTGCGAATGATTGATGGTGATTGATAAGGATTGACAATGATTTGAGAGAACTTATTTGATGCTACACAGGAGTGGAGCCAGGAGAGAGAGTTTTATTTGCTAAAAGTGCAAATGATTGATGGTGATTGATAAGGATTGACAAGGATTCAATGTTGAGCAAAGCTCAGAGAGGTCTAATTTGATGCTAAACAGAAGTGGGGCTAAAAGTGCAAATGATTGATGGTGATTGATGGTGATTGATGGTGATTGATGGTGATTGACCAACTTTTTGCAGTGCTAGGCTTAGAAGCTGAGCCGAGCAAGACAGCTTTCTAGAGCTAGCGCTAGAGAGAGTTGTGTTAGCTCACACACAGAAATGATTGACAACAGATTGATTGATTGATTGACTGAGTCAAAAGCAAAGCTCTGAGGAGCTGCTTTGATGCTAAGCAGAACTAGAGCTAGCGATAATCAGATCATTGCTAATAAGTAGAACTGATTGATGATGATTGATTGATTGACCAAGAAGGCAGAAACTAGCTCTAATTACAGCTGGAGAGCCATCAATTTCTTTGTCTTGCATTGTTTGCTTTCATTTCGCAATCTCTGGCAAACATATTGTGCGATTTCCGCACTGCTCAACACTATTTAAGTGTTGAAAGACGCCACACACAGACACACACACACACAAACGCTTGCACTTGGCTAGACTTGAACTTTCGCTGCGGCTTTAGCTCATTTCTGTTTGGTTTCGATTTGATTTTCAGCCGCTGCCTCACAGCTGAATGACATTCAGCCTACTTTGATAGCCACACACACACATACACACATAGAGCCATTTCATTGATGGATTAATAGCACCAAAATTGCTGTGGAAATGCGTGGGCGTTAACAAAGGAAGGCTGAAGCCCATAGCCAGAGCCAGAGCCAGAGCCAAGGAGCGCACGAGGAACGAACTCAGCTGAAGCTTGAGTAGAAAAACCCCAAAACTTTTGCTTTCAAATGGCCAAATGGGCGAATGGGCATTGTGGTTGTGCGGGGCGTGTCTTATGGCTCTTAGCTGCTATTTCCGCTTATTACACCAACACACCAACACACACACACACATACACATTCGAGCTTAGCCTTTGGTTCGTGCTCGTGCACTTCATCATTCAACTTACGAGCCAAACGATCAGCCTTTTTGCTGTTGTCATTTGTATTAATGTGCCACACACACACCAACACACACACACACACATTGACATCCATAAAAAAGTAAAGCTCCCGCCCCACTAAATCAAACTTCACACATTTTGTTGAGCTTGCGGGCTTGGGCTTCCGCTGTTGACTACACACCACAGCACTCGCACACGCCTGCCACGCCCACTGCGTGCATTGGCCGCCCACTCTGTTTGCGGTTTATCGATTCAAATTGATTTTGCGTTTCCGCCTTTTGTTGCCCTTTGTTGTTCTTGTTGTTGTCAACGACATCCTTGGCCGTGTCTGCGTCTTCACACACCCACACACGCACGCAGCCCCACAACCCCACACCCTCACACACACACACACACACACATGCACCTCTTTGGCACACCCTTTCAGAATTTTTCTCAATTGTATTACGTTTTGCTCAAAAGCCATTCACATTGCAAGTTTTCCATTTTTTATTCTTTCAAAATGCCTCCCCCAAGGAGGCCTCGCACCTCCCCTCCCCTCCCTCCCTCCCGGCCAGCCCAGGCAACCCTTTGACATATATACATATAGCTGTCATAGCATTTGCCTTCAAGTATTTCGTTTGCTGTCGTCGATTTATTTTTCTTTTTCGTGCATTAAGCAACCCACTCAACCACCCACCCAGCCACACACACTCGCCTGACTGGCGTATCATATATATTCTATACTATAATAATATGTCATAAATCGAACTTCAATTCCATTTAATACTTTCGACAAATGAAAAGTTTCTCTTCCTTGATTTGACGTTGGCCTTGGGCTAGACTGGAGAGAGTTAGACGATCTCATCCCTGGAGCTGTTGCTTCAGTCGGTTAAGGAGATAAGCAAACCGGGAGTATCCGACTAGCAGTGGCAAAAGGTTGCATATATATCTAAAATATAGAGTCTTCCAAGAACTAGTTAATCCATCTCTACTCCTGTGTTCGGCAACTTCTACATTCATTAGCTGATACTTATACTCTTATATACTACCACACTCTTATACGCCAGCTCTCTTATACTCGCTGTTGATCTCCCCTGCTTAAGCACCAGCCCCAATCAATGGCTTCTCACAGGGTATTCGCAACGAGCAGCAAAAAATTGCCTCAACTTCCACCTCTGGCGCAACGCACAAACAAACACATACATTGCGAATGGTTATTTATAAACATTAACTACACACAGACAGACATACATATATACATATATACATATGTATATATATGTGTATATATATATCTGCACTGTATATATAATAATATTTATGTGTTGATCGCATGAAATGCGCGCTGTATAAATTTAGCCCGACTTTTATTCGACAATATTTTCCTTTCTTTCTTTCCCATTTTTTTTTCGCCAGTTTTCTTCTTCTTTTTGCTGTTGTTGTTGTGCCACGGGAATTTTGATGGGCTCATTCGCTCACTGCTTCTTCTTTGTTTAAGCCTGGCCAGCAGTCGGCAGCCGCACGGCATTTGCTGCGTTTATTATTAACTGTCGCAATGTATTTTTCTCTTCTCTTCTCTTCTCTGGGAGGGACGATAATAAAAAGCGAAACGGCACGGGCAAGGGGCAAGGGGAAAGGGGAAAGGGACTAGGGCCTAAGGGGCGGGAGGGCGTGGCATAATATATATATATATATATATATATATATATATATATATATATATATATATATATATATATATATATATATATATATATATATATATATATACTATATAAATAAAATACATATAAAAAAAAAAGTGAAATAAAAATTGACAGGAAATACGCGTGAAGTGAATAAAGTGAATGGAATGAATGTATTCGTTATTCACATACGCATTTATTGATATGTGTGTGTGTGAGTGTGTGTGTGTGTGTGTGTGAACTATAAACTGTAGCACAGGCGTCGTCTGGCAGCTGGCGGCTGCATTAATGTCGCCCACTGGCCGGCCGACAGCCTTTGGCCTCGCACAGTGGAATGAAATCGGTGTAAACTGGAGTTAAATCCAAGGCTTCTATGACTGGCTTTTCTATCAAATATGTATGGTATCATCAATCAAGCAGTCCTGCATCAGTCAGCCATCAATCAATCAGTCATTAATGTTATCGATTACTCAATCAATCAATCAGTCAGTTATTCATTTAGTTAATTAGACGCGTCAATCAATGGGCTAGTGAGTCAATCGCTAATTCCATCAATCAGTCAGTCATTAAGCCAATTGGTACGTTTACCAATCAGTCAATCACTCGAGTCAGTTAGCGCTCAGTCAGTCAGTCCGACAACTGATCAATCATTTCATCAATCAGTCGATCGTTTCATCTATCAATCAGTCAGTCATTGAGTGAGCTGCTACGTCTGCCAATCAGTCAATCACTCAATCAGTTAGCGCTCAGTCAGTCTGTCAATCGCTCAATAATTTCACTCATCAATCAGTCAATCCTCGGCAATTTACCTCCAATCTTCATTCTCTACTCAACTGCTGATTGACGCTGCATTCCCTTCCATATATTTTGGCCCCACTTTTCAGCACTTGGCCCCACTGTGGCGGGTCGTCGTCGTTGCGGTTAATGCGGTTGCGCCTTGCCGCAAAAATCGCGCGCCCGGACGCGTGCCACCAACTGAGTGCAGCACGGCAGAAGAAAGCCGAGGATCATAATAAAGACATTAACACCAAAGGCAACAGCCAAAGCAAAAACAAAGCACAAATTAGACGACGAGGAGAAATCTATTAAAGCTATATTGGATTTCATTTACGATGCAGCTCCAAAGTAAGAGCACATTAGAGAGAAAATAATGCGATGTACAGCGAGCGCTGTAGGCACTGTATCTGTACCCAGCGAACCACTTGGCGAACCAGTTCGGTTCTCAATCATAAATTGATAGACCTGGGCAAAGGCTGTGCCTTTTGGTGACCTTAACTCTAAGATGTAGTCAAAGAGACACCATACGAAGCCTTTATGCGATGGCCAATCGATAGATCTTTCGAAAAACTCTTTGAACTGGTTCAATTTTGGCATATGAACTGAAAGATTTGCCTTTAACTATTCCCTTGCCTTTACATTTACCTTGACCAAGCTCTTTCGGCAAGAACAAGATTTCAAGAAGTTATTAATTTTGGTTCCCAGCGGAACCACTTGGCGAACCGGTTCAGCCGCAATTACTTCTATCGAAGATGAATATTAAAATGCGAAGCCCCAGCAGAGGCAGCTGCTTAATTAAGCTTGACTTCTGTCAAACTGACTGCCCGTCCTTGGGGTGGGGGCGAGGCTTTGGGGCATGCAACCGATTGTGGCATGAGCCAACGATTTGACTGCCAATTAAACTCACTCGCGCGCGAGCATATAAAAAAGCCATGACAAAGTGCGCCTAAGAATTTGCAGTAAAGCAGCCCAGCAGGACGAGGGGGACGAGGAGGGGCGTGGCTAGGCAGGGTTTGGGCGCGATTCCTTGACAGCTGTCAATCAACAGGCGCACAGTCTAGACGAGCCGTTTAATGATACACATATGCACAGAGCCAGCCAGTCAGCCAGGCCATGCGGGAAGTGGGAGCCCAGCCACGCCACGCCCCCCAACAGCCTACAGGCCCACTTCAGGCAGACGCTGTGGCACGTCGTCTCAAAGGCAGCCGCAAAGGCAAAGGCAAAGGCAAAAGCGTAAACGCACTGACAAAAGCGAAAGTGCAAAGAAAACATGAACACACACACGCGTGCTTAAATTAAATGCAAAATACATTTTTTAAAAAGTATATATATGTGTGTGTGTGTGTGTGTAAAATAAATAAATGAATGCCAAAAGCAAATCATAAAAAAGACAAGACAAAAAGCTGAAGCTCAGCTAGGGCAAGGCAGAGCAGAGCAGCGCAGAGACTAGGAGCGCATCTGGAGCATAATGAAGCAGCATTCAATTTGAGATTAAGAGTGGGAGTGGAAGGGAGAGAGAGAGAGAGAGAGAGAGAGAGAGAGAGAGAGAGAGAGAGAGAGAGAGAGAGAGAGAGAGAGAGAGGGAAGGGAGGGAGGTAAGGAGAAGAGGCGAAGCTCAGATGGCTAAGGGAGCGCAGACAGACAGTAGATGGGAGCAAAGGCACTTGAACGCAATCAACGCAGAACAATCACGTATCTATGAGAAAAGAGTGTGTAAGGGTGTGTGTGTGTGTGTGGTGTGTGTGTGTGTGTGATGTGTGCCTATGGCTGTGTTATTGTAGCTAAATTAAACGCATGCCATAATAATGCGATTCTTCTTCATTTCAAAAGGCAACGCCACATATGCCCAACAAATCAAAAGGTAAGCAAACAATATGTGGAGCATGCACGACTGGCAGATGCCGCGTGAAAAGTAAACAAGTATGAAAAGGCAACACAGAGTAACTCTGAACTGGTTGGGGAAGGCAATAAATGGCCAAAAGTTAGGAATAGGTATATATAAGGTCGTATATACCCGTCTGTCAGCAACTTGATATAGACTTCTCCTTAAGCTGCAGCTCTCATGCAGCTAGAGGGTATGCGTTGGCTGACGGCTGAATGAAGTTGACTCCGACACCTCGCACAGGCCAAAGCTGACAACCACAAGAGGCAAACACGCGTCACCGTAAGGCAGCAGCTGCAGAGCTGACAGCTGCAGAGCAGTGGGAGGATCGATGGAGCTGGAGCTGGAGCTGGAGCTGAAGCAGGGCTGATGGAAGTGCAAAGATTGAATAAGGAGCAGGGAAATGGAATCTGCAAATGGGAGATGAAATTCGGAAATGGAAATTGAAAGAGATTTAGGCTCGAAGCTGCGAGCTGGAGCGAAGAATAGCTGATGAGAGATGAAAGCTGGAATTTGGCATATGGAAGCCTGAGACTGGAAGCTAAAAAGCAGAGAGGCAGAGCTGCTGGCAAGGGATGAAAAGGCAGCAGCAGGAGTTGCAGCAACTCAAATATCGAAATGAGACCTCGCCTCATGGAATTTTTCTTGCTTCTCCTTTTCACACTCTCACAATTCCAGAGGCAGGAGAAAGAAATGAATTTTGGAATACGCCCGCCCACACACGGGTTCGACGAAGAGGAAAGTGGGAATAGCAGAAGCTCAACAGAGGCGCTTAACATACGAGCGCTACAGTAAACAAGTTAACAGTTGACTTAACATAACTGAAGTTAGCTTAACAGAAGCCATTGCTGCTGGCCCCTTAACAGAGCCAATGTAAACCTTAACAGCAAGCAGTCGAAGCTTGACTATGCCAAATGTTATGCTATGTAACAGTCCAAGTCCAGGCTGTTAGTCCATCTCAATTAGCATTCACTCTCTGTTAGGGTATTTAGCTATGCTCCATACTCTTACGTGTGAGACGCAAACAAAAATGGCAGAGAATTAGGGGTAGGCAAGCGTTGATATTCTTTTTTTTTGCTTGGCTGAACATGAAAACCAGAATTGAGGCTGATGCCAAGCGAAGGCGTTGACAGCAAAACCAAAACCAAAGCCAAAGCCAAAGCCAAAGGCAAATGCCAAATGCGTCTTAGGCTAAAAATACGAAACCTTAAAGCCAGCCAGCTAATCAGCTTAAAAACCCCATGCGAACTGAAGAGCTATGCAGATATATCTTCTATAAATATATATATATATATGTATACGTATTATATTATTAGCCTTTTCCATACATATATTTAGCTGTCGATGCATATCTTAAGGTAAACTAAGTCATTGAGCTTTTCGTGGCTTTATCAATTGAACATTTCGCAATGAAACTACTTCTTATCAGGAATATATATATAAGTTGTCGTAGGTCTACTTATGATACGACTATATACACTTTAGACTTTGATAAAGTGGAGTGCATCAGCGAGCTACTTTTATGGCTATGAACTAATACATAGATAAGCATTTGCTTCTAGATAAACTGAAGAACTAAACAATGTGAGTTCAGGAATTTGGGCTATGAACTAGTTCCAATGAGCGAGCAATGGCTAAAGTGTGATATGTGTGCTATGGATGAGAGGCAATGGAAAGAGAAATAGATTTTAGTACAACTTTACTATTGAACTTGTTCATTTGAATAAGTTCTTTTTTTTTTAAACTAATATAGAATGTAACAAAGCAACTTTAAAGAAAGGAATGTATACATTTAAATTGAACTTTCCGTATAGTTCATATGAACCAGTAAATTAAGCTGCTGAACTTGTTCATTGGAATAAGTTCCGTTTTTAAAAACTAATATAGAATGTAACAAAGCAACTAAATGAACTTGGTGAATAGTTCATATGAACCAGCAAAGTAAGCTACTGAACTTGTTCATTTGAATAAGTTCCTTATTCAACAAATATTGAATGTAATGTATACATTACGGAATGTATACATGTATATTGAACGTCCCGATAAGTTCATATGAACCAATAAAGTAAGCTACTGAACTTGTTCATTTGAATAGGTTCTGTTTTTAAAAACTAATATAGAATGTAACAAACAACGCAATATATACATTTATACTGAACTTCCCGATAAGTTCATATGAACCAGTTCCATTCGAAGTAAATGAACTAGTTCGTTCACTTATGAAACAATTTCAATTAAAACAATAGCTACAGTCAACTGTTATGTGAACTACAAAACAAGGAACTAGTTCACTTGCCGCAAGGAACCAGCAAGTGAGCTTAAAAGATAAACTAGAGAGAAATGCAACAAAGCTTTTTTATAAAATTAAATTCAAAATGAAATCAAAATTGAAAATTTTCCGACTAGAACAAATTGAAGGTTAAATAGTAGAGGGAATTCCACTGCTAAAAACAAAAACAAAAACAAGAAAAAGAAAACAAAAGACAAAAAAGGGAAAGGCAAGAAATACCTTAATAAACGTAGAAATGGAAGCAATGGAAGCACGCTTCAGCACGGAGCAATGCTTGAAGTGTTCAAGTCAAAGCAATATGGAAGTTATGAAATGAAAATTTCTGCGCACTTTCATTAAGGATATGCCCCCAAAACTCTACCACCCGAGAAGCCGTCGTTGGGTATATTTATATTATGAATTTCAGCTGCTTAAGCGAAGCACTGGCTGAGCTCTTTTTTTTATGACATTTGAAATTAGTTTTTCATTTAAATACTGTGCGCGGGTCCCAAAATGCTACAACCTTTTTTTCATGCAGGCAGAGTCTCTCTCAGTCTCTCTCTCACACACTCTCTCTCAGTCTCTCTCTCTGTGTATCTGTAAGTGTAACTTATTTATTATTTTTTTCACGCCCAGCAAATTAAGTCAATAAAATGCCAAAGGAAATTTATGCACTGAAAGTGTTAAAAAGCAAAGCAACAAATGCCACAAGCAGCTGCCCAGACAGAGGCGGCCAAAGTGTGAGTGAGAGAGAGTGAGAGAGAGAGAGAGAGAGGGAGGGAGGGCTAGGGCAGTCCTAATTTCCGCAGCTTTTGGCTGTCATTTAATTTGATTGTTATTTCCTCTAGACGCGACGGCTCCAAAACAAAAGAAATGCCCAAATGTTTTTGGCCTGCATACAAATTTCTCGCATTAGCATTAGGGCATCCAAAATCGAATTTTTGGTCGGGCTTGGCATTATGGGCCAGCCCCCCTGCACCTCCTGCCCAGCATCTCGCAGTCTCTCTCTCTGCAAATGGGCAACATATTGAGCCAGAGCTTCATTCATTCCCCGCTCATTCCATTCATTCCAATTTCATTCATTTTCAATCGTCTGGCCTAGGGGAGGGCAGCAGTAAAAGCAACCCCCCCCCTGGAATCGACATAATGAACCTTGCAACCACCTACACAAACCACCCAACCACCAACTAAAGTACATTGCAATTGAGCCTTGGCGACTGCACAATACTCGCTCGCAGCTCAGCTGCAGAAGTTCTCTATGATCTCAACTCATCTCAGAGTTGCTTAAATATATATTCATATTATATACCCGAAACTAATATACTCTCTTTGCACTACTGCTTCAAGCAAACTTTCTCAAATTTCTTTTCTCACTTTGTCAGCCCAATCAATCGAACCACTTTGAAAATGGTTCCAAAACTGGTTCAGGGTTGCTTTTTCGAACTTCGATTGATGCGAAATTAAGATTAAGTGAGATGGACGGACTGAAGTCTAGACCAACTGGTTGAGCAACAGTGTTGTTCAGCGAATTGCGCACGTTAACCAACACTTGCTTCGCCTCTGTTGAACTTATGGGCAGCTGCTTTCTGTTTTCGCTTCTACTTGAAGTTCTGCTTCGACTTCTTGACAATGCAACAGACGCCGGGGGTTAACCCCGATACGAAAGGGCGGTTGGCATACCATAGTATAGCTCTGTCTGTATATAAATATATTTTATTTTTTGGGGGTGGTGTTTACTAATGGTGCACATGGAATTTTTTGTTGCTGCTGTGGCGGTGGTGGTGCAGTTGCTGCTGATGGTGGTGGTGGTGGTGGTGGTGGTGGTGGTTATGCGCCACTAACTATGTCATCTGCTGCTACTATCGAGCGCATGAATATCTTATGCGAGCAGCAAGAGCTAAGAACGTTCTAGAGCTGCTCGAGCTGTAAGACAATTTCGATACCCATTCAAGTCGTGAAACGAGTATATTGGTTTTCAGCAAAGAGCCAAAGTGAACTTATCAATGGAAATGTTTTAGCTTAAAATTTGTCGAACTGATCTGATCTATATCCCATAACAATCACTCAGTGATGCATATGGAATCTATAGTTGTATAAGACATATATCTTTATCACTCAGTCTGGCATTTGCTCATCATGTATGTGTAATGCCCATATCTATAAGAACTTTATGTGGATTCCTCAAGATATATCCTAAGATATACCGTCGTCAGACCTAAAACTCTCACTCATACGCTGCTGCCTCAGCCCTGTTACAACAACACACACACACACACACCCAACACACACACACCCAACACACACACACACACACACACACACACACTCATACACATTTTGTCGCTTTTGTTTGGCTGCTTCCTTTAATTTTTAGCACATTTGTCTTAGATTTCCGAGTCAATTACATTTGATATGTGTATGCCTCTCTCTTTCACTCTCTCTCTCTCCCTCTCCCTTTCTCTTTCTCTCCGTCTCTCTCGCTCTAACACTTTAATAAATTTTGTAATTTTTCTTTCTGCAGCTCAAACGAAAAGTTGCTCAATTGCTGCTTAGTCAGCTGCGTTGCCCGCGGCGCTGCCATCAAAAGACGCAGCTTAAGACCTGACACCACATTCAAGGCCCGCCTGCCCGCTCCCTCTGCCCATATACCCTACCCTTTCCCTCCACCCTAATGCCGACACCTTATATACATATATATATATATGTGTGTGTGTGTGTGTATGTCTTTCCCCCACTCTGCCAGCTTGAAAATTGAGCATATTTCTTTAAGAGGCCCTTTGGCGTTCTACTTCGTCTTCGTCTTTTTTTTCAGACTGTGGGAAATCTCGTGAGCTGCTACGCCCCTGCTTGGTGGGTGGCTTTTGGGGCGTGGCAAGCGAAAGTTTGTTTTTTTTTTTTGGCTGCTCATTTGAAATATTCGCTGTGGCATCTAGAACTAACCAACTTAGCAGCCGAGGCACGTAATTCAAATTTAAAAATGTTTACATGCCTTGCATGGCAGCGCATACCCTGTAATTCCCCCCTGGGCCCCCTGCCACGCCCACTCAGCCAGAGATGCGATATATACAGATACATATAAGCGATATCAACATATGCAGCAGACGTATGTCAACTGCAACAATTTCCACTTGATACTTGCCTCTGTGACATTTCCTTTCAAGGCCCAGAGGAGCGAGTCGAAGGGGGAGCGAGAGAGCGAGAGGGAAGATAGAGCTCATGCTTGTCGGTCTTACCTGGAAGAGACACGTGGAGAGAAAAAAGTAGAGAGAATAATTAGTAAATGAATTGCTTTTGATTGCCGAAAAACTTGCCATACAGAATTTTAGATATGATTCGTGCAAATGAACGGTTGACCTGACTAACAGATACCCTGCCCAGATAGTTTGCGATTGTAGCTTACGCCCTATACCAAATACCATAGAGCTAGCAATAAGCTTTCACTGGATTTGATCAGAGATGAAGCTAGCTCAACTGCATTATATAGTTAAGAAGATATAGAAGATATAGCTCAGCTCACCCTTGCCTATGGCTTCGTCTTGTTCCCATGAAGACGAATAGACTTGCTGTTTTAATGGAATTCCGAAGTTTTTATAATATTCACAAATTAAGTACAAATTTTAAGTCAGCTTCGCCTGACTGATGAATCTGAACTGAAATGTCGGAGCTGCATAGCTCTTCGTCTGACAGCAAGATCTGGCCTACTTTGAATACTTTGAAATAGTATTGTAGCCTATTCATAGAAGAGCGCAAGTCTAGCTAAACAATACTTCACATAGCTAATGGCCAATATACCCTTTAGCTGCTGCTGTTATAGGGTATTGCCAAAAGGCTTGAAGCTCAATCAACAGCAAATGAAAAGCTGAAGGAGGCAAAGTACTCGAACTCGAACTCGAACTCGAATTCCAGCTGCAATCAACTTTAGGCAGAAGAAACTGTGTCTATAGATATAGGAATTTATATATAGATACGATATATCTTCAGCAAGATATTTAACCAGACCCGGAACTTATTCCCCTACAACTCCGCTTAAAATGTTGCCGGAAAGTGCAAAGTTAGAATGGGCTTCCATAGGGAAATGAGAAACTAAATAAAATCGGGATGATATTTCAGTTTTTAGTTTGTTTTCGAAAAGTTTTGATGGAAAGTAAAAAGTTAGAATAGGGTTGGTCCAGCGTACTCCGCTGGGAAATAAGTTCAAGTCTTTGCCAGAGCCAGGCCAGAGCCAGAGTCAAAGCTTTTAAGGTTGCCTCCTAATTAAGTCTTAAATTATATTTTGTGTTTCTCTTTTTTTTTATTTTTGTTTTCGTTTTCTGTAGAGCTCTTAACTAAAGACGAAGGAAAACGCAAAGCAAAGGTGGATAGCGAGCGGACAGAGAGATGAACGTAATTAGTGCAGAACTTTTGGCCTTGAGCCATAATCTGATACCCAACTCCATTTTGGCTTAAAGCCCTCCGAGCGCCGTGGATATATATATATAGTAGTTGGAAATTGTATCCCGTGTGAGAGTATGAAATGTATCCCCAAAAAGCTGGCAGCAGTCGGCACACAGCCAGAAAGGGACAGGACAATATAATGAGTGAGAGTCCCACACATGTGGCCCCATTGCAGAGCGCTCTCTGTAGAAGCTTAGAATAATATCTAAGTATATCCTATGTTCCATGAGAGCTTTTGTTTTACAATTTGTGATAAAAGTTAGTGTCATACCTGGCTGAACTCGGTCAGCAGTTTAGGCTTTTAGCTTTAGTGTGAACAAAACTGTAGAATGAACGAGGATTATCAACGTATATCATATAACTAACTGTGTGAACTCAGCTACCAGTGGAGCTACATTAGTGAAACCTGGTACAGCGTCGGCTCTTAGCTCAACTAAGAGCATATTTCAGAATGAGTCCAATCTTAATACTATACCATATAGCTACCTAAGAGAACTCAGCTCTCAAAGCCGTTTTCTTTATGAAACTTGGTACAGTTAATGCTTTGCTCATTAAATGGAAGATATTTGCATAATAGTCCAATCAAAGCACTTTGACATATAACTGCCCAAGCGAACTCAGCTTCAGAGAAGATTTCCGGTGTCAAACTTGGCACAGCGGCTGCTTTTAAGGCCAATTCGAATATAAATGAAAATCGTTGAAATCGTATTACTATATCTTATAGCTGCGATGGCATTCATCTACTAAAAGTCATGCTACTCTCCGTCTGTTATTTGAGTTTGCCAATTCCATCACGTTTCTTGGTCTATTAAACTCGGCACAAACAGTTTTTGGTCTACTTGAAACTTAACTAAGCAGAGCTCCAGCTACAGCTACAGCTTGAGCAAAAGTAACTCAAATTGGAATGCAAAATGCGAAATGAAAATGTGGCAACAAGAATTGTAAGCAGATGTTTTCGCTCACAACATTTACTTATAAAAGTATCTCAAAAATGTGCAGCAACAACAACAACAACAACAACAACAACAACAAACAGCTGGCCATAAAATGTGGCATGATGTAGTCTATAGCAGGCTGTCAGGCAGCAGTACGAAAGGGAGGCAACAGTTCATGGCACGCTTGGTTGGCTTCCAGCCAGGAGACGACACTCAGAAACCGAAACCGAGACCGAAACCTCTCTCTCTCTCTCTCTCTGTGTGTGTGCCTGAGGCTCAGGTAGCTGCAAAGGTCACAAACACCAGGTAGGTCAGTCAGACGTTGCCTCTGCTTCTGCCACTGCCACTGCCGCTGCCGCTGCCTCGAGGCTCAACAACGTCTGTCCAATGGCTGCCGGCAAATCAAACATTTTTTGTTGTTGTTTGGCCTGACTACGAGATCCCAGGCGCACATGGATATATATATATATATATATATATATATATATATATATATATATATATATATATATTTTCTCTCTCTCTCTCACGCGCTCTTCTGGCTTGTTTTCGTTTCATTTTCACTTTTTTTTTTACCATTTTTTTCAAGTGCAGGCCCAAATAGCTGCAAGAGTTTGTTTTCATTTGGTTTTTGTTTTTGTATTTGACTTCTTCTTGTGTTCGTTTTTTTTGTTCATATTTGATAAGCACATGTTCCACATTCTGTGGCAAGTGCGATAATTCGAATATTTCGATTCGTAACGCGGACTCAAAACACAGCAACGAAAAATTCTTCTATCGCTGGCGGCGATCGAGCAGCAAAGGCATCTGGAATAGCTATCATGTGGCCGGCATATGGCTGAGTCAGAGCGGAGAGAGAGTGAGGCGACAGAGTAGAAGGGAGACAGAGCGAGAGAGTTATGCGAGCATGTTTATCATCATGTTCAAAAAGTTACATGTTTGAGAGGGAATGCTCAAGAGAGAGGCATGAGAGAGAGACATGAGAGATGGATAGAGAAGGAGCATAGAGCGAGATTGAGAGAAATAGAGAATGAGAATAGCAGAGAATAAGAAGTGCAGAACTAGAGAGTCTAACAGAGAGAGGGAGAGAGAGATGAGGTAACCTGAGCAAAGATTAGAACAAGTTTCACCCTTCCTCTTCTACCCTCTTCCCTCTCTCTCTCTCTCTCTCTATCAATCTATGTAAAACTTTCTTTGTTCACAAACAAATCATAATTTAATATTCATTTTCTGTTTCCTTAATTGTTTTTAAAGACTTCATCCATTAGCCCAGGACAAAACGCCTTTAATGTAACAGAAACCAGAAAGACAGAGTGAGAGAGAGAGAGAGAGAGTGAGAGGGAGAGGCAGAAGGATGGCAAAGCAAGGTGTAGTTAGTTATGTGAAGGCTAACTGGCTATGCTTCATTCAATACTCCTAATACCCACTACAAATTAGCAAATTGGGCATATTAGTTGGGTCAACTTGTATGTAGCAGGCGTGAGCAGGTGGAAGAGCAGAGGTGCAGAGGCAGCTATAGCGCCATAGCTCCTCATCCATATTCCTTTTCATACAAATTATCGATAACTTTTACCCACTCCCTGGAAATCGATAACAAGCTGGCCATATTTGAGTTGCTTTCAGAGCCGCATTCTTCAAACCCTATAGCTTTATACCTCTCTTCCCATCTCTCTCTCCTGCTCGTCTTCTCGTACAGGGTATCGCCTAGTCGAGCATTGTCGCCTGGCGCTCTCTTGCTCGATTTTCTTCCTCATTTTTCCTTCGCCCTGATACCTCTTTTTGTTGTTTTTGTTTTTAATACCTGTCTCCCCGAGTCCAATGTGCGGTGTTTTTCTGTTTCTGTTGTTTGTTTTCTGTTTGTTTCTTCTTCTTCTTCTTCTTCTTCTTTCTTTTAGCCTTGACAATTGTATCCCCACAGTCAGTTTTGTGGTATTACACACACACACACATAGACACACATACCCAGACTCTCACACCCATGGACAGACATTGAGAAGCCCACTTAGTGGCTAGACCCATGCGTCAAGCCGTCAGGTTCCGGAGTTGCGTTCCACTTTGTAAGCTTTGCGGCTAAGCTTCACATGTTCCTACAACTGCAATGCTTAAACCCAGTTGTTGCTGTTGCTTCGTTATTGGGTGTTAGGATGCTATCTATGGTTTAACATAGCACATATATGTATGAGTGTGCATATGTTAAACTCTGTTTGATTAACTGAACCAGAGGCAAAGCATGAATGATGCCAAGTTAAAGTTAAAGTTAAAGTTTCAATCTATCATAGATCAAATATATGTGAGCTCAGGAACTATGTATGCTTTGTGGTCTCTAGTACCTCAAGGAATTAGCTTTTATCTATATCTATATCGTTATCCATATCTATATGCAGTCAACTGTCTACCCTTAGCTTTGCTATCAACGAAATTTGCTTGTTTATTTACTTATTTCACCTGCGTTAAGTCTCCAGGCAACAACAATCGCACTTCTGGCATGATTAGTTTATTTTTACCTCCAGACATTTTACCATATTTTTTTCAGCCTTTCGTTTTTCCATATTTCTTTTCTGTTATGCCAGCTTAGCAGGCATGTTTGCATGTTTGTTCCTCTATCCATTTAGGAGCTCAGCTAGTTTTAGCTTTTAATTGCTTGACTGCCTGTTAAAATACATTTTGCACACACTGTGAGACGTTTAAGAGTGAGAAGCGTTGCATTTGCATACACTGTGAGGCCATTGCAACTGGGTAGATTGGCTGTCAAGCGAGCCTCACTAAGTGCAGGTAGCTGGTAGTCGAGCATGCCTTGCTTACAGCTGGAAGCTCTCTCTCTCTCTCTCTCTCTCTCTCTCTCTTCAACTCAGTGCAGGTAGCTGGTAGTCGAGCATGCCTTGCTTACAGCTGGAAGCTCGCTCTCTCTCTCTCTCTCCTCAACTCAGTGCAGGTAGCTGGTAGTCGAGCATGCCTTGCTTACAGCTGGAAGCTCTCTCTCTCTCTCTCTCTCTCTCTTCAACTCAGTGCAGGTAGCCGTTAGTCGAGCATGCCTTGCTAACAGCTGGAAGCTCTCTCTCTCTCTCTCTCTCTCTCTCTCTTCAACTCTCAACTCGAATTAAGTGTTTATTGGCTTTGAATGGAGCCTATTAAATGCGAAGTTATTTACATTTTATTAAATGCTTTCCAGAGAGTTCTTTCAAGAGCTAAAAACCAGAATTGTACTTCAAGTTGAAAAGGTTAACATCTAGTGCCATATAATTAGATGTAGTAGCCCAGCTCAAAGTGCTCTGCATTTGCATTCAATCTATCGCTTCGTTGAGCTTTGAGCTCGTGCCACTTGTGCATAATTTAATTGCATCCTCAGCAGATGCTAACAAGTTCAGCCAACTTCTGCGCAATGCTCAAATAGAAATTTTTGTTACTCACATAATCCTAATAGATGGCCACATCCAGTGACCGACCACCATATACGAGCGGGCATGGCTGCCGCGAGTGCCACTTTAGCTGCACCAAGTGCAAAAGTTGACATTGTGTCGTTGGCAACCGCTAGATCATATAACTAACCATGTGAATATGAACATGCAACTCGGTAGAACTTTGCCGTTTAGTTTGCATTTGTACATATTTCAAAATTAGTTTGATAGTATCACTGTATCATGTTACTACCTGTGTGAACTCATCTACTAATGAAGCTTCACTAGTCAAACTTGGCACAACTACGGATTTCAGTTTCAGTACGAACATATTGCAGAACGAGTCGGATGGACACACCATATCATACAACTTCCTATGGGAACTCAGCAACCACTTGGGCTATGGGAATGAAACTTGGTACAGCTTCTGCTCTTAGCTCAAATAAGAACATATTTTAATATGAGTCTCATGTTATCATTACTTCATACAACTACCTATGTGAACTCAGCTTCCACTTAAACTACACATCTGAAACTTGGTACAGCTTCTGCTCTTAGCTCAAATAAGAACATATTTTAATATGAGTCTCATGTTATCATTACTTCATACAACTACCTATGTGAACTCAGCTTCCACTTAAACTACACATCTGAAACTTGGTACAGCTTCTGCTCTTAGCTCAAATAAGAACATATTTCAATATGGGTCTAATCTGATCACTACTTCATACAACTACCTATGTGAACTCAGCTTCCACTTAAACTACACATCTGAAACTTGGTACAGATTCTTCTCTTAGCTCAAATAAGAACATATTTCAATATGAGTCTTATGTTATCATTACTTCATACAACTACCTATGTGAACTCAGCTCCCACTAAAGCTAACCGTCTGAAACTTGGCACAGCTTCTGCTCTTAGCTCAAATAAGCAAATATTTCAATATGGGTCTAATCTGATCACTACATCATACTACTACCTAAGTGAACTCAGTTCCCACGTGAGAAAGTTGGTGCAGGTTATGCTCTTTGCACATATTTCCAATCACCTGCCAGTGCGACTGTTAAGCTGAAGCTTTGTTGCATCATTTAGCAACACAATATCTTTGAAACAATCAATTAAAATAGCTGTCAGATGACTGCTAGCCATAACAAAGCCGCCCCTCCTCACTGCGCACATGTGATTTAAATTGTGACACACTAGCCATTAGCTCGAAGTTATCCAATATTTATCATTCCTAGCAACATATTTGCGCTCGTTAATAATTAAATAACTCACATGCCATGACTTGAGAGAAACTTTGGGCAAGAGATTTTCGTTGATTGCATTTGATATTATTTGCCGAAATCAAGTATTTATGCCCGAGGCCAAAAGATATTCATGTAATGCCACACTGAATTCCCAGCCAGCCTCTTCAAAATGTTTACATTTTGCGTTAATTAAATTAGGTAATTAAGGCATTATATACATACATATGGAGAGCATGGTGGAGGGGATGCAGTCCTTTTAACCTCCCTTCTGTTTCTATTGACAGCCAGATTTGGGGCGAACTGGCTTGGGTGCGCAGCGAGTCTGTCCGCGTATCGTGTGCAATTGTAGCATGGAGTTTCTCGCTTACCAGAATTTGTATTTGGTTGATCGCTGAAGGTTGGCACCATCTGGTGGAGCGAGAATATCTACTACTTCCCAATCAGTAAAGCTGCCTGGGAGAAGCCTTCTGCTGCTGTACTCTACTGTTTTCCATATCTGTGAAGCTGTCACCAGGGCTGGGGCTGTCGACTTGCTTTGATTTGAGTTATTTCAGTCTGAATGCCAGAGGGGGAGGAGGGTCTCCACAGAGCAGCGAGCGAGTTTGGGTAGGAAACCGCACGTAACTATTACGAGAATTGCTTCGAAAAAGTTGCTCTTGTTGTTGTTGTTGTTAGCCAAAAATTATAGACAATCAACGTCCGGGCGGCGCACACATTGAAACGCTGAGACGCATCCAAAAAAGCGAGGCCCAACTCAAGGCGAGGCGCATTTAATTTCACTTAAATCTTTCAATTAAAACTTTTAATTGATTTCATATATACACACACACACGCTCACACACACGCTCGCACACATAGATTGTGTTAGGGGATGCGGCGGGTGCTCCATTCATCCCTTTTGCCTACGCTCTTAACGTTTTTTATTTTCCTATTAGCTTGTGGCAATTAATAAATGCGCATAAAACTCATATAAAATTCAATAAATTGTCAAGTTAATAGTTCATAATTATTCACACACACACACACACAGAGAGACAGACACACGCATACTCATAAATATAAATAATAAGCAAACATATTGCATTAAATTTATTAATTGAAAACATATTTCATTAGCAAAACAGGTAAGCCTGGGATACCCTGGCAATGGAGAGCTGAGAGGGTCGGGCAGATGTTGAAGACGTAGAGGTATTCCATTTTTGACAGGGCATGAGAGCAGAGCCTGGGAAAGCACAGTAATATACCCTATATACCCTCTGTCTCATATGATTCGGAAGTAAAGCTATATACCCCATTTATGCCACATACCCTAGCATTGAGTATCTTATAAAGGCTTTTAATTACGAGCAACATATGAAAAATGTAATTAGTTCAATTTAACAGAAGCTGGTCGTAAATTAAAGAGAGAAGCAAGCTCAGGGGCAGCGGAGAGAGAAGCGACTGGAGGTGAGTGAGGCAAAACAGTTGTCAAAAACAGACTAGAAACTGAAGTGGATACGAGAAGAGCGAGGCAAAGCAGGAAGAGTGCGAAGCGAAGGAGAAGCACGCAAAGGCAAATGATAAAGAAAGAAGCGAATTGCGTAAAAATAGATAAGTTTAGTGAAACAAACTCTCGGAGAGAAGCGGGGGAAGACGTGGCGAGAGTGGACATGAGAGAGAAACAAAGGAGAAGCGCTACGAGAGAGGGAGAAGCGAACAATCAGAAACACCAGCAACAATAGAGAAGTGAACTATGAAGGGAGAAGCGAACTATCAGAAACACCAGCAACAATAGAGAAGTTAACTATGAAGGGAGAAGCGAACTATCACAGACACCAGCAACAACAGAGAAGTGAACTATGAAGGGAGAAGCGAACTATCACAGACACCAGCAACAACAGAGAAGTGAACTATGAAGGGAGAAGCGAACTATCAGAAACACCAGCAACAATAGAGAAGTTAACTATGAAGGGAGAAGCGAACTATCACAGACACCAGCAACAACAGAGAAGTTAACTATGAAGGGAGAAGCGAACTAGCACAGACATAAGCAACAACAGAGAAAGAGAGAAGCGAACTATCACAGACACCAGCAACCACAGAGAAGTTAACTATGAAGGGAGAAGCGAACTAGCACAGACACCAGCAACAACAGAGAAGAGAAGTTAACTATGAAGGGAGAAGCGACTACGATAAAGAAGTTAGCTACGATAAAAACTGAAACCAATGAAAATCGAAAGTTAAGCGAAAACTCATTGAATCGAGTTGAAACCCAAATAAAGTGAACTTCTCTCAATTAAACAATTGTTTGGCTGTTTGCTTGCGCCCATTGTTTGATTACCAACTGAATACTCCACAAATATATTCATTTGTGTTCGCCAAATGCGAAATCTAACCACGAAAAACACACACACACACACACTAAAGATAAATAAGGAAAATATGATTAAAGCAAAAAACACATTTTAAATCAAATATTTGAGTAGTAAAAAAATAATTCAAACTAAACAAAAATATTAGGCAAAAAACGTTTTTGTTTTACAATGAAAATACCGTGAAAGGGACGCAAAGGGGGTATATTGGCTTTGAGTCTCTTCATTGAGTCTCAATCTTTCTCTCTCTCTCTTTCTATTTCTCTATTTATAACTTTCCCTATTTCTCTCTCATGCATCGAAGGTACTTCCAGCTCACTCTCTCTATATCTCAATCTATCACTTTCCATCTGCATCTCTGCCTAGCTCCCGTTACAGCCTACCTCTGAGCGAGTATTATGCAGTCGGTGCCAATCGTATCTGGCGCATTTCTAATTGCAGCTGAAGCAACTATTTGCATGCATTGCATAAAATTATGTGCAAATTTCATATTTCAGATCTTTTTCCTTCTCACTTTTTCCCCCCCCGAAAAATCGATTGATGATGTGTGCGTGCCTGTGTGTGTGTGTGTGTGCTTGCCTGTGTGTGTGTGTGTTTGTGTGTATAATTAAAACGGAACCCTGAGGAAATGCAGATTTAACGCCCAAACGCTTCAACACTTTTGGCATTGACATATTTCCAAAGGCGAAAACCTCTTCAAAATTTGCATACCAAAAAAAAAAAGAAAAACCTAAAAATAAAATCTACACTGAGCAAAAAATCATGAAGGAAATTATGAGTGATGGGCTGGGTCAGGGGCTGGGCTGGGGCTGGGGCTGGGGCTGGGTCTGGATCTGGGTCGGTTGGCAAATTCCCAAAATACTTTGTAACAAATAACGGAATTCGAGCCATGTTTGATGAACTTCTGGCAACTTTGGGCTAAAAATGATTTGCATTAGGGATATTCCCAGACGAAAATAATTAAGCTTAAAGCAGCTTACGGAGTTATATCCACTCAAAATTCAATTTTATATTTAGCAATGCTTGTAAATGGAATGCCATACCCTATGGAGCATGCGCTAAAGGGGTATATGCGTTGCTGTTTGTATAAGCGTGAAGCAGAGAGCAGTTAAGCAGTTATCGAAACTATGCTAAGAGTTATCGATAACTCTTAGCAATTGCTCATATCTCGCCCACTACAAGAGCTTGAGCCACGAAATCGGCTATATAGGTCGTATAAGCTAAAGTACTTTCATTTGCTATATAGTATCTATTGCCCATTTAGCTATTGCTATATGCTAGTTCAGGGTGCCGGGTATCTTCTAGTCGGTCATATACTTCCATGTTTATATTTCGTTGCTATCATATTAATGATTTCTCTTCGGCAAATCAATTTATCAACATCTCTCTGAGACTTTCGACATGCAAAGCTTCGCAGCCTTGAGTAGTAGAGTCTTGTGAGTAGTAGAGTACACTAAAAAGAGCTTCTCCCAGGCAGTTTTACTGACTCAATGCTGGGAAGTAGCCATCTGCAAGGCTATAGTCGAGCCAACCTAAGCGAGGAACTCAGAGCTAGGGCATAGAGACTTGGCAAGTCCCACAATTGCAGAACTTATTGAACTTTGAATACACTGTAGAGTCACATTTGTATTGGTGAGAGTCTCTCTCTCTCTCTCCCTCTCTCTCTCTCTCTCTCTCTCTCTCTCTCTCTGTCTCTCTCTTTCTGTCTGTAGCTTGTTGTGCTTGGCAGTCTAAACGCCATGATAAATTAGCTGGATAGCCCGTTTAACTGCGTGTTTTGCTTACGTTTATGTATCGTGCCATGACACCCGCCCAACGCCCCCCGCCCTTGCTCTCGTGCACGTTTTAAACGCCAACAGCTGACAGCGTGTGTGGGTGCGCGAGTGTGTGTGTGTGTGTGTGTGTGTGTGTATGATAAATTAACATAAGATTAGCGATCAGCCGCAGAGCGAATGACAGAGAGAGTGAGAGCGAGAGAGAGAGCGAGCAAACAAAAATTAGCCCAGTGCTAAAACAAAACAAACGAAATGAGGGTGGGCAGAGTGCGAGTGAGAGTGCGAGTGAGTGGGAGTGGGAGTGGGAGTGGGAGTAGACAGTGGAGAGTCAAACATAAATGAATAATGTGCACTAAGCGTAAAGCCCACATGAGAATTGAAATTAAAAGGACAATAGATAAAACACACGCACGGAGGCCCGAAAGAAGACGAAGGCGACAGACAGCCAGGCTGCCCAAGAGTGTGACAGAGAGAGAGAGAGAGAGAGAGAGACAGAGAGAGAGAGGGCGAGAGAGAGAGAGAGAGAGAGGGAGAGGGCGAGTGTGAGGTGAGTTTTGTGCGCTTAGTTTGTATCGTAAATAAATAAAAATAAAAACAAATATTAAAGACAGTGAAGGAGAGAAAGGGAGAGGGGAGAGGGAAGAGGGAGGGGCAGGCAGCGGGGCAGGGGTAAAACACGTGTGTGTTTGTTGAGGACAATTACTTAGGCTTCAGTGCCTAAATATTTGATGAGCGCAATGGCATTGATTTAACCAATAGTTTTTGTTGTCATAAGAAATGCAAAAAGAAAAACAATGAAAATGATCAGCCAGGAGATACCCTGTAACTAGAATACTTTGCTCTAGGAAGAGAATGATATATGAAATGGAAATATATATACCGCTCTATATTTGCCATACAAAAATGCAGAGTAATGACTGCAAGATACCCTGTAAACACAAAATGTACTGCTTAAGCCAAATTAAACTTCAGTCTAAGCAAACCAGAGCAGAGCATATCAATGTTTGCTATACGTACGAGATGTCACGACTGCAGAATACCCTGTAAATACAGTAGACCATATGCCAGACTCAATTCACATGCAATCAGAATTACATATACTAATATGCATCCGACTCGACTGATACCCTGTAAATATATAAGCCTAAGCCTAAGCCATAGCAAGAATACCCTGTAGGTACATATTCGGAGTTGCTTTCCGACTGCTTTAAGCATTTCGCTCTGCTCTTAAAGGGGCAACTCGAAAGGACTTGGCAAACTTTTTGCTTAATCACTTTGAATGACAAATGTTTAGCTGAAGTTCCGAGAAACAATTACTAGAGATGAGCATTATATAGCCGCAACGCCCCCCCTCAGCCCTCAGCACCCACCCATAGCAATGCCAGGCAAGACGAGCTCGAGACTTGGATAAAATGATTTGCTAATTTGTTAATGGCTGCTCAATGTTTAATGGCAAAACACACAGACTGAAGGAGAGCGAGAGAGAGCGAGAGAGAGAGAGAGGGAACAGTCGAGAATAGTTGCAATTCCCAACAGCCAGTTTTGGCATATTCTGCGAAAAGTTTGCGCTCCGAATGAGTTGAGAAATTGTTGTGCGAAAATTGATTAAATTGTTTACTTTAATTGTGTGTGAGTCTCGTTGTTGCTCTTGTTATTTCTGCTGTTGCCTGTAGTCAAGAGAATGCCGAGCATTTAGCATTACGTACGGCAAGCCGTTCGCACTGCAGCTGCTGATAAGCCCATTAACGCGACGATAAAGCAATGGAAACGCTAGATTACACAATAATCAAATGGAAGCCAATATAATATATGGAAATGCGAGCTATGCAAATAGCTAGCAGAAAGCTAACTCTTATCGGACCTATATATACTCAATGTAACAAGGAAATCAATTGTATAAAGCTCAGTGCAGATAAGTAACTATAAGAAATAGTGGTTCGATTCAAATGGTTTCAGCATATGTTTTAAAAGGAGCTAAAAGGAGCTGGTATACCAAATTTCAGCTTTATAACCCATGCAGAAGCTGAGTTCTTATAGGTAAGATCAAGTTATAATGCTTTGATTGGACTGTATTTAAGATATGCTCCCATAGGAGTTCCCAACAGTCACTTCACCAAGTTGCATCGTAATCGTCTCATCAGAAGCTGAGTTCTTATAGGTAAAATCAAGTTATAATGCCTTGAACGGGCTGTATTTAAGATATGCTCCCATAGGAGTTCCTAGCAGTCACTGTACCAAGTTGCATCGTAATCGTCTCATCAGAAGCTGAGTTCTTATAGGTAGCCTCAAGTTATAATGCTTTGATTGGGCTGTATTTAAGATATGCTCCAATTGGAGTTCCCAACAGTCACTTCACCGAGTTGCATCGTAATCGTCTCATCAGAAGCTGAGTTCTTATAGGTAAGATCAAGTTATTATGCTTTGATTGGGCTGTATTTAAGATATGCTCCAATTGGAGTTCCCTAGAGCCACTTCACCAAGTTGCATCGTAATCGTCTCATCAGAAGCTGAGTTCTTATAGGTAAGATCAAGTCATAATGCTTTCATCAGACTGCCTTTGAGATATGACTTTACTGGAGCTGTGAGTAGCTGATATGCCAAACTTCAGCATAATCGCTCCACTACAAGCTGAGTTCACATAGGCAGCTCTATGAACTTATAGCTCTAAGAGCATCTACAATGACTGCGCTTTGTCTATGGCCCTTATAGGATCATATGCCTGGGCAGAGTATTTATTTGCACAAGGAGTTATCCTCGAGTGTATCTAAAACAAGCCATAAGGCTATCTAAATAAATATATACCCATATATATATGGTATATCTCTGTGGTATCTGGTATCTGGTATCTGTTATCTGCGTTTCCTGTGCATTTTGCGACATCTAAGCAAATACAGCCACAAATCCAAACACAAAAGCAATAAACTTTATATTTGCCTTTGGCTGCAACATGCGAACTCTTATCAAGCGGAGGGGGAGGCAGGGGGGAGGAAGGTGTGAGAGTTTCCAAGGAATAGCGGTAAACGCTTCAAACAGACAAAATAATTGAAGAACTGTGCAAAAAGAAAAAGAAAAAAGAAAATGAAGAAAAAAAGTTACTCCAAATGGGAATCCAAAGAGCCCAAACCCAAACCGAAACCGAAACCGAATCTAAATACGAACTGAATCAATGAACAGTTATTGCTCATAAGATGGGACAACAAAGAAGGAGACGAAGAGCAGCACGAGCGAAGAAGAGCAACAAAAATGGCCATCGAGTGGAGCCCGAGAGTAGGGATCAGCGGGGCTGAGGGACAGAGTTGTCATAAATGCCAACTATTCTACAGACAGCGAAACGCTTCATACAATCAATGCTGACTGACGATGATGACAATGAAAATGAAAATGACAATGACAATGACAATGATGATGACGGTGATGATGACGGTGATGGTGATGATGATAATGATGATGACAGCGAAAAGGGGAATGCGAATTGCTTCCAAATGGAGTGGAAGCGCTTAAGCAGGGGGCAGAAGGAGCTGCAGGGTAGAGTTCAAGTATGTGATAGACGGAATTGGTAACGGGAATCCAAATACGGCTAGAACTACAGCTACAGCTACAGCTACAGCAAGCGGCAAGCGGCAGGCAGACAATTGCTTCTAGAATCTAGAGTGCGTTGCATACGCACAGTGGGACAGAAATGGCGAAAGAGTAGATGAGAGACGGATGGAAACTTGTTTACTCTCCCTAACTCTCTCTCTCTCTCTCTATTTCTCTCTCTATTTCTCTCTCTATTTCTCTCTCTTTCTCCCTCCCTCTCTCTCTCTCTCTCTCGATCTCTCTCTCTCTCTCTCTCTCTCTCTCTCTCTATCTCTATCTTTATCTCTCTCTATCTCTATCTCTGTCTCTATCTCTATCTCTTTCTCTATCTCTATCTTTATCTCCATCTCTCTCTGACTTTCTCTCTCTTTCCTTCTCTCTCTCTCTCTCTCTCTCACACACTCTCTCTCTCTTTCTCTCTTTCTCTCTCTTTCTCTCTTTCTCTCTTTCTCTCTCTATCTCTATCTCTATCTCCATCTCCATCTCTATCTCTATCTTTATCTCTATCTCTCTCTCACTTTCTCTCTCTTTCTCTCACTCTCTCTCTGTCTCTCGTTCTCTCTCTCCATCTCTCTCTCTCTATCTCTCTCTCTCTATCTCTATCTCTATCTTTATCTCCATCTCTCTCTCTCTTTCTCTCTTTTTCTCTCTCTTTTTCTCTCTCTTTTTCTCTCTCTTTCTCTCTCTCTCTCTCTTTCTCTATCTCTCACCCTCTCTCGCATGCTCTCTGTCTTTCCAGTTCAACTTTTTCTCTCTCCCTCAACTTTTATCCACTGCTCCCAGTCTTATCCGTTCTCTCTCTCTCTCTCTCTCTCTCTGTCTCTTTAGCCTTCTCTTGTTCTCATATTTCCTTTACATCTTGCACCACTGTGCCTGGCTCTGCTATGCAATTATTGCTCGTCTGTCTATCAGCACCATCATCATCATCATCATCATCATCATCATCTGCTCCCATATCATCATCAATATCATCTTGTTGTTTAGCAACAGGGAACATCATCATCGGCAATTGCTGCTGCTGCTGCTTGTTGCTGTCGCTGCAATTGTTGTTGTTGTTGTTGTTGTTGCTGCTGTCGCATCGAGTGTTGCCAGAAAACATTTTCATTGCGATTGTCATTTCGGAGACAGCAAACCGACCGCTGTTTGCATTTCGTTCCCTCAATCGGCGGGGCTGAGAGCTGAGTGGGGGGGCAAGCCACTGCTTATCAGAAAGCAAACACAACACTCACACACACGCACGCACCGCTCGCTATTTGGGGTTACCGTTATCTTATTACTTATTGATTTTGTGTTATCAGCGACGACGTCGCGACGCGTTTTCTCAAGCATCAAAAAAACAGAAAAAAACTAAAGGAAAAAATTGATGCGCCAGCAAAGTGAAAAGCAAATTGAAAAGAAGATGCCGACGACCCTCCAGACGTCGTACCCACCCAACCCCTACCCCTACCCCTCCCCCTCCCTCTCACTCCTCTACCACTTGCTGCACTCCTCTAACCACCTAACCGCCAACCACCTCCCTGGCACACCACTCGCTTGCGCCATGCAATGGGCCGCGCCTCATTACACTTGGCGATACCTTCGGAGCACTCGCTGATAAGCGCGCGTCGTCTGAGCGTGGAGAGTGGGGCGTGGAGAGTGGAGAGTGGGGAGGGAGCGGAAGAGCGGGAGTGAGAAGTAAACAGCGATTGCTGCTTCTGTTCTGTCTTTTGGTGGCCAGCGCACGAAGCTTAAGGTAGTTGAGGCCACAAGATCTATATAGATATATGACAGCTTCTAGTTGTTATCGATATTTATCGATTTCTTCACAGTGTGTCCTGTTGCCTAAGCACGAGATCTAGAGTAGCATGTTCAGTCAGGAATGAAAGCATTTCTACAATTTACAGGGTATTCTTGAGTCGATCCTCTCTCTCGCTCTTGGCTTCGGGTTTTCTTGCTTTGTTGCGCATTTTATGCGTAAAATTGATGCGAGCTGCATGCCAAACCGCAAAGCAACTGCTTAAGCATCAAGTGGCGGCTGTTAGGCCAGGGGGCGTGGCTGCCAGACGCCTTTCGCTGACGATGACGACGACGATGATGACGATGCCAACGGCAATGGCTTTGTCTTGCGCCCGCAGATACTTAAAATGTAAAAATAGAAAATAGAAAACAAATAGAAAGAAACTACAAGAGTAGGGGTATGCACGGCCACCAGATGCCCTGCAATCGAATATCGAAAAATCTGTTATAGTTCTCGACTTATCGATGACTGCAGAAGTTTCGCTTGAATCATCTCGAAATTTTTAAATTAGATTTCCAGGGTATTTCTGAGCCTAATACCAAAGTAGAAGAGCTCTCGCTCTGACTGTCCTCGAGTTCAATGAGTTGGGTAAGCAAAGAACTTTGCTTCATTGAAGCAACTGTCGCTGCTGCTGCGGCTGCTGCTGCTGCTGCGGCTGCACTTCAGCTAGCGCCAAGAGTCGCTCCTTGAGCGAACCAGATACAGTTGTCTAAAGCACTTTCGATTGACTTTTGTGGCAACTGTCAGAGGCAGAACAAGATATGCTATCTGACGACTGCTCGAGACACGATTCTCATCGCATGGATGGCATTGCTTTTAGTGTCAGAAACGAATTTGAGTTTTTAGATTAAATTTTCACAATTCAATCGAATTTTCGGGTTTGTTTTTCCCATTTGATTTTTCATTTCTATGAAATCTCGCTCCCTTTCAATATTTCACTATGCGCAACTTGTTTCTGTCTCGCAAAATTCATTTTTAATCCAAAAAATATGCTAAATAATTAAGTGAATCCACAATGGAAATTGAATTCGCGCACTGCAGCTGGCCGGCCACATTCTGTAAGAAATTCGCTGGACCCTCGGACAGATAGCAGCTGGAACGTGAAGAGCTCATTCAGCTTCACACAAAGGAAGGTGATTGAATGTGTGGAAATAGCAAAAGTTTCCTAAGCCGAAGCCCCAGGTCAAGGAGAACGAGATTAAAGCGAAGTTTTTATATGACTTGCTATGGCAGCTATACGATATAGTTGGACGATCTGCATGATTTTTGGATATATCTCATATATGACTAAAAGAAGTAACTGTACGAAATTTCAGCTTCATAGCATTGCTGGAAGCTGAGTTCACATGGGCTACTATACGATACAGTGTTGCGATTGAATTCATTTGAGACTATGTTTTTTGTTTCTACCAAGGGAGAAAGTGTGCCAAGTTACAGCTGGATAGCTGCGCTGGAAGCTGAGTTCACATAGGTAACTATATGATGGAGTGTTGCGATGGAGCTCATATTGAAATGTGTTCTTAGTGCATATGAGAGAAGGTGGTGTGGCAAGTTTCAGTTCTATAGCTGCGCTGGAAGCTGAGTTCACATAGGTGATATGGTGATATCATATGATATGGCAATGATATTCACTCGATTATGAAAATATGTTATAATATGAACCAAGAGTAGACGCTGTGGCCAGTTCCAGCAAGAAAACTATGCTAGAAGCTGAGTTCATATGGGTAATTATATGAAATATCATATAAATATCAGAATACTGCAGTTATATATAGTTTAGTGTCGCCTCTAAAGACATTTCACAAATTAAAAGAAAAACAAGCTGATGGTGTTGTTAAGGCCAGAACGAGGGCCAGGGCCAGGGCCAGGGCCAGACCCAGACTATGGTTGCGCTATATATATAGTATTTATATATAGTACATAGGAAATATGGATGGATATATGTATGTATATATATATATATATGCTGATGCTTGGGGCTATTCGTGAAAGAGCAGACAGCAGCGCTGTTTTTTTTTTGTTTTTTGCTTCAAGTTCGTTGCCTCGCTTCACTGCCACTTGACATAACGGTCTGCCACGCCCCCTATCCCCCCAGTTGCTACTCTCTCTCTCTCTCTCTCTCTCTGTCTATGTGCAACCCTTTCTCCTCGCAAGACTCGCTGTGCAACACCCTTAGAGCTCTTACTTGATTTATGACCAGCGACTCCCTACGCTTTTTGCTGTCTCCTTTCGCAGTTTCCGTGCAACAAGTGCGGCACACAAGATGTGGCAAGAAGAAGAAGAAGAAGAAGAAGAGACAGCAACAGCAGCAGCAGCTGAAGATGTTCTTTTTCTGCTTTTATCTGGTCGCTGATCTGAGTCTGTTGACTTCCCTTGCCCCAGGCTTCGGCCAGCAAACGACCTTTTCCATGTTATTCCTATGACAGCCCTATGATATAGTCGTCTGATCTGCATGATATCAAGATATATGCCAATGCAAGCTAAACGAATCAACTATGCCCAAATTCTACCCTCCTAGCTATGCTAAGAGCTGAGTTCATATAGACAGCTAATGGAAATAATGATATGATATATATTTGATTTCCAAATATATTTTGTATTTCAATCCATAGGAAGCAAGTGCCCAAAGTTTCAGCTTGATAGCTTTACTATAAGCCGAGTTCACATAGGCAGTTACGATGTGCTTCATAGAGCCAATAGCAGGTTTTATAGCGCAGCTGAGTTCATTTGACTATCTTATCTTATGATATTAAGGTGCCATATATAAACTGTCAGCTCCATATTGATTTCTGGTTTCATTCATTAGATTTCTGGCATATCTTGAATATGTCGTTCGTCTAGAGTTTCCCACATTCCTTAGAAATTTGAGAGAGAGAGAGAGGAGAGAGCGTGGGGCAGTGGGCGTAACACTCTGAATTCTAAACCATATAATCATGACAGCCAGACACGCCAGAGTTGGGCTCAAGGAGCTTTTGGCTCTTGGCGCGGGTTTGCTTTGCTTTTGATTTCTTAGATACCCTGTAAACGGGGCGTGATGGGGCATGATGCGGCTTCAGTTCTATTGCCTCATATAATCAGTAGACAACTCTAGTTCAGCTTGGCATGATTTCTAGTTACCATTATAGATCTGATGTTCTTTTTTTGGATATAACTCGAGAACTATAGCTGCTATATATATTAAATTTGGCGTACAGACTCGTGACAGGCATCTACTGCCAAGGAATACTCCCTTTTTTGGCCAACTCGAATGTAGCCAGGGAAAAGGGGAAACTTACGACAATCACTGTGAATATTTGAGAAATTTTGTATGTAGGAAAGTATGAGATAGAGAAATGAGAGGGAGAGAGAGGGAGAGAGAGTGAGAGAGTGAGAGAGAGAGAGAGAGAGAGAGAGAGAGAGGGAGAGAGAGAGAGAGAGAGAGAGGGGGAGAGAGAGAGAGAGCGAGAGAGAGGGAGATAGAGAAAGAGAGAGAGGGAGAGAGAGAGAGAGGGAGATAGAGAGGGAGAGAGAGAGAGAGGGAGAAAGCGAGAGAGGAGACTGCTCGAAGTGAGAGAAAGAGAGACAAGTACACCAGCTAGTCAGTTAGCTTTTGTTGCTAGCTGCCAGGGCATACGCTAGTCGCGCATACCCCATCGTCTACTGCTGTCTGCAGTTTTGTTATTATATTAAAATAATGATTATTATTGCTTCAGCTTCGACTGCTGCCGTTGCAATTTGCTCCAATTGTTGTTGTTGTCCGTTTGTTGTCTGTTTGTTGTTGTTGTTGTTGTTGTTGCTGTTGCTTTGTGTGTTTATAAATCATTTGAATTCCTGTTTCTTCGCTTTTCCACTCGGCATATCGAAAGACAATTTCGTGTGACGCCATATTTGTCAAATGACGTTTAAATTTATGAGCAAATGATATATGAGTAACAGACACACACACCCCCCCCTCTCTCTCTCTCTGTCTCTCTCTCTCTGTCTCGCTACACACACAGTTTGATTCATAAGTAAAGTTCAATAGCCGCACACACACACACCCTTACACACACCCTCACACACACACCCTCACACATTCTCTCTCTCTCGCTCTCTCCCTCTCTCACTCTCAGTCAACAACATATTTCGCGTTATTTGATATCTTGAAGTTAAAACATATGTGAACCATTTTTTACGCATGTTTCCTCTCCATTCTCCACCTCTCTCTCCCACGCACACTCTCTCTCTCTCTCACTCTCGATCGGTATTTTGTTACACTTGTCAAAAATCGAGTCGTAAAAACAAAATTCGATTCCTTGAATGGGAATTTCTCTCTCTCTCTCTCTCTCTCTCTCTATCTCTAGTAATAGTAGCTAAGTGTATGCCTATTATTTATGCCATTAGTGTATTAGAGCTATGACTTAGATATGCCCTATTTAAAAGCTATACCTTTAATTTTTGCCATGAGTGTAGCACACTTTAGAGGCTTAAGCGGCTGCACACTATGAACAAGCACGTGTACCTTTAATTTTTGCCATGAGTGTAGAACACTCTCCTACCACTTCAGATTACCAAATAAGCCAAACATAAGAGTTCTATTCACTCACAAACCCCTATTTAGTTAGTGTGCCTCTTATTTTTGCCATGAGTGTGCTAAGTGTAGTGTACTTGTACCACCTTGTGATAATACAGTTTAGTTTTATAACAAAACACTCTTTAATACACACACGCGCAACTGTCATACTCTTCTACTGTTATACTCGGTCTCTCTTAAGTTCGACGGCTTGTGAGCAGAGCTTAAGACACGCTCGCTCGCGTTTTCCATTCAAGGGGCTTAAGCTGAAGCTCAAGAGTTAAGCGCTTTACTGTTACGTCTTCCTCTTCCTCTTCTTCTTCTTCTTCGTCTTCATTTTCTACTTATTTATCTTCTTTGCTCACCTTATGATAATTGTTTTGCATGGCAAGCGGCTGAAATCCATGGATGCGCGCTTAATGCGTTCAACAGCTGCAAAGAGAGAGAGAGAGAGCGAGAGCGCGAGATTAATAAGAGACAAAAATAAAAACGAAATCAAGTCAAAGCGAAGAGCGCAAGAAGTTGCGGTTCGAAGTTGGAGTTTGATTGATCTGACGAACACTCGTGTGAGCGTGTGTGTGAGCGAGAGAGAGAGAGAGAGAGAGGGCGCGTGAGTGTGTGAAGAGCGAAGAGGCGAAGCGAACACGTTGAACGTAAACAAAGCGACGCTTGGGCGCAAGCGAGAGGGCAATATAATAAATCAACAGACGCAAATGAAGTAGAAGAGTGTGAGAAATACCGAGAGAGAGAGAGAGAGAGAGAGAGAGAGAGGCGAAACAACTGGCGCGTAGGCGCTGCAGAACAATAAACAATAAAAATAATAAGAAAAAAAAGAAAGAAAAATGTAAAAAAAAAAAAAAGAGGAAAAAAAATGTTGAGCGATGAATCAAAAGCAACAACAACAGCAATAAAACGCAATTGAAACAACAACAAAATACGAAATAAAACGCGTTAAATTAGCCAAAAAAAAAAAAAAAAGTAGCTCAAGCTGAGCGAAGGCAGGGGAAGAGGAAGAGAGAAGCGAAACGAGCCAGCGAGCGAACAAGAGCTCCAAGCAAAGGCATCATAAAAAAACAAAACAAAACAAAAAACTAACTGTTTTCTTAGCCAGCAGAAATCCAATTAGAATTTTGGGGAACTACTCTACTGTACTTGGATATCATAATGCTCGCTATATGTATGTGCTATATATTACTCATATTGAGTTATGTATGGCATTATAGTGTTATGGGTCTATAGGGTAATCCTCTTCTAATACTTCTTCTTTGACCTCTTCTTATTCTCCTTTGACTGCTTCTTCTTTCTTTCCTTCCTCTTCGCTTTCTTCTTCCTTCCTCATCTCATACCTTTTCTTCGTTATCTTGCTCTTCTTCATCTTTCTCTTCTTCTTCTCCTACTACCTTCTCTTCTTCTCCTGGTTCTTCTTCTTCTGGTTCTCCTTTCTCTTCTTCTTCTTCTTCTTGTGGCTCTTCTTCCTCTTCTTCTTCTTCGTCGTCTTCTTTTTCCTCCTCTTATTATTCCTTGCTCCTCTTCTACTTCCTCCTCTGCTTCTCCTTCTTCTTCTGGTTCTTCTTCTCCAGGTTCTTCTCCTTCTTCTGGCTCTTCTCCTTCTTCTGCCTCCTTATAGTTCTCCTTCCCCTTCTTCTTCTCCTTCTTATGATTCGTCTTCCTCTTCTTCTTCTTCGTCGTTTTCTTCTTCCTTTCTCCTCTTCTACTTCCTCCTCTGTTTCTCCTTCTTCTCCTGGTTCTTCTTCTTCTGGTTATCCTTCTTCCTTCCCCTTCTTCTTCTCCTTCTTATGATTCTTCTTCCTCTTCTTCTTCTTCGTCGTCTTCTTCCTTTATTCTCTTCTACTTCCTCCTCTTCTTCTCCTTCTTTTTCTGGTTCTTCCCCAGGTTCTTCTCCCTCTTCTGGCTCTTCTCCTTCTTATAGTTCTCCTTCCCCTTCTTCTTCTTATTCGTCGTCTTCTTCTTTTTCCTCCACTTCCTATTCCTCTTTCTCCTCTTCACCTTCGTCTTCTTCTTCTCCTCCTACACTTCCTTTGTTTCAGATTAAACATTCTCATTCATATATAGTTCATACATATATATATATAGACATATAGCATCGATATCACTTATGGGTCCCTTGACATAGTTTTCTAGACTTATTTGCCCTTTTCACGATAACTCTAGCAAAATTTCTATATAAACTCATATTTGTGTATGGCAAATAGTTCTTTATATAGGAAATTGACTTAATTCCGATTTTTTCAGATTTCACAGAAAGTTATCTGGAATTACTTTTTGTGCTCTGTCGAAGTTCTTCATAATGTGAATCATTTCAGTGTGAGCTGCGCATATACAAGGTCATATAGCCACCGATATGATATGAATATGTATATATATATTCATATATATGTATATGAATCCAATATATAACCACTGAAGTCTTTCGATTCGCATTGCCTTAGCTTGGCCATGCCAGACCAATGGTCTATAGTCTATATAGTCTGATATGTACATATGCACTTAGTCTTATAGATCTGCTTCTTATAGCTATATGTCTTATAGATCCGTCTTATGCATAGTCTTATACAATGTCTCCTGATGTCTGTAGATGTCTATATTTGTTTGCTAAACGATTCGATCCATCATCTTCGATTTGTTTACTGATCGAGGCAGCTGATGATGAGGAGACTCGACAAACTGTACTCGTGACAGTCCCAGGAGAGCAGGAAGAGGGCAGGAAGGGAAGACTTGAAAGGAGTCTGGACAGGGAGAGGGGGGCGGCAGAAGCAGCGGAAGCTGAGCAGAAGGCAAAAGAACAACAAGCAAAGAAAGAAACAGGAGGAATCTGGAGAATCTGGTGTGGAAGGAAAGGAAAGGGAAGGGGGAAGGGCAGGGCAGAGGTTGGGGCACAGCGACTGGGGGAACGAGGCAAAGCCAGAGGCTGCCGCTGCGACGGACAAACGCGATTTTCTGCCAAAGTTGGGGCAGCTGCGTTTTTGGCCTGGGCAGCAAGAAATGTTGTTTGTTGTTTGTTGTTGTTTGTTGTTGTTGTTTGTTGTTGTTGTTGTTGTTGTTGCTTGCCTTAATCATCGCCAAAAACAAGTTTTGCTGTTTGCTGTTTGGCTTAGCGCTTAAAGACCGAAACAGCAGAGGCAAATGCATTCATGAGCAGAGTTTTGCCTCTACCTCTCTCACTCTCTCTCTCTCTTACTCTCCCTCTCTCTCTCTCTCTCTCTCTCTCTCTCTCTCTCTGTCTTTGTGCGTGTGGCGTCCAGTTTCAGTGTTGTTGTTGTCGCTCCATTTCTGTTGGATTCCGATTTCAATTGCCTTTTCTTGATATATTTCCAATGGCTGCTGAAGTTTCTGTCTTAAGGATATGCCCAGGGGATACAGAATATATGTCTACATCTATCAGTTATACAAAATATCTAGTATATATAGTAGCATTACACAGTATAAGTTGTATCTTATATGGTATAGTACTATTCGAGAGATACAGGAGAGAATCTCCCTCTGTATTTCTCCCACTTTCTTCAACTCAACTTTGGCCCATTTCAAGTTTCTCTCTGATGTATATAGATATATTTTATCAAATTATCTATAATATATAGTAGCATTACACAGTATAAGTTGTATCTTATAAATACTATATCTTATACTATACTATATAGTATTATTCGAGAGAATTTCTCTCCATATTCCTTCCACTTTCCCCAACTTTGTCCCATTTCAAGTTTCTCTCTGATGTATATAGATATATCTTTCAGTTATACAAATATATATAGTTATCTATAGTATATAGTAGCTTCACATAGTATATAGTAGTATCTTATACAGTATATTATCCGAGAGATTCAGAAGAATCTCTCCCTCTGTATTCCTTCGACTTTCCCCAACTTTGTCCCATTTCAAGTTTCTCTCTGATCTCCTCTTCCAGAATTTTCAGGTCCATTTGGCTGGCCTTTGCAGAGCGAATCACGATTCAGGCCCGAATCACGTTTCATTTCACGCTTAAGCCACATTTTGTTGGCCGAAACATAAATCGCAAAGAGAGAAGCGAAACGTTAACTTCTGCACGGCTTCTTCTTTATTCTTCTTCATTCGCTCAGTTCTTCTGGGGCTCGATCGTGATCGACGTCGTGGTCGTGTGAAGAGCTTTTGCTCTGCCCACTCGAGGCTGTTGACTTAATAGACCCGTCCCAAATGCCCAAAGGCCTCGAGCAATTCGAATTCCAATTATATCGGAAACTCTCAAATCAATCGATTAGTTTCCCATTAACGGTTCATGCAAATTCCGAAGGAAAGTCCATTTCCAACTCCTCTGGGAAGTTGCATTTGTTTTTCCTTGCTTTTCCCATTTATTGTTTAGAAATATTTCCAGAAATTTTACTTTCCTCCATGTTTCGAGCAGCTTTTGGCGTGCGGCGCAAAGTTCTCCACAAAAGGAAATCAGCTTGTGGGAGAAACTTTGAAAAGTTAAGCTTAAGTCTGCTTAGAGCAGCGAGAGAGAGAGAGAGAGAGAAGGGAGAGAGAGAGGGTGGGGGGGGAGGAGTTTTCCCTTAAAGAGAACAAAAATAAATTATAATCTCTTCTAGTTAAATTTCCACAAATTATATTTCGTTTGAATTCCTCTCGACTTTTGTTCTTAACGGAAATCGGTTTTAGCCGGAATTCGCGTTGATTCACGGAAAACTGTGACAGTGACCCGTGACCCGTGACTGGAGTGATTCGAGCTGCGCTCCGAGGTTTCTAGTTCCCTCATCTGTCTCAAGTCTCAATTTCATTCAGTTTCGCTTCAGTTTCTCTGATTCTCTTGCTCTCTCTCTCTCTCTCTCGCTACTTCTGCATGAGACTTCTCTGTTCCCTTCGCACTCCCACTTCTCTGTGTCTCTTCGAGTCTCCATCCATCTCTCTATATAAATCTCAGTCCGAGTCTCATTCTCCATTTCTCTGAGATAATCTCCTTCTCTTCTACTACTCCCATTTCCACTCCTTTCGCCTCTATAAACCTTTCAGTCTCAGTCTCTATTTCTCATTCTCAGTGTCTCTGTCTCTGTCTCTATTTCTCAGTTTTAGTCTCTGTCTCATTCTCAATCTCTTTCTCACTCATTCTCAGCCTCAGTTTCTCATTCTCTGTCTCCATTTCTCACTCTCTTTCTCATTCCCACTCTCAGCCTCAGTTTCTCATTCTCAATCTGTCTCTCTGTCTCAGTCCCTACTCTCTTTCTCTCTCTTAACACCTGCTACGTCCAACCTCTACCTCTCCCTCCTCCCCCCTCTCTCTCTCTCTCTCTCGCTCTCTCCTCTCACTTCTTCTCAACTCCATCTCTCTCAATTAGTCATATGCTTCTTTCTCCTTGAAGCATTCACCTCAAATTTCTCGGGATTTACATACATACATATATTTCACATTTATATTTCACATTCTTTTCTCTCCTGTTGACAGCTCCAAAATTTTAATTCGACGCACGCCTTCTCGCTCGCACGCATTGCTTAACACACACAGCCTGCGTGCTGCCTGCTAATCACCTTTGGTGCTGCCTATTCGCCATCTACTTCTCCCCTCCCCCTTCTTCTGCGTCTTCTTCTTTGGCTACTTATTTGTCTCTTCATTAAAAGCACGCCAAGACGCACACACACACACACACACGCACGCTTTGGTCCTTCTTTACGTCTAACTGTACTCGCGCTTTGCCCAAAAAATACAAATAATAATAAAAACAACAACAACAGGAGTAAACGTCGCCGTCGCTGCCACTGCGCTGCTTTGCTTTACTTTTGCTTTATGCGCTTCATTCGCTTCGTTTTTTTTTTTGGCAAAGATTTTGCGTCGGCAGCATTTGCAATAAGAACACGTTTTTTGTGTTCTTTTTGTTTTTGCTTTTTTTTTTGTTTGTTTGGCTGCAGTTTTCATTGTGATTCATTTTTGGCTACTAAATTGGCCGTTTTGCGGCTGCAGTTTTGGCTTTTCTTTTGTTTTGCTATGCAGAGATATGATGAACCGGTTAAGCGGGTAATAATTGTTATTTCAAAGCTGCTGCGCTTTGCGTTTGTTATTGCAAATGCACTAAGCAGAAACAAAAACACACACATACTTGCATAGCATAACAGCGCTGCAGGCATTATGCTTAAAGAGCGTTAAAAAAGAGATAGAGAGAGAGAGAGAGACACATATAAATTTATATTTAAGCTGCAGGCGCAGCGCAAAGAGCGTTAGCTTAGCTAGGAAACAAATTCATACACACACACACACACACATATATATACGGACAGAGCGCAGCCTAGAGCAGGCCTGCAGCGAGCGCGATCGCGATCGCACACACATGTCTTTGCATGCACAGCGCTGCATGCTGTTAACTTAAGAGCGAATTCAACAAATTTCTATTTTAAGCTGCACACACGCACATGCATACAGAGCTATTGTTATTTATAGACTTAAGAGCGTTTGGCATATTTGCAATTTGAAGAGCATGCTGTGAGCAGGTAGCGCAGCTGCAGCTGCTGCACATGTTAGAGAGCGTGCGAGCGATCGCAAGCTGCGCTTAAGAGCACACACACACACACATACATAGCAATGTTGTTGCTGCTGCTGCGGCTGCTGCATTTGTCTGTCTGAACCGGTTCAACGGGTTGCTTCACTCACACACACACACACACACACACACACGCACGCTTGCACTTTTGTTGTTTTTGGTATTTCTGTTATCTTCATCTTGTGCTTCTTCTTGATCATCATTTACCTTTTGCTTTGTGCTTCTCTTTGCTGTTTCAGCTTCTGTTTTGACTTTGGCTGTTTGAATTTGCATTAATTCAGCTTTAATTGCATTCTGCTTATGCACTGCATTCGTATTATCGCTTTGCTGCTCGCACTCTCACTTTTCCACAAAATGAACAATAAAAAAAATTATTTATATCATCTTATTCTTATTCTTATTCTTCTTCTTCTGCTTCTTCTTTTGCTGCTGCTTCGTGGTCGCTTGTTAGGCGCTTAACAAGAAAAAAAAACACGCGCGCATTTTGCAGAAGGCAAAGGAAAAACTTGCTTTAATTGTGATTATTTTGACTTAGAATTCGGCTCGATTTGCCGGCGATAACGCGCGCGCGACGACTGAGTGAGATACGCACAGAAGTGGAATCACGAGCAAACTGATTTTACGGAATTTTCACGCTCTAAACTCGGAATCGAACCTCGCATCGAACCCGCTACGACGACCGCCTCGGACGGCTTTGCTTTTGCATCTGTTAACAGCGCGGCTTGCCTTAACAGTGGCCACTGCTAAGCGGCGCTGTTGCGACAACAGCGACCAGCCGCAACCGTGCTGTTAGCACGCATCCAACCTGTAACGCACATGTTCGACGCTCGTTCGACTGCTGCTAAGAGAGCCAGCGGCTCGCTTGTGCGACGGCTCTCTTAAATAGCTGTGGCTTAGCATTTTGCTTAGCTGCAATTAAACCGTTGCAATTCGGCAATAGGCGAACCTTTTTTTCTCCCTCTCTCCTTACACCAATTACGCCTGCATAGTGATGGACAAGAGCAATTAGAGATGTGCCAAAAGTGCCATAAAATCAGTTTTAAGCGATGTTTCAGCAGTTTGAGGAAATATTTGAATTGAAATTGATTGAAAATTGAATTTAAGAGGTTTTTGGCTGAAATAAAAATAAAAAATTAGGAAATTATAAAAAATACATTAAAAAAATATTTAAAAACATAAGAATAATATAAAAATATTAGTAAATATGTAAAATTAAAAGAAAATAAATATTTGTGAATATATCGTATACAATATTTTGGTTCCTTTAGTAGCTCTGACTAAAAGTATGCCACAAATTTGTGCTGGAAATTGTCAGGCATTGCATTTGCTATGATACCCTGTTATATATGCATATAAGACTACTGTATACCCTATAATGAGTACAGGGTATACGCTAGTCGTGCACAGCCAGAGCCTTATAGCCAGCAGCTCTTTTTTATAGCTTTTTTTTAGCCTTTTCTGCATTTTTGCGGTTTTCCCAAGTTGTTCCAAAGTCTCTCTCAATTAGAGGGGTGTGTGTAGTGCGTGCGTGTGTGTGTGTGCGTGTGTGTGTGTGTGTGTGTGTGTGTTAAATTGTGTTGAAAGGCTGCGGCTTGGGCTGATTTGTAAGACAAAACGTGCAGCTGCAGCAGAAAAAGCCGCAAAGCACGCAACAAATTGCGAAACACAACAGACAAAAAATACCACAAAAATACTAGAAAAATACTAGAAAAATACTAGAAAAATACTAGAAAAATACTAGAAAAATACGAAAACTCAAGAAATTGATAAATCACAAGAGCAAAATAATAAACGTAAAAGGTCGAAGACTCGACACCCACACCCGCCCTCCTGCCACGCCCCCACTCACCCCCACTCGGCACAGAGCAGGCCCCTTTAGGCAGACGGTGGGCGTGGCAGTATCAGCACTTCCTGCCAGCGAACGGAAATCACATTTGTGGTCTGAGAGACGGCTTAGTGCGATTTCTAAGGCAATGAGAAGCGCAGAGAAGAGCGCGTGGGCAGAGGAATATGCAAATGGAATGAAGCAGTTTGAGTGGGGGAGCTCGATGGAGCTAGGCTTAGCTGTTACAGGTGGTATCTGATAGGAGAGCGTTGCATCAGGTTCGATATATCGCATATAAACTATCGGTTAAATACGATATATTCAATATATCGATATATGTTCCTCTCTTCCTCTATCTCTCCCTCCCTCTCCCACTCTCTCTCTCTCTCTCTCTCTGCACTCCACGCCCCTTCGAGGGCAAACTGAACTTCGACTTCTTCGCTCGAGTTCCATAAATTGTTGTTTCTTATCTTCTTCCTCCTTTTCCTCTTGCTCTTCCTCTTCCTCCTCTTCCTCTTTCCTTGTCGATATCGCGTCAATGACATTGCTGCCGCTGCCGCAGTCGACGGCGCTGCTGGCGTCGCTGTCGCCGCCTATTGACGTCGTAAAATTTGTCATTTTATGGAAATGTCGCAAGACAAATACGAAACAAAACAACAAAACCAAAAACAAACACAAATGTTTGCCAGGAAATACACTGAGAGAACTGGGGGGAAAACTAGAGAAATGGAGAGAGAAAGGGAGAGACGGCAGGTGAGGGAGATTGCGACTGAGAGAGATGTTAAAAGCATAAGAGAGAGGGGGAGAGAGAGAAAGAGAGAGAGAGAGCAAGAGAGAGAGAGAGAAATAGAAAGAGAGCAGAGATGGAGGGAGAGAGATGGAGACAAAGCGAGAGAGATAGGCAGAGAAAGAGAGAGATAGAGAAGGAGAGCGAGAGAGATAGAGAAAAAGAGAGATATAGATAGAGATAGAGGGAATGAGAACGAGAGAGAGAGAGAGAGAGAGAGAGAGAAACAGAGTAAAAGAGAAAGAGAGAGTGGGAGCCAGAGAAAATGAGAATCAGAGAGAAAAGAGAGAGGAGATAAGAGTCAGAGGGTGAGAAAGAGAGAGGTATAGAGAGAGAGAGAGAGAAAAATAGTCAGAGAAAGAGAGAGAGATAGAGATAAAGAGTGACAGAGACAGAGAAAGACCAAAAGAGACAGAGATAGAGAGACAGAAAGGAGGAGAGAGAGAGAGAGAAAGGAGAGACAGACAGGGAGAGAGAGAGGGAGAGGTTTATAGAGATAAAGAGAGAGAGAGACAGAGATAGAGAGAGAAAGGAGGAGAGAGAGAGATAATGAGAGAAATATACAGAGATATGGAGAGAGAGAGAGAGAGAGAGAGAGAGAGAGAGAGAGAGAGACTTCTCTGCGCTGCCCTAAAATAGAGCTCAAGCTCTCTCCCAACTCATTTCGCTCAGTGTACGCTCGCAGCTTTCGTCCCGTTAGCTGGACTCGTCTTAGGGACGTCCTCAGGTGCTGCGTGAGAGGACGTGTGGGCGGTTGGCTGGCCCTGTCGCCGGCTGTCCAGGCACCAGGCACGTGCCAGCTCCACTGACTGCGAATGCTTTTAATAAAGTAACAAAGCTGACAACAGAATCCGCTGACAAGGTGCGAGGGGTGGTGCGAGGGGTGGTGCGAGGGGTGCAGGTAGGTCAGCTGCTGCAGGTGTGTGTTTGGCATAAATAAAAAAAAGTATATATATATATATATATATGGGTATATATATAGATATATAGATATAGATATGGGTATATATTGTCTTCTTGTTCTTCTTGCTGGTTTTATGGTATGCGAAGAGTCGAAATTATTGGAACAGGAACTGACAAATGGGGCGGAAGAAGCGAACAAATGTTGTCGTCCGAGCTGAATGCCGCTTGGGGTGGGCTGCATACCCTATGCGGGGGAGGGGGGAAGGGGAGGAATGTAGGGGATATGGAGTGTGTGTGTGTAGGGTGTTGAGGTAGGTTAGGGTATACAGATAATGCTGGGCATTGAAATCAGGTAGGGTATACAGATAGTGCAGGGTATACAGGGAGTGTAGGGGTTGCAAATGATGCAGGGCATACAGATAATGTGTAAGAATGGAGAGTGTAGGGTATTCAGATGGTTCAGGGTGATTGATATAGTAGGGTATTCAGATAGCCTACCAAAGTGTGCAGAGAGTGCAGGGTATTCAGATGGTGCAGGGCGATACAGAAAGTGCAGGGTATAGAGATTGAGTAGGGTATTCAGACAGAGAGTGTAGGGTATTCAGGTAGTCTAAGAGGATAAATAAGGATACTGTAGGCTATACAGAGAGGGTGTAGCTGAGTGTATACATAGATGAAGTAGGGTATTCACAGCTAGTGCAGTAGGGCATACAGAGAGCATAGGGTATATACACTATATAGGTTCAGACATTCAGATGATTCGATTTAGGGTTACACTTTGTCTATCTATCAGTAATGTTGAGATATCTCTCTCTTGCTCTCCCTCTCTCTCTCTCTCTCTCTCTCTCTCTGCATAACAACTTTGTTAACTATCGATAAATCGATAGGTTTTCGTATGTCGAGGCCTATCAAAACTATCTTTGATATCTATCGATGTATCCTTTGTAGACCTATAGATATTAATGTATCTCTCTATACTTCTGTATAGATATATCGTTACTACCTCACAGCTCTATATCTCTGTCTATCGATATATCGATAAATCTACCTACCACTCCCTCTATCAATCTCTCTCCCTATCTCTCTCTCTCTCTCTCTCGATACCTATCAGTGCTATTGATCTATTAACTTTTAGATCTATCAAAACTTTCGATTGCTAATCGATACAACATGCAATCGATAACTATCGTTATACGTATGCCAGAGTACCTATCTCCCCAATCTCTCTCTCTCGCTTTCTCTGTCTCTCCTACAGCTCTATCTCTCTTTGCCTTTCTCTCTTTCTCCTCTGGGACTTGAACCTCTTGGCCATTGGCCTCGCAGTTGACTTTTTGGTCTAGTTTCAGTTTCGAATTCAACTATCGCCAGGAATTATTTTGCATATTCAAGCGCTTTAAGCCCGCCGGCTGCCAAAATGCGTGCGGCCCAGAGACCGGCAAAAAAAAAAAAATTTGTTTTTTAAAGCGAAAATTCTGAAACGGGAAGGAAAAATCTCAGATTTTGATGTAACCGAAATCTGTTTTAACAATTGTTCGGATGCTGCTGCCGCTGCCTCTGCCTCTGCTTCTGTCTCTGCCTCTGCTTCTGCCTCTTCTTTCTCTTCCTCTTCATCAGCTTCTGCTTCTGCTTGTTGAGCGGGAATTTGGCTGTTTGTTGCTTTCAGCATTTCCCATTTACGTTTCTCATTGGGGTTTGCCTTTTGCTTTATTTTTACAGTTTGCATCGCATGGAGAGCGGGTAGATCGATGGCTGAGGGTGGGTATGTGACGGAGGAGGGATGAAGGAGAAGAAGAGTAAGAAGAGGGACAGAAGCAAAGGAGCGAAACGGAAGATTTCTTCCCT